>JAKWIY010003061.1:27117078-27216887 GCA_027704805.1 Solanum corneliomulleri | reverse complement strand
AAATATAGCCAAATGAAGAGGAAAGAGTTTTAAGAAATTAATTTATGAAAAGAGGGTTTCGAAAAACGATACACATCTTTTTATCTTCTTTAATTCTTAATTTTACATTTAATTGGATAAGTAATAAACATTTTTGGGACTTCTTAAAATAACGATTTAGTTTAGAAAGGTCTTAAACAATGTTTATGGTTGACTGTGATAAATGACGCAATGTGTCTCTTCATATTTTTTTTCAGTTTTTTATGATTTTCAGCAAGTTAATATCTAATAAAATTAATGAAATGATGTATAATTTTTATTTAGTGGACTGATAAAATGATAATTTATTTATTATTTTGAGCTTCCACTTATAATAATACTAATTTTCTAACGCGTGCACGCACATATATACATGCTAATTTAGTATAAATATTTGAAAATAAAATGTACAATATGAGCATATCGAATTGATATTTTGATCATTGCAAGACACATCATAACAAAAATTGTTACAATGAATTTGAAAACTATATACTATAACAACTTCAAATTATACAATTCTTATAATATATCAAGTATTCAACTTGTATTAAATCTCTTTTTTGACATGTCACAACACATAATTTAAATGTCGACATAATAGTTACAAAATATTTATTACCTCCATCTTCTTTTTAAGGAATAATACCGTCTACTTTTTTACAGATGCATACATATCGAGAACTTGTCATCGAATGAGAGTAGTGAATTGTAATAGTTGTAGAGAAATTCGATCAACTAGTAGATCATAATCATTTTCGTAGTCTACACCTACAAAATAAAAGTATTTATTTGTTATAAAATGATCATTATTTAAATATTTAATTGACATATATAAATAATAATTACATGTATGTCACGACCCAAATCGGGGACGCGACTGGCACCCACATTTACCCTCCTATGTGAGCGAACCAACCCATCTAAACCTTAACATTTCAAGATATATCAACAGAAAATAATGCGGAAGACTTAAGCTCATTAATTAAACAATTCAAAACTATTATTATTATCCCCAAAATCTGGAAGTCATCATCACAAGAACATCTATTCTCAAATTACTAAACTAAGAATATCTAAGAAAACAAAAATAATAGAAAGCTAGTCCATGCCGGAGTCAAGGCATCAAGACTTGAAGAAGAAGATCCAGTCCAAGCTAGACGCATTAGCTCACCCTGAATTCCGAAAGTAGTGAAGACTGGCTAGATCTACTGTTGAGTTGAAGTTGACGGAACGTTCGCTGCATTCCACAAATAACAAAGAAGAAAACATAAAAGTAGGGGGTCAGTACAACCACAAGTACTGAGTAGATATCATCGGCCAACTCAAAATAGAAAACAATATACATCAAATAATATCATAAATCAACTATAATACTCAACATGTAGCAACAACAAGTACTAAAATCATCAATAAGTACTAACAAGTTCATCCATGAGGACTCAAGCCTCAATATCATACTCATTTGGAAATTAGATTCATTAGATTGAATTCATTAACATATTTCAAGATTCATTATATTTATTCCCCTCGGTGTCGGTACGTGACACTCGCTCCATCTACTATCCTGGTGTCGGAACGTGACACTCCGATCCTCAATACTATCCTGGTACCGGAAACGTGGCACCGGATCCATATACTATCCTGGTGTCAGAACGTGACACTCCGATCCTCATTCTATCCTGGTACCGGAACGTGGCACCCGATCCATATACTATCCTGGTGTCGGAACGTGACACTCTGATCCTCATTCTATCCTGGTACCGGAACGTGGCACCCGATCCATATACTATCCTGGTGTCGGAACGTGACACTCCGATCCTCATTCTATCCTGGTGTCGGAACGTGACACTCCGATCCTCATTCTATCCTGGTACCGGAACGTGGCACCCGATCCCCTAATCTCACCACTTTCGTTCATCAAGCCTTCTTTTATACCAAGGCATCATCATTAACAAAGTAGATTAGGGTTTCTTTTCAAGATTTGGGATTCAATAGCTTCATCATGCTTATTTATTCACAATTTCATATTCATATTCATGCAAGCATACAATTAAGCATATAGAGGGTTTACAATATTACTAACACATTATTCGCTATTAAGAGTTTACTACGAATAGTGTGAAATAACCATAACCTACCTCCACCGAAGAATTGGAATCAACAAGCGATTTCCCAAGCTTTGTTCTTCTTCTCGTTTCTATCTTTCAATCGAACAATCTCCCTCTCTCTTTTCTTTCTGTTTTCTTTTATTCAAACCCTCTTTCCTTTACCCTAATTAACATATAATTAAGTGTAAAAGATGGCAATAATACCCCACTAATTAACCCAAAGTTACCTCTTTTATCCCTCAAGAATTTGAGTTATTAATATAAACCCACGAAATCTATAATTAAGGAAAGAATAGTCCAAAACGTCCCTTAAAACGTGTAAAGAAATCCGAATCTGCCTGGGATTCGCGCAACCTGTGACGGGCCGTCATGCCTGCGACGGTCCGTCACGCAGGTCGTCGCAGCCCCTTAAAACTCAAGTGGACTGTGACGGTCCGTCACACCTGTGACGGTCCAACCTGCAAGTTCGTTACGAAGTTCAGAGAGTCGATTTTCAGTACCCAATTTCAGAATTCTAAGTATCATGGAACGAAACCTCCTCGACGGGCCGTCGTGACCACGACGGTCCGTCGTGACATCCGTCGCCCCAGCCAGTTTTTCTTGAAATAAAATCTGCTGCTCAAAACGACTAAACAGGTCGTTACAATAGATACCAATTTACCCATCGTTCGTCCCCGAATGATCAAAAGAAGAAAAACAATGGCGAAGAGGAGTACCTGAATCTGTAAACAGATGTGGGTTTTTTTCTTGCATATCTGCCTCCTTCTCCCAAGTAGCCTCTTTAACCGGTCAATTCTTCCATTGAACTTTGATGGATGCTATCTCTCTCGACCTCAACTTGCGAACTTCTCTATCTAATATGGCAACCGGTTCCTCTTCATAAGTCAAATTCTCATCAAGCAAAACTGAATCCCAACGGATAATGTAGTTTCCATCTCCATGGTATCTTTTCAACATGGACACATGAAATACCGGATGCACTCCGGACAGCCCTGGGGGCAAGGCTAATTCATAATGCCACCTCCCCTATTCGCTTTAGTACCTCAAATGGTCCAATATACCTTGGACTTAACTTACCTCTTTTGCCAAACCGCATCACCCCTTTCATTGGCGAAACTTTCAACAAGACTTGTTCACCCTCCATGAACTCTAGGTCTCTAACCTTTCGATCTGCATATTCTTTTTGCCTACTTTGCGCCGCTAGAAGCTTTTCTTGAATGCACTTCACCTTATCTAACGAATCCCTCAAGAGATCAGTACCCCACGGTCTAACCTCGAATGCATCAAACCAACCAATGGGGGATCTACATCTCGTCCCATACAATGCTTCAAATGGGGCCATATCAATGCTTGAGTGATAGCTATTGTTGTATGAAAACTCTGCCAAAGGTAAGAAGCTATCCCAATGGCCACTAAACTCTATCACGCATGCGCGAAGCATATCCTCCAACACTTGAATCGTTCGCTCAGACTGACCATCGGTCTGAGGATGGAAAGCGAGGTGTACTAAGGTCCAACCTAGTACCAATTCTGCATGCAATGTTTTCCAAAACTTAGAAGTAAACTGCGTACCTTTATCTGATATAATGGAGAGTGGAACCCCATGCAATCGAACGATTTCTGAGATATAGATCTTGGCTAACCTCTCTGCATTGTAAGTCACCTTGACCGGAATAAAATGAGCAGACTTAGTTAACCTATCAACAATCACCCAAATGGAGTCATATTTACCCATTGTCCTTGGAAGACCAACCACAAAGTCCATTGCGATTCTCTCCCACTTCCATTCAGGAATGGGCATTCTCTGAAGCGTTCCTCCGGGCCTCTGGTGTTCATACTTTACTTGTTGACAGTTTGGACATTTGGCAATAAAGTCAACAATATCGCGCTTCATTCTACTCCACCAAAAGTGTTGCTTTAGGTCGCGATACATCTTGGTTGCACCAGGATGTATAGAATACCTTGAACTATGAGCCTCTGTCAGAATAGTGTTAATCAATTCATCAACTCGGGGTACACATACCCTTCCCTTGATTCTCAAAACACCTTCCTCATCGATTGTCGCTTCTTTAGCCTCTCCTTGTGACACTTTATCTCGAATCCGGATTAATTTCTCATCCTCAAACTGCTTCCCCTTAATCTTGTCAAGGAAGGAGGATCTTGCCTCCACACAAGCTAACAATCCTCCCTTCTCATTTATTTCTAACCTTATGAGGTCATTAGCCAAAATCTGCACTTCTCTAGCCAATGGGCGTCTAGAAGCTTGCAAATGAGCTAGACTTCCCATGCTTCCCGCCTTTCTACTCAAGGCATCTGCCACAACATTCGCCTTCCCCGGATGATATAAAATAGTGATGTCGTAGTCCTTCAGTAGTTCCATCCATCTCCTTTGTCTCAAGTTCAAATCTTTCTGAGTAAAGACATACTGTAGACTACGATGATCCGTATAGATTTCACACTTAACCCCATATAAATAATGCCTCCATTTCTTTAGTGCAAACACTACCGCGGCCAATTCCAAGTCATGAGTTGGATAGTTACGTTCATGCACTTTTAATTGCCTCGAAGCATAAGCAATCACATTCTTCTCTTGCATTAGCACTGCACCCAAACCTGAATATGATGCATCACAATAGACAATGAAATTCTTACCTTCCACTGGCAAGGTAAGGATAGGTGCGGTAGTCAACAAAGTCTTGAGCTTCTGAAAGCTTTCCTCACACTCATCCGACCATACAAATGGAACATTCTGCTTAGTCAAGTTCGTTTATTGGGAAGCAATAGAAGAGAATCCCTTGACGAATCGGTGGTAGTAGATAGCTAACCCAACAAAGCTCCTTATTTCTGACACAGTAGTAGGTCTTTCCCAATTCTTCACCGTCTCAACCTTAGAAGGATCCACCATCACTCCATCCTTAGAAACCACGTGCCCCAAGAAGGACACTGCATCTAGCCAAAACTCACACTTAGAGAACTTGACATAAAGCTTTTTCTCCCTCAACATTTCCAAAACGATCCTCAAATGCTCCTCATGTTCCTCCTTACTTTTAGAATATACCAGTATATCATCTATAAATACGATCACAAAGAGGTCCAAATATGGCTTAAAAATCCCATTCATCAAGCCCATGAAAGCAGCGGGGGCATTTGTAAGACCAAAGGACATCACTACAAATTCATAATGCCCATACCTAGTTCGAAAAGCAGTCTTTGGCACATCCGCTGCCCGTATTTTCAATTGATGATAACCGGATCTCAAGTCGATCTTCGAGTAGACACAAGCACCTTGTAGTTGATCGAATAAGTCATCAATGCGAGGAAGAGGATACTTGTTCTTAATAGTTACCTTGTTCAGTTGTCTATAGTCTATGCACATCCGAAAACTCCCATCCTTCTTCTTCACAAACAAAACCGGAGCACCCCAAGGAGATGCACTTGGTCTAATGAAGCCTTTGCTCAACAACTCTTGAAGTTGTGCCTTTAACTCTCTTAACTCCGCGGGAGCCATTCTATAAGGGGGTATAGAAATGGGGCGAGTGCCCGGTTCAAGATCGATACAGAAGTCAATGTCCCTATCTGGTGGCATACCAGGAAGATCTGCAGGGAACACATCCAAAAACTCACGGACTACCGAAACCGACTCAATCGAAGGTACTTGGGTAGAGTCATCCTTGAGATGGGCCAAGAAAGCTAAACACCCTTTACTAACCATCTTCTTAGCATGAAGAAAGGATATAATACGCACCGGATTGGAGGTGTAGTCGCCCTCCCACACTAACGGGTCTGTCCCAGGCTTGGCTAACGTCACAGTTTTGGCATTACAATCCAAGATCGCAAAATTCGGAGAAAGCCAAGTCATACCCAGAATTACATCAAAGTCAACCATTTCTAAGATAACCAAATCTACATAAGTGTTGCTCCCCACAAAGTTCACCAAACAAGACCTATATACCCTTTCAACTACCACAGACTCACCCACCGGAGTAGAAACACGAATAGGCATGTCAAGTAATTCACAATGCAAATTTAAACCATTAGCAAATGATGAAGATACATATGAAAACGTGGAGCCAGGGTCAAATAATACAGATGCCATGCAATCACAAACCAAAAGATTACCTGTGATAACAGCATCAGACGCCACCGCTTCAGATCTCCCAGGGAAAGCGTAACAATGGACCCTATCGTTTGTCTGTCCATTGCCCCTACCATGTTGTATCGTAGTGGCTCCAGTTTTCCCATCACCTCTGCCGTTGTGGTGACCACCATTACCTCGACCACCACGTCCTCCAGGAAAACGGCTTCTACCATGACCACCCCTACCTCTAGCTAGTGGGGTTCTGTAACTCTGGTTTGGACAATACCTCTTAATGTGTCCAATCTCCCCACATCCATAACATTCTCTGGGTTCACGCATCGGCCCCTCAGAGAAATGTTGACCAGTCTGAGGTGGACCCCCAACTACAGTCTGTAGTGAAGACTGAATTGGTCGACTTGAGTAACCTCCGGAGCTCTGTCCTCTAGAGTAAGAACCATTAAACTCACCCCCCTTCCAAACCTTTTTGATGTCGATGTCGTGGTGAAGTCATCTGGCTTCACTCCTTCCACCTCTATCACAAAGTCTACCACCTCTTGGAAGGATTTCGCCGTAGCCGCTACCTGTAAGGCTGAAATCCGCAATTCTGACCTCAACCCCTTCACAAAACGGCGGATCCGTTCTTGTGGACTGAAACAAAGTTGGGTGGCATACCTATATAATGCGCGGAATTTAGCCTCATATGCATTAACCGTCATCCTTCCTTGCTCAAGACTCAAGAACTCATCCCTTTTTCTATCTCTCAAAGTCCTTGGGATATACTTCTCCATAAACAGGGTAGAGAAGGATGCCCAAGTCATAGGTCTGGCCTCTTTCGGTTGACACTCGTCATGTGATCGCCACCACATTTTGGCGTTCCCTTGAAACTGATAGCTTACGAACTCAACGCCAAACCGTTCTACTATTCCCATCTTGTGTAGTAGCTCATGACAATCAACCAGAAAATCATAAGCATCTTCAGATTCTGCACCCTTGAAGACTGGAGGTTTCAATTTCAAGAACTTACTGAAAAGTTCGTGCTGATCGTTTGTCATTATCGGTCCAGTAGTCAGACGTGGAAATGTGCCTATCTCCAATGAGGCATCCATGCGGGGAGCCATAGTAGCCGCATGTCGTACCTCTGAAACCGGAGGTGTTGGTGCAGAAACCACTGGAGGTGCCTGACCGTGGTCAGATAACCCGCTAAGATAAGCGAGAACCTGATTGATCATCTCTGGGGTAGGTTGGGGTGGCAATTCCTCATTCTGCTCTTGTTCAGTTTCCCCTTCCTCCCCTTCTCTTACCACTTCCTCAGTCGATGGAGGAGTCACTGCCCTAGCATCAGATGGGCTAGGTGCTCGTCCTCTTCCTCTAGAGGATGTCCTCCCACGACCTCTACCACGGCCTCTCGCCGCTGCTCTTCCTCGAGCCACAGCCCCAGTGGCTGGCTCAGATGTTTCTTGCCGTGCCGTTGTTGCTACTGGTGCGGTCGTTGCTCTAGTTCTAACCATCAGCGAAATAGAGTGAAGATGGTCAGATACCAATTCGTATCGCCTAGATACCAATTGGACTCAAGTAGTAGCACGAAAGAAAGAATGAAAGAGTGAAATTTTCCTAATGTCTTATAGCCTCTCAAGGAAAAGTAAAGGCGTCCCCCTACCGTTCCTTAAGACTCTACTAGACTTGTTCTTGTGTGATGATACCAATGAACCTAATGCTCTGACACCAAGTTTGTCACGACCCAAATCGGGGACGCGACTGGCACCCACATTTACCCTCCTATGTGAGCGAACCAACCCATCTAAACCTTAACATTTCAAGATATATCAACAAAAAATAATGCGAAAGACTTAAGCTCATTAATTAAACAATTCAAAACTATTATTATTATCCCCAAAATCTGGAAGTCATCATCACAAGAACATCTATTCTCAAATTACTAAACTAAGAATATCTAAGAAAACAAAATAATAGAAAGCTAGTCCATGCCGGAAGTCAAGGCATCAAGACTTGAAGAAGAAGATCCAGTCCAAGCTAGACGCATTAGCTCACCCTGAATTTCTGAAAGTAGTGAAGACTGGCTAGATCTACTGTTGAGTTGAAGTTGACGGAACGTTCGCTGCATTCCACAAATAACAAAGAAGAAAACATAAAAGTAGGGGGTCAGTACAACCACAAGTACTGAGTAGATATCATCGGCCAACTCAAAATAGAAAACAATATACATCAAATAATATCATAAATCAACAATAATACTCAACATGTAGCAACAACAAGTACTAAAATCATCAATAAGTACTAACAAGTTCATCCATGAGGACTCAAGCCTCAATATCATACTCATTTGGGAATTAGATTCATTAGATTGAATTCATTAACATATTTCAAGATTCATTATATTTATTCCCCTCGTGTCGGTACGTGACACTCCGCTCCATCTACTACCCTGGTGTCGGAACGTGACACTCCGATCCTCATATACTATCGTGGTACCGGAACGTGGCACCCGATCCATATACTATCCTAGTGTCGGAACGTGACACTCCGATCCTCATTCTATCCTGGTACCGGAACGTGGCACCCGATCCATATACTATCCTGGTGTCGGAACGTGACACTCCGATCCTCATTCTATCCTGGTACCGGAACGTGGCACCCGATCCATATACTATCCTGGTGTCGGAATGTGACACTCCGATCCTCATTCTATCCTGGTACCGGAACGTGACACTCCGATCCTCATTCTATCCTGGTACCGGAACGTGGCACCCGATCCCCTAATCTCACCACTTTCGTTCATCAAGCCTTCTTTTATACCAAGGCATCATCATTAACAAAGTAGATTAGGGTTTCTTTTCAAGATTTGGGATTCAATAGCTTCATCATGCTTATTTATTCACAATTTCATATTCATATTCATGCAAGCATACAATTAAGCATATAGAAGGGTACAATATTACCAACACATATCATTTGCTATTAAGAGTTTACTACGAATAGTGTGAAATAACCATAACCTACCTCCACCGAAGAATTGGAATCAACAAGCGATTTCCCAAGCTTTGTTCTTCTTCTCGTTTCTATCTCTCAATCGACCAATCTCCCTCTCTCTTTTCTTTCTGTTTTCTTTTATTCAAACCCTCTTTCCTTTACCCTAATTAACATATAATTAAGTGTAAAAGATGGCAATAATACCTCACTAATTAACCCAAAGTTACCTCTTTTATCCCTCAAGAATTTGAGTTATTAATATAAACCCACGAAATCTATAATTAAGGAAAGAATAGTCCAAAACGTCCCTTAAAACGTGTAATGAAATCCGAATCTGCCTGGGCTTCGCGCAACCTGTGACGGGCCGTCATGCCTGCGACGGTCCGTCACGCAGGTCGTCGCAGCCCCTTAAAACTCAAGTGGACTGTGACGGTCCGTCACACCTGTGACGGTCCGTCCTGCAAGTTCGTTACGAAGTTCAGAGAGTTGATTTTCAGTACCCAATTTCAGAATTCTAAGTGTCATGGAACGAAACCTCCTCGACGGGCCGTCGTGACCATGACGGTCCGTCGTGACATCCGTCGCCCCAGCCAGTTTTTCCAGAAATAAAATCTACTGCTCAAAACGACTAAACAGGTCGTTACAATGTATATGTACCATTCGTCTTCTTTGGCTCATTGAAGGTTATTAATTCTGTCATTTGTAAATTCTGAAAATAGAATATTTTGTCAAGGTATATACATGAATTATAAAATACGATACAATCATTTGTGAGATATTAATAATATGGTTGAAAAAAGAAAACTATATAAACCAAAAATTATATTTGTGAGATATTTTTAGATTTTCTATACAAAACATGAGGGTCATTTATTCGTCTTTGTCTTCCTTCTCATTCTTTTAATTGTTAAATTTTTACTCATTCATCTCCACTTACTGGGTTATAATAGTAGTTCTTGAGAGAGATTTTCGTAAATTAGAGTATGGATTGGTTGCAAGTCTAATGTTTTGTGGATAAAGCACATGATATTATGAAAAATTGCAAATGGTTATAATATACATCATGCATATTCACGCCTCAATTACTTTCTCTTGTGAGTTCAAATTGCTTGAGAGATCTATATAATTTATGCTCAGAATTGTACATTTTGAAGAATACTTGATGATTTTGACATCAGTGTCTTCCTTTTTCGAAAATGTGTAGCTAAAAATTTTGGAGAATATTGTCTCAACCAGCTAGAACACTGTTTGATTTAGCACTTACTGATTTTTGCCTGATGAAAGGATATTGTGTTTGTATTTTGACATTTTTTGTTTTCTTTGAATCTCTCTTCCAAGTTCGAAGGGGTGAATCTCTCTCCCTTTCCCTCCTTTTTGTATCTATTTTTTCTAATTCAAAGCTTCATCATTTTACATGTCAAAATTACAAAACAAACTTACTACGGTGTTGCAACTTTTGCAGGTTTTGAGTACTTGTCGTACATTCACAAAATCTGGTCTAAGCGGCTTTCAAAAGGATGCCTGCAGAACTCAAATTCTCAAATATCAAATTCACAGACCAAAAAACTAAAAACAAGCATAAACTAAAAAAAATAATGAGCAACCATAATCATAACATACCAAAAAAAAAGAATGTGATCTTTCACATTCTTTGCTTTTGTTATTGACTCATAATAAATATAAAAATAAATTTCAATGACCCACTAAATCAAAAAATGATAAAAACGACACCACATAACTCAATTTCATAATCCAAACACTAACAAAACATCTAAATGCGTATTTTGTACACATACAGAGTGCACTACAACAACATCCCCATGCTTTTTCCTCGACTACAAAATGATAATTTCCTAGTAGGATAGTAGAACATCATTCCCACATAACGAATGAAATGTATTTGTCTTAATCTACTTAGGAGACTAAACATTCACATGTCTTACCATCTGAATTTTACATCATGGTAGATGCCTAGCTATAAGAACTACAAAGAGATCATAAGTCAGCCATTACATTGAAATAGGAAGATATCTGTATTGACTTTACATAAGCAAATTACCACTTGTATTCTTATTCAGAATAATTCAAGACACTTTCCGTCATCATACTTTTGGTTCAACTTTCTTGAAGACTATAGTAGGCAATCTTGTTAAGGTAATGCATCACATAATTCCTAACATATCCAATAATATAGGCTGCAAAAGGAGTTTGCAAGTGAGTTGATAGAGGAGCATGATTCTTCTGCTCATCCCCATTTGAAAATGTCATTGAGGGTAGTCAATCAGAGAAGCAAGACACAAAGGTCAAGCAATAAGCAGAGTTCAGAAAACAATAAATGCAGTTTACCTCTAGCTATAGCTTCTACTGTTAAATAACAATATGAAGAAGATACTCGATAAACAGAATAAAACGAAATAAGCTACCCAAAAAAAGTGCGAAAAAAGAATTTACCTGATGAATTTTAACTTTGCACAAAAAAAAAGAGAAGCAGATTAATGAACAATGAGATGTTGCTGAATACATTTATATAGATCTTTATAATATATTCTAGATATTCATCTTCTCGAGTTCTTAAATAACCAAATAAATTTTCAATTAGTAGTTTTTCATGTAGATCTATGTTTACTATTGTCTTTACCCAATATTGTAAATATTCGTAATTTATCATTAGTCTATATTTATATCATCATATAAATCATACATATCATAGTAAAGTTCATCTTGTATACTTTGTATGGTCAACTCAGTCCAACCTTGGGTTGTTATCTCTATTATTTCATATGTTACCAATTTGTCATAAATTTCTCTTTTTATATCAGTACTCAGATTTTTTAGTATATAGAGTAGTAATATCTTATAATTATCATCATCATCTATTAAATAGGTAATCATTTTATCCATTTTTGCTAAAAGTTTTTATTCCTTCCAACCTCTTAATGGATTATACTTATTTATTATGAAATAATAATGATTTAATAATCATCTCGTCTAGTCACTACTACAGCTTTCTTCTTTGATTAGTTACCCTAACAACGCCTCAACTTTGTTTACTCCCCTAAACGACCTTCTTGCCTACCGGTTTCAACTTTAGGATGGCATAGTCTGGGCATACTTATTCGAAGAATATTTCTGTAGCAAACCTTCTAAAGATGTTTATTATAACATTATTAAGTCATGATAAACAATTATAATCAACAAGAGATTTTCAGGAATAAATGGCTTTTTACAGCCGACACAACACGACAAAAATAAAAGACTATTACTTTGTACATATGACTGATATTCAGCCGACACAAAAAACAAAACAAAATATTTTACTCTTTTTTTTTTTTTAATTCTTAAAGTACCTCAGGGATTATGTCATCCCCTTGGTTACATTTTGAACAAATATGGCCTGGGTATTTGTGCCCAACTAGCTTGCAATATCTTGTCATCAATTCTTCGGATATGAATCCTTGCTTTATTGCTCTAGTTGTTGGCGTAGCTTCTGGTTTTAACAGGGACAAAATCCATTTTTGGACTTCTTCCATATCTGCTTGTCTTATTTCTTTAGAATTGGCATATATCATTAAGTGATATCTCGAATAGTAGCTCCATATGGCGTTGCCTTGTAGATAGTTATTTGCTAGCTCTTGTATAATAGTTGATAAGCCAATTATCCTTTTATTGGCATAGAAACTGGGTATCTCAACTCTTGTTATCTCTGGCTGTTGGCCTATATCTTCTGGGATTATCATTTCCCGTGTTAGCCCAATTTTGACTATCTGGATCATTGGCTTTATTTCATCATAGAGTATCTTCGCTGGTGCTGTGTAGAATCTTATGAAAAATAAGTTTCCTTTTGTTATCTTTTTATATATTAAAAATGCTTTGTGGACCTCTGGGATTCCACTTATTTCTTCACCTGTATATGTATAGACTGTATTTAATAATCCATAGTTATAACAAGTTTTAACTAGGTTTGGATTAGTTTTTGGTTGTGCAATTAACTTGTTATAACCTTGTAGTTTTTGGGTTAGGTAGTCTTGGGTTTATTCTAATGTCGTAGTAGATTTGGGTTTTTGGTTCAAAAAGTTTTGTATCTTGTATAGGTTTTCAATATATGTTCGGGATATATGGTTATATGTTTTCTTCTCTTTATGCAGGCTAGCTGCATACGTAGATGTTTGTGGTGTTGAAGCATCTATTATATGTACCTTTGGAGTAAATGGTTTGGTAAATACGCTATTTAGGTTTATGTTTTTTGGTGTAGGTTTCTCCATAGCTCCTTTGCTTGTACCTGCAACATCAGTAATGTCATGGGTTTTAAGGAGTTTCCCAACGTCTCCTTTTAGTTCTGGCTATTTTTCGTCTGCCGAACGACGTAGCTCCGCATTTTTTGAGTCATGCTGCTGACTATTAGCTTTCAGATTTTGCACATCTGTATCTATTTTTTCCACTTTATGACATAGGTTTGTCATCATTGCCAATAGATCTTTCATTGTATCTCTTTCTTGAGAGGTAGTCTGCAATAAGGTTTTCATCAGTTTTAATAATCTCAATTGTAAATGTAAAATTTAATATATTTAATATCAATCTTCTTATTTCTTTTGTTGTAACTGAATCATCTATCTTTTTGGTTATCCACCACTTTACCTGTGTGTTATCTGTTCTTACAATAAATTTATTGTAAACTATATACGGTTCAAATGCTAACAAACATTTAAATAATGCAAATAATTCTTTCCTATTTATTTCCCATTTTGCTTGTGCTTCAGTATATGATCCTGAGCAATACATGCAATGGTGTTCTATCTTTTCTTTGTTATATTTATATTTTAGTACTCCTCCATAACTGTGGTCACTTGAATCTGTTTCAATTATATATGTAAATGTTTTACTTTCATCAGGAAAATTTAGTTTTGGTAATTTTTTGCATAATTTTTTGATATTTTTTATGTGTTCTTTGTCTTTGTTGTCAAAATGATATTCAACATCTTTTTTGAGTTTTTTGTATAGTGGTTTTAAATGTTCTGCTAGTTTTGGTATGTATTCTCTTACTTGATTTACTAATCCTAAGAATGATTGTAATTTCTTTTTTGTATCTATATTTTCATCAATAGTAATTATTTTTTGTACTATATGAGTTTGCATTTTTATTCCATTTTTATCTATTTGTATTCCTAGAAATTCTATCTGTGGTTTCATAATTTCTGCTTTACTTCTACTTAAACTTATACCTGAATGTTTAATTATATGTATAATTTTTTCTAATAATCTTATATGTTCATCTTGTGTTTTAGAATATAGTAATATATCATCTATATATACAACACAATTTTCTAACTGGTTAAAACAGTTATCCATAAAATGTTGGTATCTACCTGGTGCATTTTTATATCCAAATGGTAATACATTCCATTCATAGAATCCTTGCGGTACTGTGAGTGCTGTTAATTGTTTAGATTCTTCTTCTAGTTTTAGATGGTAAAATCCTGATTTACAGTCAAATTTGCTAAAATAGTTGTATCCTTGTATTAGTCTTATTTTAAGTATTTTATTAGGTATTGGATAGTTATATGTTTTAGTTTTGACATTTAAATTTCTGTAGTCTATAACCATTCTACTTTTGCCTCTTTTTTGTTCACTGTGTTTTATAACTATAAATGCTGGGCTTGTATGTTTACTATTACTTTCTTGTATATAATTTTTTTCTAGTAATTCATTTATATGTATTTTAAATTCTTGCAAATCATCAAAGTTGTATTTTAATGGTTTTTGTGTTATTATACTATTTTTATCTATTAATTCAATTTTTATTTTTGTTTTATGTTTTTCCCATTCTTGTAGTGGATCTTCATTATATAATTGTTCTAGTTGTTCATTAATTATTTTAACTTTGTCTATTGTAAATATAATGATTTCTAATTGTGATATTTGTTTTTCATTTATATTTTCCATTTCCTGATTTATTTTTTCACTACCTTTAATCCATTCTATAGATTTTTGTTGTTTATTTTTTACTCTTTTTGCTCCTATTTTATAGCCACATGGCGTAGTAAGCCACCAGTGTGTTTTTGTTATTATATGTGGGTAAAATTTGTCTAGAAATGGCATTCCTAGCAACATATCTTTTGTTGTGAATTCAAAATTATAGATTTGTTCTATTGTTAATATTTTATCCCATATTTGTATTTTGATATCTTTTGCTTTATATTTAATCATACTTCCTTCATTATTAAATCCTGTTACTACCATTGGTGTTTTTAATTTTTCCCATTTATCTTCTGGTAAACAATTATATTTACATATATTTGCTTCTGCTCCTGTATCTATCATAGGGGTATAATATCTGTTGTGATATCCTTCTACAATAATTTTTGCAAGTATAAATATTTTCATTAATCATTTTGTTCTTTTTATAATTATTTTCTTATTTTGACAAGTTATTGTTAATTGTTCATTTTCTATGTTGTATGGTTTAACTTTTTCTAACCATTTTATTCCTAACGTGATATTATGGTTTCCTTCATATATCTTAAATTGTATTTTTAATGGAATTCCTCCTATGATTATTTCTTTTTCTGTTGTTTCTTCATTTGTATTTATTATTTCACTAGGTAATCCGGGGCATATGTGTCCTGTTTTCATAATTTCTTCTTCTAATACTAATTCTCTTGTTATATGATTTTCTTCTTGTCCTGTGTTTATCAAGATTTTATATTTTCTTGGTCCATTATTCCTGTTATAAAATAATGATATGGTGTCGTTTCTTCTAATAAATTTTGTGGTATATCATATTTTCTTTTAGATGTACTCATTCTTGATGAGGTAGCTCTTGTTAACGTATTTGGTACGCTTGAAGTGCTTAATCTTTCTTTTACAATTTCTAAATCTTCTTCTATGTCAATTTCTTTATAGCTATAGTCATTATTGTCTATTACAGTTATTATTTTTTCGAAAGGATTTTCTATTTTTATTTTATCAATTTTATTTCTTGCTGTTATTTTATGCTTTGTTGTTAATATGTAAAGGTTTTTACATCTTGTTGTGAATACCTTACTTCCTGGTGTTAACTCTATTCCTGACATTTTCCAATATAATACTAATGATTTATTTATATTTGTATCTGTTAATGCTACTGTATAATTAGCACTTATTATAAATTTAAATTTTTGATATATTAAATTTCCTTTAACTGCACTTATTACACTTTTTTCTATAGGGTGTATTATTCTGTCATCTGCTAAATATATTTCAATGGGTGTATCTATTCCTTCTCTGAAACAAGCTTTTATTAGTATTTCCGTTCCTCCTAAATGTACATATTTTATAGCTGCTTTATTTTTTATGTTTTGTATTCCTTTATTTATTATTCGTTTGTTTATTTTAGGTATATATGCTTTTCCTGTCACGACCCAAAAATGGACGTGATGGCACTCGTCTAATCCCACCAAGACAAGTAAGCCTAAAACTCAACTATTACAATAAAAATGCGGAAAATTTACTATCAACTTATATTATACCCCAAAACCTGGTTGTCACGTGTACAAGCCTCTAAAGTATTACAATTGAATCAAAAGAAAATATAAGTCTCATATGATATTGTTTCTAGAGTAGAACAAAATCATAAACAAGAGTAAGGAGGGATGCTGAGATGACCAACAACTACCTCACAAATCTCCAGGGAGCCTCGGAAAAGAAGAGAATATATCATAAAAGTCCGGTCTAGTAACCTACAAAAAATTGTAGAAGCAAGGGGTGAGTACCTAACCACACAGTACTCAGCAAGTAAACATCTAAACACAAGCTAAGGGGATGAAATACGGGTACTCCTACCACCCCCAATCGAACCTCCACAACTACAACATGCATAAATATCAGCCCTACCTAACAGCTCACAGTTTACATACAACGTAGCTTAACAACAACAGTTAGACAAATTACATAACCTCAACAACAACACTTTAACAAATTACATATCCTCAACAACAACACTTCAACAAATTACATATCTTCAATAACAAGCTCAATATTGATCAATCACAAGTTCCACAGAAAGACAATCAGGAGATCATCAAAACACGATATCAAGTTCACCAATGATAAGTATGTGCAATGCAATGGAATGCAATGTCAAGTATAATGATGCATGTCTGACCTAGTGATACACACCCGCTGTCTCTCAGCCCGGGACCCATGAAGGACATATCTGTCCATGCATCTGTCGCGGCGCACGACACGACCCTCGATAATAGTAACCATCGCGGTGCGCGATACGTCCCTCAAATATAGTATCCATCGCGGCGCGCGATACGTCCCTCGAAATGGTACATCCTCTTAAGTACCCATTATTTCTCAATGCACATTACACTTGCCACAACCAATGCCTCAGAATAATGCAGATGACAAGTTCACACATATAATGAGGAGATGACCATTTTCATAACATCGCACAGTTCACAACCACACAAACATGAAGTTACATCAACAATGATTCAACAGGCTTTCAACCCTTTCTCAACACAACACACATAAACAATTAATCACATTACCTTTTGTTATCTCCATTCTTTTCATCATTAGAATTAATCAATGTGGACAAGTCAATCCATCACCAATCCCGTTACTCCCAACATATACCACAAAGACATACACGCATTTCATACACTTAACAAGAGTTTAGAATTCCACTTGCCTCAAAGAGTCGAACAATCACTCTGAGACTTGAGCCAACCCCTTTCCTTGGACTTCCAAATAATTACATTCTATTCAAACAAATAATCACAATAAGATCTCAATTTCTCCAATATCATAAATCTAATAATATTCACATAATGTAATACACCTAATATTTAATTATCTATTTTAATATAACAAAACTTGATCCAGTGATAGCATACAATAAACTTTCAATCACGTAAGGATAAACAAACTCAAAACTTATTTATCAAGAACCGTAACCATAATACTTATGTGCTGATACCTTTTGAAATAGTGCACTTACACCCACATACCACAATTACTCCAATAATTAATCCTCCATTAGCACACTTATTTTTTTTCCCACCAAAACATCAATCTGTAACACAATTTGGTTTTTCCAAAAACCAATATGATAAAGGAATTTATTGGTGTTAGTTTCCTCATAAATCCAACCAATATTTTATCTTATAATATTTTGAAGTGATGATCACAATCTTTTAAAAGAAAGGAAAATTCCAAATCTTTATTTTTCTCGAACAAAATTGTTACTTGAAGCAAATTTGGGTCTTCGCATCATGGCATCGACCGTGCCCTCCGCCTCTATCGTCCGACACAACCCGGGTAATTTTCTCCTCGTCTTCTTATTATTTTTTTATTTTTGTATAAAAGTGATAACCCTACTAGTTATTTTAATACATAATGGTCAAATAGTACGATTCCAAATAAATTATCACTTTAACCCATTAACTATCAATTAAGTCAATTATCTATAATTATCCATCAATTAATTAAATTTAGTTTAATAAATATTTAAAATTTCCACAAATGACCTTTTGAGTCATTACAATATCCACCACTAAAAACCATGTTCGTCCTCGAACATAAAGAAGAAGAACTAAGAGTAATTGATATTACCAAAAGCCTAAGTTATGACCTAACAGTCAGTGTTCATCTCTCTAAGTGAGCTCATCCTTAAAATCATTCCATCCAAATCAACTACTAACAACTGAACTTTTAAACAAACCTTGTAAGATCTATAAATTAAGAGTGATTATCAAGCTACAAACTAACCCATAAACTCAATCTAAATTGAAATCTATTAGACGATAACACTACCATCATGACGAGTCTTTTCTTGCATAACCAAGATAACATTGTGAATCAATACCGGCTACAATCAGAAGTGAACTTTAACCAACCACCACACTCAGAATGCACAACCATCACATATCTTATCAAGATTTCATTTCCACAACAAAATCTTTCCACGAACTTAAGTAATAAAAATATGATTTTTAGACATCGAATACTCACCCAAAGAGGATAAAACTTCTCTATCCCACTGAAAGAAATGATTAAGTAAATATCCAAAAATATGATACGCTCCAAAATGCAGAATCTCTAACAACACTTTTAGAAAATTGTAACTCTTCATATATAGTAGCTCTTATATAAGTTCTCATAAGCAAGATTGTGTGTGTAGAATCACTGCTATACTTCAGCTATCCCAAACAACACTAGATTTTTCAGAATGAACAAGTCTAACCAAGGATGTCATCTTACAATGAGGCACTCACAGGATCGGTACACTCGATCCACCACTAGGAATTCACTCATTGATATGAAATACGTATGTGAATCACACTAAAAACCATGTCCAGAACGAAGAAGGTTGTCACATAAGAATATACAGAAGAAAGCTCAAATAACACAAGATACTCTTTTCACAGTGTCCATATGATTAAATTTTTCTTCATTTGACTCAATCTCTCTATTTTTAGCCACCCACAACCAATCAATTTGATCTCCATCACAATATTACAAATACTTAATTCATCAACTCCCACATACTTCTCACAGTATCTCACTGAAGCTAACACTCTAAATGCCAACAACATCATAACTACACTATCAAAGTCTTTCTTGTAAATCCATTGTCACCTCTAAAAATTTTAAAATATGACTCTAAGTCACACCCAAGACTGATAGCACTAATTTCAAATCTAAAGTACTTTTCCATCGATGTACGATAATTGAATAACACAAAATGTCAACTTCACGCAAACTTTTAAATACTATTTCGCAACTACCATTCATACCATCATGTACCTCTCTCATGCCAAAACTCAAAGAAATTCTTGGTCATCCCAATAATTCTATATAGTATAAGCACAAAATCCCTACTCACCATCAAATGCCGATGTGAAACATCATAACAGTTTATGTTATAAAAAATAGTAGTTTCAATCTCCTCAAAATTCACGATAACTCTATAATATTATAGGTCCATACTGTCGCATATCCATAAAAATTCATCTACCACTAAATAATTTAGCCCCACATAACAACACATAATCTTACAGACCTCACATTTTTTTCACCCAAATCAAAAACATAATATTCATAAAAATTGTTGATAAATTCCTAGTGAGTCCATACTGAACCAGTTCACATCCATAGTCATATTATAACTTATATATGAAAACCCTTACATCCTTTAACTTCAAACCAAGAGTCTATATTACAGGTCTTATTCCTTCACATCTCTTATATTCATCCCATGACGCAAATTTTATACCTTAAACTCTTCAATACACCACATCTTTGTTCTTTCATTGACTTGTTTATTAATCTTATCATTTGATCAACATCCCATATACAGTAAATCAACTCCTTGAGAGAAATACTTTCTTAGGCCTTTAACAATCAAAAGTGACAAACTACGATCCAAACCTTGTACATGGTTATTTAAATTCTCAATAACTGATGCAATCAATCAATTCTTACCTTACTTATTCATACTTCCACAAAGAACACTACCAAAAACCTAAACTCACCATGAAAAACATGAAATTTGAACCCAACTATGTAACCCAATTCTTTTATCTATCAACATTAACTCATACCTTGAAATATTTTTTTTCCCCTATGAATTCACGTATCTTAGCTTATCATTGGTTGTCTCTCTATCGATCTTATGATATGCTCCACTAAAAATTCAACCATATTCGTTATCAAACTCAAAATCACAAAAAAATTTATAAATCATACTCGAGTTGAACATATGTACACTGCTTTCTCAAGTGTTATCCAATAATTTGTAACCAATCTAATGAACTCGTGAAACTATTACCATAACCAAAGCAAAACGGATTAAATCACATATCTATGAACACAATTCTCAATTACATTTAAGATACCTCTTTAGCCCTTGTAATAAGAGAAAATATTCATGCTCTCACTTCTTTCTAAAAGCTAAACTACATCCCGCTATCCTTGTTATTATGACTTTAGCTTCTTCTTTTTTTTATTCTATTCTAGCGACATCCGAACTCCTCATAAAACCACACTACGTACCAAATAGTAGCAACCATATTCTTAGATACTAAAAAGTCAGCATAACAATACAAAATCCTTTTACCCAACAAACCTTAACACATAGTTGCATTCCAGCCATAATTCATCATAAAACCTTATTACCGTCATGCTTAGTTAGCTCTTGTTAACACCACGAAGTCAACTATTTCATCAATATGAATCCTTAAACCCAGTTATACCGATCCAATCCAAAGAACTAACCCACTTTTATCCGCACTTCCTTACTAAAACTCTTAATTGTCTTCACATAAGTATACTCTTTAGGACTTCCTTTACCCATATGCCTGTCACTCAATATTGATCCAATTTCTTGGACATTACGATTGTAACGACCTGTTTAGTCGTTTTGAGCAGCAGATTTTAATTCTGGAAAAACTGGCAAAGACCACGGGCACTGCGACGGACCGTCACAGGCACGACGGCCCGTCGAGGGTGCATCGTTTCAGCATACTTAGAATTCTGAAATTGGATACTGAAAATCGACTCTCTGTAAATTGTGACGAACCTGCAGGACGTGCCGTCACATCCACGACGAACCGTCGTGAGTTCCCATTGCAAAACACTTCAACTTTTGAGAATTTAGTACAAGAAACGAGTTTCTGACCGTCAGGACGGAGGTGCAGGACGGACCGTCACTGGTGTGACGGGCCGTCACAGTTCACCTGAATTTTGGGAGGCTGCGACGACCATCGTGACGGACCGTCGCAGGCACGACGGCCCGTCACAGGTTGCGCAAATCCCAGGCAGAATAGGATTCCTCTACACATTTTAAGGGTCGTTTTGGACTATTCTTTCCTTAATTATAAAGATTGAGGGTTAATATTAATAAGTCTAATTACTTGGGAGTTAAAAGAGGTAACCTTAAGTTAATTAGTGGGTTTTATTGTCCTCTTTTACACTTAATTATATGTTAATTAGGATAAGAGAAGGAGGGTTTGAATAAAACAAACAGAAAGAACAAGGGAAAGATAGATTGAATGTGAGAGGAGAAACGAAGAGGAATATCAAAGCTTGAGGAATTTGCTTGTTTGAATTCAATTCTTCGGTGGAGGTAGGTTATGGTTTTCATGCTACTTGTAGTAAATTCTTAATAGTGAATGTTATGTGTTGATAGTATTGTAAACCCTACTATGTGCTTAATTTTAAGCTTGCATGAATATGAATATGAAATTGTGATGAATTAACAAAGCATGATGAAGCTATTGAATCCCAAATCTTGAAAGAACCCTAATGAGATTGATGATGCCTTAGTGTAAAAGAAGGCTTGATGAATTAGGGGATCGGGTGCCACGTTCCGGTACCAGGATAGAATGAGGATCGGAGTGTCACGTTCCGACACCAGGATAGAATAATGGATCGGGTGCCACGTTCCGGTACCAGGATAGAATGAGGATTGGAGTGTCACGTTCCGACACCAGGATAGAATTATGGATCGGGTGCCATATTCCGGTACCAGGATAAAATGAATATGAGGATCGGAGTGTCACGTTCCGACACCAGGATAGAATTATGGATCGGGTGCCACGTTCCGGTACCAGGATAGAATGAGGATCGGAGTGTCACGTTCCGACACCAGGATAGTATATGGATCGGGTGCCACGTTCCGGTACCAGGATAGTATATGAGGATCGGAGTGCCACGTTGCGGCACCAGGATAGAAATAGAGGAGCGGAGTGTCACGTACCGACACAAGAGGAAGAAAGATAATGAATCTTACAAGATAATGAACATACTCAATCTAAATGAACGTAATTCCCAAAGGAGTATGGTATTGAGGCTTGAGTCCTCATGTGTGAACTCGGTTGTATTTATTGATGAATTAATATTGTTATTGCTACATGTTGAGTATTGTAGTTGATTTACATTATTATTGATATATACTGTTCCCTATTTTGAGTTGGCCGATGATATCTACTCAGTACTTGTGGTTGTACTGACCCCCTACTTTTACGTTTTCTTCTTTGTTATTTGTGTAATGCAGCAAACGTTCCGTCAACTTCAACTCAACAGTAGATCTAGCCAGTCTTCACTACCTCCGGAAATTCAGGGTGAGCTAATGCGTCTAGCTTGGACTGGGTCTTCTTCTTCAAGTCTTGATGCCTTGAACTTCCGGCATGGACTAGCTAGTAGTTGTTTTAGCTTCTTAGACAGTTTTAGTTTAACAATTTGAGATAGATGTTCTTGTGATGATGACTTCCAGATTATGGGGATAATAATAATAGTTTTGAATTGTTTTATTAATGAGTTTAAGTCTTCCGCATTTCTTTTTGTTGATATTGTATTAAAATGTTAAGGGTTAGATTGGTTGGTTCGCTCACATAGGAGGGTAAATGTGGGTACCAGTCGCGTCCCCGATTTAGGTCGTGACAAACTTGGTATCAGAGCCTTAGGTTCATTGGTCTCATCACACAAGAACGAGTCTAGTAGAGTCTTATGGAACGGTAGGGGGACGCCTTTACTTTTCTTTGAGAGGCTATAAGACTTTAGGAAAATTCCATTCTTTCATTCTTCTTTCGTGCTACTACTTGAGTCCAATTGGTATCTAGGTGATACAAATTGGTATCTGACCATCTTCATTCCATTTCGCAGATGGTTAGAACTAGAGCAACGACCGCACCAGCAGCAACAACGGCACAGCAAGAAACATCTGAGCCAGCCACCGGGGCTGTAGCTCGAGGAAGAGCAGCGGCAAGAGGCCGTAGAAGAGGTCGTGGGAGGATGTCCTCTAGGGGAAGAGGACGAGCACCTAGTCCATCTGATGCTAGGGCGGTGAATCCTCCACCGACTGAGGAGGTAGTAAGAGAGGGTGAGGAAGGGGAAACTGAACAAGGGAAGAATGAGGAAATGCCACCCCAACCTACCCCAGAGATGATCAATCAGGTTCTCGCTTATCTTAGCGGGTTATCCGATCAGGGTCAGGCACCTCCAGTGGTTTCTGCGCCAACACCTCTGGTTTGAGAGATACGACATGCGGCTACTATGGCTCCCCGCATGGATGCCTCATTGGAGATAGGCACATTTCCACGTCTGACTACTGGACCGATAATGACAAACGATCAACACGAACTTTTCAGTAAGTTCTTGAAATTGAAGCCTCCAGTCTTCAAGGGTGCAGAATCTGAAGATGCTTATGATTTTTTGGTCGATTGTCATGAGCTACTACACAAGATGGGGATAGTAGAACGGTTTAGCGTTGAGTTCGTAAGCTATCAGTTTCAAGGGAACGCCAAAATGTGGCGGCGTTCACATGTTGAGTGTCAACCGACAGAGGCACCACCTATGACTTGGGAATCATTCTCTACCCTTTTTATGGAGAAGTATATCCCAAGGACTTTGAGAGATAGAAAAAGGGATGAGTTCTTGAGTCTCGAGCAAGGTAGGATGACGGTTAACGCATATGAGGCTAAGTTTCGTGCTTTATCAAGGTATGCCACCCAACTATGTTTCAGTCCACAAGAACGGATCCGCCGTTTTGTGAAGGGGTTGAGGTCAGAATTGCGAATTTCAGCCTTACAGATAGCGGCAACGGCACATCCTTCCAAGAGGTGGTAGACTTTGTGATAGAGGTGGAAGGAGTGAAACCAGATGACTTCACCACGACATCAACATCAAAAAGGTTTCGAAGGGGAGGTGAGTTTAATGGTTCTTACTCTAGAGGACAGAGCTCCGGAGGTCACTCAGTTCGACCAATTCAGTCTTCACTACAGACTGTAGTTGGGGGTCCACCTCAGACCGGTCAACACTTCTCTGAGAGGCCGATGCGTGAACCCAGAGAATGTTATGAATGTGGGGAGATTGGACACATTAAGAGTTATTGTCCAAACCAGAGTTACGAGCCCCACTAGCTAGAGGTAGAGGTGGTCATGGTAGAGGCCGTTATTCTGGAGGGCGTGGTGGTCGAGGTAATGGTGGTCACCACAACGGCAGAGGTGATGGGCAAATGGGAGCCACTACGACACAACATGGTAGGGGCAACGGACAGACTGGTGATAGGGCCCATTGTTACGCTTTCCCTGGGAGATCCGAAGCGGAGGCGTCTGATGCTGTTATCACAGGTAATCTTCTGGTTTGTGATTGCATGGCATCTGTATTATTTGACCCTGGCTCCACGTTTTCATATGTATCTTCATCATTTGCTAATGGTCTAAATTTACATTGTGAATTACTTGACATGCCTATTCGTGTTTTTACTCCGGTGGGTGAGTCTGTGGTAGTTGAAAGGGTATATAGGTCTTGTTTGGTGAATTTTGTGGGGAGCAACACTTATGTAGACTTGGTTATTTTAGAAATGGGTGACTTCGATGTAATTCTGGGTATGACTTGGCTTTCTCCGAATTTTGCGATCTTGGATTGTAATGCTAAAACGGTGACGTTAGCCAAGCCTGGGACAGATCCGTTAGTGTGGGAGGGTGACTACACTTCCAATCCGGTGCGCATCATTTCCTTTCTTCGTGCTAAGAAAATGGTGAGTAAAGGGTGTTTAGCTTTTTTGGCACATCTCAAGGATGACACTACCCAAGTACCCTCGATTGAGTCAGTTTTGGTTGTCCGTGAGTTTTTGGATGTGTTCCTTGCAGATCTTCCTGGCATGCCACCGGATAGGGATATTGATTTCTGCATTGATTTGGAACCAGGTACTCGCCCCATTTCTATACCCCCTTATAGAATGGCTCCCGCGGAGTTAAGAGAGTTAAAGGCACAACTTCAAGAGTTGTTGAGCAAAGGCTTCATTGGACCAAGTGCATCTCCTTGGGGTGCTCCGGTTTTGTTTGTGAAGAAGAAGGATGGGAGTTTTCGGATGTGCATAGACTACCGGCAGTTGAACAAGGTAACTATTAAGAACAAGTATCCTCTTCTCGCATTGATGACTTATTCAATCAACTACAAGGTGCTTGTGTCTTCTCGAAGATCGACTTGAGATCCGGTTATCATCAATTGAAAATACGGGCAGCGGATGTGCCAAAGACTGCTTTCCGAACTAGGTATGGGCATTATGAATTCGTAGTGATGTCTTTTGGTCTTACAAATGCCCCCGCTGCTTTCATGAGCTTGATGAATGGGATTTTTAAGCCATATTTGGATCTCTTTGTGATCGTGTTTATTGATGATATACTGATTTACTCTAAAAGCAATAAGGAACATGAGGAGCATTTGAGAATTGTATTGGAAATGTTGAGGGATAAAAAGCTTTATGCCAAATTCTCTAAGTGTGAGTTTTGGCTAGATGCAGTGTCCTTCTTGGGGCACGTGGTTTCTAAGGATGGAGTGATGGTGGATCCTTCTAAGATTGAGACAGTGAAGAATTGGGTAAGACCCACTAATGTGTCAGAAATACGGAGTTTTGTTGGGATAGCTAGCTACTACCGCCGGTTTGTCAAGGGGTTCTCTTCTATTGCTTCCCAATTGACGAACTTGACTAAGCAGAATGTTCCATTTGTATGGTCGGATGAGTGTGAGGAAAGCTTTCAGAAGCTCAAGACTTTGTTGACTACCGCACCTATCCTCACCTTGCCGGTAGAAGGTAAGAACTTCATTGTTTATTGTGATGCATCCTATTCGGGTTTGGGTGCAGTGCTAATGCAAGAGAAGAACATGATTGCTTATGCTTCAAGACAATTAAAAGTGCATGAACGTAACTATCCAACTCATGACTTGGAATTGGCCGCGGTAGTATTTGCATTGAAGCAATGGAGGCACTATCTATATGGGGTTAAGTGTGAAGTCTATACGGATCATCGTAGTCTACAGTATGTCTTTACTCAGAAAGATTTGAACTTGAGACAAAGGAGATGGATGGAACTATTGAAGGACTACGACATCACTATCTTGTATCATCCGGGGAAGGCGAATGTTGTGGCAGATGCCTTGAGTAGAAAGGCGGGAAGCATGGGAAGTCTAGCTCATTTGCAAGCTTCTAGACGCCCATTGGCTAGAGAAGTGTAGATTTTGGCTAATGACCTCATGAGGTTAGAAATAAATGAGAAGGGAGGATTGTTGGCTAGTGTGGAGTCAAGATCTTCTTTTCTTGACAAGATTAAGGGAAAACAGTTTGATGATGAGAAACTAAGGCGAATCCGAGATAAAGTGTTGCAAGGAGAGGCTAAAGAAGCAACAATCGACGAGGAAGGTGTTTTGAGGATTAAGGGAAGGGTATGTGTACCCCACATCGATGATTTGATTAACACTATTCTGACAGAGGCTCATAGTTCAAGGTATTCTATACATCCGGGTGCAACCAAGATGTATCGCGACCTAAAGCAACACTTTTGGTGGAGTAGAATGAAGCGCGATATTGTTGACTTTATTGCCAAATGTCCAAACTGTCAACAAGTAAAGTATGAACACCAGAGGCCTTGAGGAACGCTTCAGAGAATGCCCATTCCTGAATGGAAGTGGGAGAGAATCGCAATGGACTTTGTGGTTGGTCTTCCAAAGACAATGGGTAAGTATGACTCCATTTGGGTGATTGTTGATAGGATAACTAAGTCTGCTCATTTTATTCCGGTCAAGGTGACTTACAATGCAGAGAAGTTAGCCAAAATCTACATCTCGGAAATCGTTCGATTGCATGGGGTTCCACTATCCATCATATCAGATAGAGGTACGCAGTTTACTTCTAAGTTTTGGAAAACATTGCATGCCGAATTGGGTACTAGGTTGGACCTTAGCACCGCATTTCACCCTCAGACCGATGGTCAGTCTGAGCGAACGATTCAAGTGTTAGAGGATATGCTTCGTGCATGCGTGATAGAGTTTGGTGGCCATTGGGATAGCTTCTTACCTTTAGCCGAATTTTCATACAACAATAGCTATAACTCAAGCATTGATATGGCCCCATTTGAAGCATTGTATGGGAGGAGATGTAGATCTCCCATTGTTTGGTTTGATGCATTCGAGGTTAGACCTTGGGGTACTGATCTCTTGAGGGATTCGTTAGATAAGGTGAAGGGCATTCAAGAAAAGCTTCTAGCGGCGCAAAGTAGACAAAAGGAGTATGCAGACCGAAAGGTGAGAGACTTGGAGTTCATGGAAGGTGAACAAGTCTTGTTGAAGGTTTCACCCATGAAAGGGGTGATGCGGTTTGGTAAAAGAGGTAAGTTAAGTCCAAGGTATATTGGACCATTTGAAGTGCTTAAGCGAATAGGGGAGGTGGCTTATGAATTAGCCTTGCCCCCAGGGCTGTCCGGAGTGCATCCGGTATTTCACGTATCCATGTTGAAAAGATACCACTGAGATGAAAACTACATCATCCGTTGGGATTCAGTTTTGCTTGATGAGAATTTGACTTATGAGGAGGAACCAGTTGCTATTTTAGATAGAGAGGTTCGCAAGTTGAGGTCGAGAGAAATTGCATCCATCAAGGTCCAATGGAAGAATCGACCGGTTGAAGAAGCTACTTGGGAGAAGGAGGCAGATATGCAAGAAAAATACCCACATCTGTTCACAGATTCAGGTACTCCTTTTCGCCATTGTTTTTCTTCTTTTGATCGTTCGGGGACGAACGATGGGTAAATTGGTATCTATTGTAACGACCTGTTTAGTCGTTTTGAGCAGCAGATATTAATTCTGGAAAAACTGGCAAAGACCACGGGCACTGCGATGGACCGTCACAGGCACGACGGCCCGTCGAGGGTGCATCGTTTCAGCATACTTAGAATTCTGAAATTGGATACTGAAAATCGACTCTCTGTAAATTGTGACGGACCTGCAGGACGTGCCATCACATCCAGGACGAACCGTCGTGAGTTCCCGTTGCAAAACACTTCAACTTTTGAGAATTTGGTACAAGAAACGAGTTTCTGACCGTCAGGACGGAGGTGCAGAACGGACCGTCACTGGTGTGACGGGCCGTCACAGTTCACCTGAATTTTGGGAGGCTGCGACGACCATCGTGACGGACCGTCGCAGGCACGACGGCCCGTCACAGGTTGCGCAAATCCCAGGCATAATAGGATTCCTCTACACGTTTTAAGGGTCGTTTTGGACTATTCTTTCCTTAATTATAAAGATTGAGGGTTAATATTAATAAGTCTAATTACTTGGGGGTTAAAAGAGGTAACCTTAAGTTAATTAGTGGGTTTTATTGTCCTCTTTTACACTTAATTATATGTTAATTAGGGTAAGAGAAGGAGGGTTTGAATAAAACAAACAGAAAGAACAAGGGAAAGAGAGATTGAACGTGAGAGGAGAAACGAAGAGGAATATCAAAGCTTGAGGAATTTGCTTGTTTGAATTCAATTCTTCGGTAGGTAGGTTATGGTTTTCATGCTACTTGTAGTAAACTCTTAATAGTGAATGTTATGTGTTGATAGTATTGTAAACCCTACTATGTGCTTAATTGTAAGCTTGCATGAATATGAATATGAAATTGTGATGAATTAACAAAGCATGATGAAGCTATTGAATCCCAAATCTTGAAAGAACCCTAATTCACTTGTTATTGATGATGCCTTAGTATAAAAGAAGGCTTGATATATTATATAATGAGATTGATGATGCCTTAGTGTAAAAGAAGGCTTGATGAATTAGGGGATCGGGTGCCACGTTCCGGTACCAGGATAGAATGAGGATCGGAGTGTCACGTTCCGACACCAGGATAGAATTATGGATCGGGTGCCACGTTCCGGTACCAGGATAGAATGAGGACCGGAGTGTCACGTTCCGACACCAGGATAGAATTATGGATCGGGTGCCACGTTCCGGTACCAGGATAGAATGAATATGAGGATCGGAGTGTCATGTTCCGACACCAGGATAGAATTATGGATCGGGTGCCACGTTCCGGTACCAGGATAGAATGAGGATCGGAGTGTCACGTTCCGACACCAGGATAGTATATGGATCGGGTGCCACGTTCCGGTACCAAGAAAGTATATGAGGATCGGAGTGCCACGTTCCGGCACCAGGATAGAAATAGAGGAGCGGAGTGTCACGTACCGACACAAGAGGAAGATAGATAATGAATCTTGAAAGATAATGAACATACTCAATCTAAATGAACGTAATTCCCAAAGGAGTATGGTATTGAGGCTTGAGTCCTCATGTGTGAACTCGGTTGTATTTATTGATGAATTAATATTGTTATTGCTACATGTTGAGTATTGTAGTTGATTTACATTATTATTGATATATACTGTTCCCTATTTTGAGTTGGCCGATGATATCTACTCAGTACTTGTGGTTGTACTGACCCCCTACTTTTACGTTTTCTTCTTTGTTATTTGTGTAATCCAGCAAACGTTCCGTCAACTTCAACTCAACAGTAGATCTAGCCAGTCTTCACTACCTTCGGAAATTCAGGGTGAGCTAATGCGTCTAGCTTGGACTGGGTCTTCTTCTTCAAGTCTTGATGCCTTGAACTTCCGGCATGGACTAGCTAGTAGTTGTTTTAGCTTCTTAGACAGTTTTAGTTTAACAATTTGAGATAGATGTTCTTGTGATGATGACTTCCAGATTTTGGGGATAATAATAATAGTTTTGAATTGTTTTATTAATGAGTTTAAGTCTTCCGCATTTCTTTTTGTTGATATTGTATTAAAATGTTAAGGGTTAGATTGGTTGGTTCGCTCACATAGGAGGGTAAATGTGGGTGCCAGTCGCGTTCCCGATTTGGGTCGTGACAACGATGAAATCACCACTCATTTAAAAATTCATAAAATACATTTCACAATTTGAACATATCAATATCATACCAAAGATCCACTACTAAAAGCTTCCTTATAAATAATGTTTAACACATCCACCCGTACCAACAAACTAGTTGGGTTCTCAAATATGAGTTCAACACCAATCTTATCATATGAGCATGTAATACAACAGATAACTCCTAAAGTAGTTAGTATTTTCACTTAACAATAAACATGTTCGTTTTCATGTACCACTAGTAACATATCGTGAAAATTCGTTACATCCACCACTAGAACATATCATATCTATTGAGAAGATCATTTCCAAATAGGTCACACACTTTATCCATCAAATAGCTATAAAATATTACCAGATTAGTTTTGTATCTAACCCAAGCTATATGTATTCTTTCGTAAGCAAGGTCAATATCAAAAGTAACACACTCCATAATTCTAACCAAGTACCCAGCAGTACCATTGTAATAGTCGTATCATGACTTTTTTGGTATACACTCAATCTATGAAACCACAGAAGGGATTCTGGCCTGAATTGGTGCAACATCATTTGCTAAGCAACCCATTAATGGTATGACAACTATATCAATTGTATTACACCATTTATTATCTAGTCAATTCTTCAAACATTTAACTTCTAATTGTTGAACCACTCCATATTTTGCTTATACCAGATAAGTACTACATTTATTATTATTATTTTACAATGATAACTAACCTTGCTCAACTCTTTCAAATATGATCACGCATTCGTTTCATAAGTATATCATTTCCACCTTAATACCAGATCTAACATCAAACCAATACACGACATGCCAATGATTCCCAAAAGGAACTACGCACGAGTCATCACATAAATGAGAGCAAATGGAGTGAAGCGCTAAGAATCAAAATGGGACCAAGTACGCACAATAAAGATCCAAGAAGTGAAGATATTTCCTAAAAGTCACTACAGCCTCTCGAAGATAGGTACAGACGTCTCCGTACCAATCATCGAGACTCTATTTAGACTCGACTTGTACACACGTGAGACCTATGAACCTGGGGCTCTGATACCATTTTGTCACGACCCAAAAATGGACGTGATGGCACTCGTCTAATCCCACCAAGACAAGTAAGCCTAAAACTCAACTATTACAATAAAAGTGGAGAAAATTTACCATCAACTTATATTATACCCCAAAACCTGGTTGTCACGTGTACAAGCCTCTAAAGTATTACAATTGAATCAAAAGAAAATATAAGTCTCATATGATATTGTTTCTAGAGTAGAACAAAATCATAAACAAGAGTAAGGAGGGATGCTGAGATGACCAACAACTACCTCACAAATCTCCAGGGAGCCTCGGAAAAGAAGAGAATAGATCATAAAAGTCCGGTCTAGTAACCTACAAAAAATTGTAGAAGCAAGGGGTGAGTACCTAACCACATGGTACTCAGCAAGTAAACCTCTAAACACAAGCTAAGGGGATGAAATACGGGTACTCCTACCACCCCCAATCGAACCTCCACAACTACAACATGCATAAATATCAGCCCTACCTAACAGCTCACAGTTTACATAGAACGTAGCTTAACGACAACACTTAGACAAATTACATAACCTCAACAACAACACTTTAACAAATTACATATCCTCAACAACAACACTTCAACAAATTACATATCTGCAATAACAAGCTCAATATTGATCAATCACAAGTTCCATAGAAAGACAATAAGGAGATCAGCAAAACACAATATCAAGTTCACCAATGATAAGTATGTGCAATGCAATGGAATGCAATGTCAAGTATAATGATGCATGTCTGACCTAGTGATACACGCCCGCTGTCTCTCAACCCGGGACCCATGGGGGACATATCTGTCCATGCATCTGTCGCGGCGCACGACACGACCCTCGATAATAGTAACCATCGCGGCGCGTGATACGTCCCTCGAAATATAGTATCCATCGCGGCGCGCGATACGTCCCTCGAAATGGTACATCCTCTTAAGTACCCATTATTTCTCAATGCACATTACACTTGCCACAACCAATGCCTCAGAATAATGCAGATGACAAGTTCACACATATAATGAGGAGATGACCATTTTCATAACATCGCACAGTTCACAACCACACAAACATGAAGTTACATCAACAATGATTCAACAAGCTTTCAACCCTTTCTCAACACAACACACATAAACAATTAATCACATTGCCTTTTGTTATCCCCATTCTTTTCATCATTAGAATTAATCAATGTGGACAAGTCAACCCATCACCAATCCCGTTACTCCCAACATATACCACAAGGACATACACGCATTTCATACACTTAACAAGAGTTTAGAAATCCACTTGCCTCAAAGAGTCGAACAATCACTCTGAGACTTGAGCCAACCCCTTTCCTTGGACTTCCAAATAATTACATTCTATTCAAACAAATAATCACAATAAGATCTCAATTTCTCCAATATCATAAATCTAATAATATTCACATAATGTAATACACCTAATATTTAATTATCTATTTTAATATAACAAAACTTGATCCAGTGATAGCATACAATAAACTTTCAATCACGTAAGGATAAGCAAACTCAAAACTTATTTATCAAGAACCGTAACCATAATACTTATGTGCTGATACCTTTTGAAATAGTGCACTTACACCCACATACCACAATTACTCCAATAATTAATCCTCCATTAGCACACTTATTTTTTTTTCCCACCAAAACATCAAACTGTAACACAATTTGGTTTTTCCAAAAACCAATATGATAAAGGAATTTATTGGTGTTAGTTTCCTCATAAATCCAACCAATATTTTATCTTATAATATTTGGAAGTGATGATCACAATCTTTTAAAAGAAAGGAAAATTCCAAATCTTTATTTTTCTCGAACAAAATTGTTACCTGAAGCAAATTTGGGTCTTCGCATCATGGCATCGACCGTGCCCTCCGCCTCTATCGTCCGACACAACCCGGGTAATTTTCTCCTCGTCTTCTTCTTATTATTTTTTTTATTTTTGTATAAAAGTGATAACCCTACTAGTTATTTTAATACATAAGGGTCAAATAGTACGATTCCAAATAAATTATATCCATCAATTAATTAAATTTAGTTAAATAAATATTTAAAATTTCCACAAATGACCTTCCGAGTCATTATATTTCCGCTTGTATATTTACCGTCTATTATGTGTTCTTTTTGACTAACTACATAATATTCTTCTTTTTGTCTTTTAAACCAGTTTTTTAATATATGTATTTCAAGTATCTTTTCAACACTTAAAATCTAATTCTTTTCCTTTTATTTGTTCAAAAATGTTATTATCAAATATAATCTTTTGGTGTGATGATTCTTCATCTTCATAATTTTCTTTAGATATTATTTCGTTCTCAGACATTATATTTCTTCTTCTATTTCATTATCTAAATTTTCTTCTCCATTTTCAGTTTCTATATCTGATACTTCATATATGCTGTCGTTATCACCTAATTCATAGTCTATGTATTCTATTTGCATATATTTTTCATTGTCTATGATTAATTCTGCTATTTGTTTTCTTTTTGGATCTTTTGGTAATTTACAATTCTTAGCTATGTGTCCTATCTTTCCGCAATTGTAACAAGTACATTGGGATATCTTCCTCTTTGGTTTATATGGTCTTTTTACTTTGTAATTTTTTATATAATACCTTCGTCTTGGTTGTTTATATTTATACTTAGTTTTGTTTTTTCTATAATTTTTATATCTTTTGGATTTTTATTTTTTATTTGTACATCCAAATTGTGGTGCCATTTTATTTTTGCAACATGCTAAATTTTTATTTAGTACTTTTTGCATTTTTAATTTTTCTTTTTGGTTCTCACACAATTGTGTAAACCATTGAGATAGAAATTTTATTCTAGCTCCTAATGTATCTACCATTCCTTCATTATTCCAATCCTTTATTATTTTTGTACTAAATGGTTCTGGTAATTTTGTAAAATATTGTTTTCTTATTTCTTTTGCTTCGTCTAAATTGTATTTAGCTTTGTAATAATATCCTTTGAATGCACAAGTATATTCTTCTATATAACACATTTTACATATAGCTAATTTTGTCATAAGTTGTCTATTTATTATTTTTCTCTATTTTGTTCTCTTATATCCGTGGTCATACCTCCAAATTCACTTCTTATTGCTGATTCATATTTGTCTAGTATATCTATATTTGTTGCTGATGAGGATCCATCCATTTTCTTATCATTCCTAAGTACTTCTAAACTTTCTGAGGGTAGATTTTCTATCCATAATTTTGCTGTTCCTACGAATGTTCTTTCTATGTACCTTGGTGTTTTTGTTGTTTCTATTTTGTTATCTATTAATAATTTAGATATATTTCCTGTCCATAGTAATATTGCTTTATTTATGTCTGTGACACAATCTAAATCTAAGAAATTATATTGTTCACTTATTGGTTTTGGTATCCAATTTTTTTTAATCTACTGTTCCATATTGCATTAGCTCTATCTGATTGCTGATAACTTTCTGTATAATATGTTGGTGGTGTCCATCTAGGACTAGCTCTAGGACTATTTCTGGGACTATTTCTGGGACTATTATCTGGGGTTTTTACTCTTTGACGTACTAGGTCTATCCATATCTCCTGTGTTTATTTCAAATTTTTTTTTTTATTTACTTGTTCTAAAATTTCTGTATATGTCTCACTTATATCACTTATTTCTGATTTTTGGTCATTTTCATTTTCATCTATTTCATTTACTTCATTTATTTCAAGATCTTCATTTAATTTTTGTTCCATTTCATTTATTTTATTTGTTAATTCTTTTTCTTTTTCTATTTGTTTTTCTTTTTGTTTATTTTCATATAACAATTTTAATCTTACTAATTCTTTTTCTAATTCGTTTATTCTTGTATTTTTTATTTCTTCTAAATGTTGTACTTCTTGTTTTGCTTCTACTTTTATTTTTTCTATTTCTCTTGATTTATCTATTTCTTCATTTTCTTTTGTTGATTCTTATCATGGCTGTTAAACTATCTTCTAATCTTGCTGTTTCTTTTTCTAACATCAAGTATAAATTATTTCCTATTTATTTTATCTCTTCTTCCTAAATTTGAAAATATATTTTTATTATCATTCCGTCTTGGTTTTCATAAGTCTTTTCGTCTACTGCAAATTCCTCTTTGTTCATTATAATTTATGTATTATATATGTTGTAATTCATATTCAAGACAATCTAATTCTAACTCTAATATAAATATAACTTTACTTTGTGCTAGTATTGATTTATTACATACTCCTGCTAATATATTTTCTTCTAACCTTCTTTTTTTATGTTGTAATTCTTGTTCTTTTTCACCTATTTTTTCCATTATTTTTTCTATTAATTGTTGTTTAAAAATTTCTTTGTTCATACAGTTTTTTCAAATAACAAACATATTTGTATTCTGTTTTCGAAATTATATTTATCAAATGATCTTTTTTATCGTTATCTGTTTTGACTAGTTGTGATAGTTCATATTCTATATACAAGGGTTTTAATTTTTTCCATATCTTTCGTACCTTTTTATGTATCTTGGTTCTTGTTATTTTAGTTTCTTTGCTTGGTGTTGTAACGACCTGTTTAGTCGTTTTGACCAGCAGATTTTATTTCTGAAAAACTGGCTGAAACGACGGACCCCACGACGGACCGTCACAGGCACGACGGACCGTCGCAGGGTCTCGTTTCAGAACACTTAGAAATTCTGAAATTGGGTACTGAAAATCGACTCTCTGAACTTCGTAACGGAATGGCAGGACGGACCGTCACAGGTGTGACGGACCGTCACAGGACTTTTTACAAAAATCAAGTCTCTGTATCGTCTGACGGACAGCAGGACGGACCGTCGCAGGCACGACGGCCCGTCACAGGGTGCGCAATCCCAGTTGGAGTCGGATTTCTTTACACGTTTTAAGGGACGTTTTGGACTATTCCTACTTTAAATATAAAGTTAGAGGGTTAAGGATTATAATTCTAATTACTTGGGGGTTAAAAGAGGTAACCTTAAGTTAATTAGGGGGTCATTATTGCCATCTTTCTTTCTTAGTTATATGTTAATTAGGGTAAAAGAAAGAGGGTTTGAATAAAGAAAATAGAAGGAACAAGAAGAGAGAGGGGGAAACGTACGATCGAAGAGGAAGAACACAAAGCTTGGGAAATCGCTTGTTTGAATTCAATTCTTCGGTGGAGGTAGGTTATGGTTTTCATGTTATTCGTAGTAGACTCTTAATAGCGAATGCTATGTATTGGTAGTATTGTAAACCTGTCTATATGCTTAATTGTATGCTTGCATGAATATGATTATGTGATTTTGATAAAACAAGCATGATGAAAACTATTGAATCCCAAATCTTGAAAGAAACTTTAATCTACTTATTATTGATGATGCCTTGGTATAAAAGAAGGCTTGATGAATTAAAGTAATGGGATTGATGATGCTTTGGTATAGAGAAGGCTTGATGAACGGATAGAATGAGATTAGTGGATCGGAGTGTCACGTTCCGACACATAGTATTAGTGGATCAGAGTGTCACGTTCCGACACATAGTATTAGTGGGACGGGTGTCACGAACCGACATGTAGAATTAGGGGATCAGAGTGTCACGTACCGACACATATAGGGGATCGGAGTGTCATGTACTGACACATATAGGGGATCGCGTGTCACGAACCGACATGTAGAATTAGGGGATCGGAGTGTCACGTACCGACACATAGTAGTAGGGGATCGGAGTGTCACGTACCGACACAAGAGGAAGAAAGATAATGAATCTTGAAAGATGATAATATACTCAATATAATGAACTTAATTCACAAAAATGAGTATGGTATTGAGGCTTGAGTCCTCATGGATGAACTTGGTGGAATTTATTGATGATTAAATGCTTGTTGTTGCTACACGTTAAGTATCATAGTTGATTTTATGATATTACTTGATATATATTATCTTCTATTTTGAGTTGGCCGATGATATCTACTCAGTACTTGTGGTTGTACTGACCCCCTACTTTTATGTTTTCTTCTTTGTTATTTGTGGAGTGCAGCAAACGTGCCGTCGTCTTCAACTCAACAGAAGATCTAGCCAGTCTTCACTACCTTCGGAAATTCAGGGTGAGCTAATGCGTCTAGCATGGACTGGATCTTCTTCTTCAAGTCTTGACGCCTTGAACTTCCGGCATGGACTAGTTTTTATTTGTGTTAGCTTCTTAGACATTCTTAGTTTAGTAATTTGAGATAGATGTTCTTGTGGTGATGACTTCCAGATTTTGGGGGTATAATAGATGTTGAATAATAATAGTTTTTGAATTGATTTTATTAATGAGTTTAAGTCTTCCGCATTACTTTCTGTCGATATTATATTGAAATGTTAAGGGTTAGTTTGGTTGGTTCGCTCACATAGGAGGGTAAGTGTGGGTGCCAGTCGCGGCTCGGTTTTGGGTCGTGACAAACTTGGTATCAGAGCATTAGGTTCGTTGGTCTCATCACACAAGAACGAGTCTAGTAGAGTCTTAAGGAACGGTAGGGGGATGCCTTTACTTTTCCTTGAGAGGCTATAAGACTTTAGGAAAATTCCATTCTTTCTTTCTTTCTTTCGTGCTATTACTTGAATCCAATTGGTATCTAGGTGATACAAATTGGTATATGACCATCTTCACTCTCTTTCGCAGATGGTTAGAACTAGAGCAACGACTACGCCAACACCAACACCGGCCAGACAAGAAACATCTGAGCCAGCCACTGGGGCTGTGGCTCGAGGAAGAACAGTGGCAAGAGGCCGTGGTAGAGGTCGTGGGAGGACGTCCTCTAGAGGAAGAGGACGAGCACCTAGTCCATCTGATGCTAGGGCGACGACTCCTCCACCGACTGAGGAAGTAGTAAGAGAGGGGGAGGATGGGGAGAATGAACAAGTGCAGAATGAGGAAATGCCACCCCAACCTACCCCAGAGATGATTAATCAGGTTCTGGCTTACCTTAGCAGGTTATCTGATCAGGGCCAGGCACCCCCAGTGTTTTCTGCACCAGCACCTCAGGTTCCGGAGGTACAACATGCGGCTACTATGGCTCCCCGCATGGATGCCTCATTGGAGATAGGCACGTTTCCACGTCTGACTACTGGGCCTATAATGACAAATGATCAGCATGAACTTTTCAGTAAGTTCTTGAAATTGAAACCTCCAGTCTTCAAGGGTGCCGAATCTGAGGATGCTTAAGATTTTCTGGTTGACTGTCATGAGCTACTACACAAGATGGGTATAGTAGAACGGTTTGGTGTTCAGTTCGTGAGTTATTAGTTTCAAGGGAACGCCAAGATGTGGTGGCGATCACATGTTGAGTGTCAACCGACAGAGGCAACACCTATGACTTGGGCCTCATTCTCTAGTTTGTTTATGGAGAAATATATCCCCCGGACTTTGAGGATAGGAAAAGGGATGAGTTCTTGAGCTTAGAGCAAGGCAGGATGTCGGTTAATGCATATGAGGCTAAGTTTCGTGCATTATCCAGGTACGCCACTCAACTTTGCTTCAGTCCACAAGAGCGGATTCGCCGGTTTGTGAAGGGGTTGAGGTTAGAGTTGCGGATTTCGGCCTTACAGGTAGCGGCCACGGCAAAATCCTTCTAAGAAGTGGTAGACTTCGTGATAGAGGTGGAAGGATTGAAGCCCGATAACTTCACCTCGACATCGACATCAAAAAGGTTTCGAAAGGGAGGTGAGTTTAATGGTTCCTACACCAGAGGACAGGGTTCCGGAGGTTACTCAGTTCGACCAATTCAGTCTTCATTACAGACTGTAGTTGGGGGTCAACCTCACACCGGTCAACACTTCTCTGAGAGACCTATGCCTTACTCCAGAGAGTGTTATGGATGTGGGGAGATTGGACATATTAGGAGGAATTGTCCAAAACAGAGTTACAGACCCCCAATAGCTAGAGGTAGAGGTGGTCATGGTAGAGGCCGTTTTTCTGGAGGACGTGGTGGTCGAGGTAATGGTGGTCACCAAAACGGCAGAGGTGATGGGCAAAACGGAGCCACTACAACACAACATGGTAGGGGCAAAGGACAAACAAATGAAAGGGCCCATTGTTATGCTTTCCCTGGGAGATCTGAAGCGGAGACATCAGATGCTGTCATCACAGGTAATCTTCTGGTTTGTGATTGCCTGGCTTCTGTATTGTTTGATCCCGGATCCACTTTTTCTTATGTATCGTCATCATTTGCTAATGGTTTAAATTTGCATTGTGAATTACTTGACATGCCTATTCGTGTTTCTACTCTGGTGGGTGAGTCCGTGGTAGTTGAAAAGGTATATAGGTCTTGTTTGGTGAATTTTGTGGGGAGTAACACTTATGTAGATTTGGTTATCTTAGAAATGGTTGACTTTGATGTAATTCTGGGTATGACTTGTCTTTCTCCGAATTTTGCGATCTTGGATTGTAATGCTAAAACGGTAACATTAGCCAAGCCTGAGACAGATCTGTTAGTGTGGGAGGGTGACTACACTTCCAATCTGGTGCGTATCATATCCTTTCTTCGTGCAAAGAAAATTGTTAGTAAAGGGTGTTTAGCTTTCTTGGCACATCTCAAGGATGACACTACTCAAGTACCCTCGATTGAGTCGGTTTCGGTAGTCCGTGAGTTTTTGGATGTGTTCCCTGCAGATCTTCCTGGTATGCCACCAGATAGGGATATTGACTTCTGTATCGATCTTGAACCGGGTACTCACCCCATTTCTATACCCCCTTATAGAATGGCTCCCGCCGAATTAAGAGAATTAAAGGCTCAACTTCAAGAGTTGTTGAGCAAAGGCTTCATTAGACCGAGTGCATCTCCTTGGGGTGCTCCGGTTTTGTTTGTGAAGAAGAAGGATGGGAGTTTTCGGATGTGCATAGACTACCGGCAGTTGAACAAGGTAACTATTAAGAACAAGTATCCTCTTCCTCGCATTGATGACTTGTTCGATCAATTACAAGGTGCTTGTGTCTTCTCGAAGATCGACTTGAGATCCGGTTATCATCAATTGAAAATACGGGCAGCGGATGTGCCAAAGACTACTTTCCATCTAGGTATGGGCATTATGAATTCGTAGTGATGTCTTTTGGTCTTACAAATGCCCCCGCTGCTTTCATGAGCTTGATGAATGGGATTTTTAAGCCATATTTGGATCTCTTTGTGATCGTGTTTATTGATGATATACTGATATAGTCTAAAAGCAAGAAGGAACACGAGGAGCATTTGAGAATTGTATTGGAAATGTTGAGGGAGAAAAAGCTTTATGCCAAATTCTCTAAGTGTGAGTTTTGGCTAGATGTAGTGTCCTTCTTGGGGCACGTGGTCTCTAAGGATGGAGTGATGGTAGATCCATCTAAGATTTAGACAGTGAAGAATTGGGTGAGACCCACTAACGTGTCAGAAATTAGAAGCTTTGTTGGGTTAGCTAGCTACTACCGCCGATTTGTCAAGGGATTCTCTTCTATTGCTTCCCAACAGACGAACTTGACTAAGCAAAATGTTCCATTTGTATGGTCGGATGAGTGTGAGGAAAGCTTTCAGAAACTCAAGACTTTGTTGACTACCGCGCCTAGCCTTACCTTGCCAGTGGAAGGTAAGAATTTCATTGTCTATTGTGATGCATCCTATTCGGGTTTGGGTGCAGTGCTAATTTAAGAAAAGAATGTGATTGCTTATGCTTCAAGACAATTAATAGTGCATGAACGTAATTATCCAACTCATGACTTGGAATTGACCGCGGTAGTATTTGCATTGAAGCAATGGAGGCACTATTTATATGGAGTTAAGTGTGAAGTCTATACGGATCATCGTAGCCTACAGTATGTCTTCACTCAGAAATATTTGAACTTGAGACAAAGGAGATGGATGGAACTACTGAAGGACTACGATATCACTATCTTGTATCATCCGGTGAAGGCGAATGTTGTGGCAGATGCTTTGAGTAGAAAGGCGGGAAGCATGGGAAGTCTAGCTCATTTGCAAGCTTCTAGACGCCCATTGGCTAGAGAAGTGCAGATTTTGGCTAATGACCTTATGAGGTTAGAAGTAAATGAGAAGGGAGGATTGTTAGATTGTTTTGAGGCAAGATCCTCCTTCCTTTACAAGATTAAGGGGAAGCAGTTTGATGATGAGAAATTAATCCGGATTCGAGATAAAGTGTTGCAAGGAGAGGCTAAAGAAGCGACAATCGATGAAAAAGGTGTTTTGAGAATCAAGGGAAGGGTATGTGTACCCCGAGTTGATGAATTGATCAACACTATTCTGACAGAGGCTCATAGTTCAAGGTATTCTATACATCCGGGTGCAACCAAGATGTATCGCGACCTAAAGCAACACTTTTGGTGGAGTTGAATGAAGCACGATATTGTTGACTTTATTGCCAAATGTCCAAACTGTCAACAAGTAAAGTATGAACACAAGAGGCCCGGAGGAACGCTTCAGAGAATGCCCATTCCTGAATGGAAGTGGGAGAGAATCGCAATGGACTTTGTGGTTGGTCTTCCAAAGACAATGGGTAAGTATGACTCCATTTGGGTGATTGTTGATAGGTTAACTAAGTCTGCTCATTTTATTCCGGTCAAGGTGACTTAAAATGCAGAGAAGTTAGCCAAGATCTATATCTCAGAAATCGTTCGATTGCATGGGGTTCCACTATCCATCATATCAGATAGAGGTACACAGTTTACTTCTAAGTTTTGGAAAACATTGCATGCTGAATTGGGTACTAGGATGGACCTTAGCACTGCATTTCACCCTCAGACCGATGGTCAGTCTGAGCGAACGATTCAAGTGTTAGAGGATATGCTTCGTGCTTGTGTGATAGAATTTGGTGGTCATTGGGATAACTTCTTACCCTTAGACGAATTTTCATACAATAATAGCTATCACTCAAGCATTGATATGGCCCCATTTGAAGCATTGTATGGGAGGAGATGTAGATCTCCCATTGGTTGGTTTGATGCATTCGAGGTTAGACCTTAGGGTACTGATCTTTTGAGGGATTCATTAGACAAAGTGAAGTCTATTCAAGAAAAGCTTCTAGTGGCGCAAAGTAGGCAAAAAGAATATGTAGATCGAAAGGTTAGAGACTTAGAGTTCATGGAGGGTGAACAAGTCTTGTTGAATGTTTCGCCAATGAAAGGGGTGATGCGGTTTGGCAAAAGAGGCAAGCTAAGCCCAAGGTACATTGGTCCCTTTGAAGTACTTAAGCGAGTAGGGGAGGTGGCTTATGAGTTAGCCTTGCCTCCAGGGCTGTCCGGAGTGCATCCGGTATTTCATGTGTCCATGTTGAAAAGATACAATGGAGATGGGAACTACATTATCCGTTGGGATTCAGTTTTGCTTGATGAGAATCTGTCTTATGAGGAGGATCCTGTTGCTATCTTAGATAGGGAAGTCCGCAAGTTGAGGTCGAGGGAGATTGCATCCATCAAGGTGCAATGGAAGAATCGACTTGGGAGAAGCCACTTGGGAGAATGAGGCAGATATGCAAGAAAGATACCCACATCTGCTTAAAGATTCAGGTACTCCTTCTCACCCCTGTTTTACTTCTTGTGATCGTTCGAGGACGAACGATGGGTAAATTGGTATCTATTGTAACGACCTGTTTAGTCATTTTGAGCAGCAGATTTTATTTCTGAAAAACTGGCTGAAACGACGGACCCCACGACGGACCGTCACAGGCACGACGGACCGTCGCAGGCACGACGGACCGTCGCAGGGTCTCGTTTCAGAACACTTAGAAATTCTGAAATTGGGTACTGAAAATCGACTCTCTGAACTTCGTAACGGAATTGCAGGATGGACCGTCACAGGTGTGACGGACCGTCACAGGACTTTTTACAAAAATCAAGTCTTTGTATCGTGTGACGGACAGCAGGACGGACCGTGGCAGGCACGACAGCCCGTCACAGGGTGCGCAATCCCAGTTGGAGTCGGATTTCTTTACACGTTTTAAGGGACGTTTTGGACTATTCCTACTTTAAATATAAAGTTAAAGGGTTAAGGATTATAATTCTAATTACTTGGGGGTTAAAAGAGGTAACCTTAAGTTAATTAGGGGGTCATTATTGCCATCTTTGTTTCTTAGTTATATGTTAATTAGGGTAAAAGAAAGAGGGTTTGAATAAAGAAAATAGAAGGAACAAGAAGAGAGAGGGGGAAACGTACGATCGAAGAGGAAGAACACAAAGCTTGGAAAATTGCTTGTTTGAATTCAATTCTTCGGTGGAGGTAGGTTATGGTTTTCATGCTATTCGTAGTAGACTCTTAATAGCGAATGATATGTATTGGTAGTATTGTAAACCTGTCTATATGCTTAATTGTATGCTTGCATGAATATGATTATTTGATTTTGATAAAACAAGCATGATGAAAACTATTGAATCCCAAATCTTGAAAGAAACTTTAATCTACTTATTATTGATGATGCCTTGGTATAAAAGAAGGCTTGATGAATTAAATTAATGGGATTGATGATGCTTTGGTATAGAGAAGGCTTGATGAACGAATAGAATGAGATTAGTGGATCGGAGTGTCACGTTCCGACACATAGTATTAGTGGATCGGAGTGTCACGTTCCGACACATAGTATTAGTGGGACGGGTGTCACGAACCGACACGTAGAATTAGGGGATCGGAGTGTCACGTACCGACACATATAGGGGATCGGAGTGTCACATACCGACACATATAGGGGATCGGAGTGTCACGTACCGACACATATAGGGGATCGCGTGTCACGAACTGACACGTAGAATTAGGGGATCGGAGTGTCACGTACCGACACATAGTAGTAGGAGATCGGAGTGTCACGTACCGACACAAGAGGAAGAAATATAATGAATCTGGAAAGATGATAATATACTCAACATAATGAACTTCATTTCCAAAAATGAGTATGGTATTGAGGCTTGAGTCCTCATGGATGAACGTGGTGGAATTTATTGATGATTAAATGCTTGTTGTTGCTACACGTTAAGTATCATAGTTGATTTTATGATATTACTTAATATATATTATCTTCTATTTTGAGTTGGCCGATGATATCTACTCAGTACTTGTGGTTGTACTGACCCCCTACTTTTATGTTTTCTTCTTTGTTATTTGTGGAGTGCAGCAAACGTGCCGTCGTCTTCAACTCAACAGTAGATCTAGCCAGTCTTCACTACCTTCGGAAATTCAGGGTGAGCTAATGCGTCTAGCTTGGACTGGATCTTCTTCTTCAAGTCTTGACGCCTTGAACTTCCGGCATGGACTAGTTTTTATTTGTTTTAGCTTCTTAGACATTCTTAGTTTAGTAATTTGAGATAGATGTTCTTGTGGTGATGACTTCCAGATTTTGGGGGAATAATAGATGTTGAATAATAATAGTTTTTGAATTGATTTTATTTATGAGTTTAAGTCTTCCGCATTACTTTCTGTGGATATTATATTGAAATGTTAAGGGTTAGTTTGGTTGGTTCGCTCACATAGGAGGGTAAGTGTGGGTGCCAGTCGCGGCTCGGTTTTGGGTTGTGACAGGTGTTATATTATTATTCATAAAATGTCTTTCTATAATATTCTCTTTTAAGTAGATCTAATCGTTGTATTTCATTAGCATTGTTTATAATATATTCTAGATATTCATCTTCTCGACTTCTTAAATAACCAAATAAATTTTCAAGTAGTAGTTTTTCATGTAGATCTATGTTTTCTATAGTCTTTACCCAATATTGTAAATATTCGTAATTTATCATTAGTCTATATCTATATCATCATATAAATCATACATATCATAGTAAAGTTCATCTTGTATACTTTGTATGGTCAACTCAGTCCAACCTTGGGTTGTTATCTCTATTATTTCATATGTTACCAATTTGTCATAAATTTCTCTTTTTATATCAGTACTCAGATTTTCTAGTATATAGAGTAGTAATATCTTATAATTATCATCATCATCTATTAAATAGGTACTCATTTTATCCATTTTTGCTAAAAGTTTTTATTCCTTCCAACCTCTTAATGGATTATACTTATTTATTATGAAATAATAATGATTTAATAATCATCTCGTCTAGTCACTACTACAGCTTTCTTCTTTGATTAGTTACCCTAACAGCGTCTCAACTTTGTTTACTCCCCTAAACGGCCTTCTTGCCTACCGGTTTCAACTTTAGGATGACATAGTCTGGGCATACTTATTCGAAGAATATTTCTGTAGCAAACCTTCTAAAGATGTTTATTATAACATTATTAAGTCATGATAAACAATTATAATCAAGAAGAGATTTTCAGGAATAAATTTATTTAGCTACTTATAAATTTAAGAGTGTATACCTGATTTTGTAGATTTGTAGCTCCAGATTTTTCCTTAGTTAATAGCTTAATTAGTTAGCTAGCTCTGATACCAATTTTGGGGGGTGGAAGCGGATTTGTAAAGAAAGAGAAAATATTGTAGAGAGGAGAAGATGATGGAAGATTGATGATTTTATTTATGAGGGGAAACCCTCTATTTATAAACAACAATCTTACCCCTTTGGCCAAAAATGACCGACACCTACTTTACACTTGGCCTTTTTACATTTGGCCGACGCTAAAAACAAAAACTTAGTGGCCTATCTTTAATATTGGCCGACACACTTACTATTTACTTTACGACTTTTATAATTGGCTTTTTACAGCCAACACAACACGACAAAAATAAAAGACTATTACTTTGTAAATTGAGCGTGGGAAAAAGGGGTTGTTTCAAGGGACGCTGAACAGAAACGTTTGTACACTGAACAAACATTTTTGGAGAATTAAATTAGTGTTGTGATTATCAATAACTTTTTTTAATTAATTAATATTTAAACAACATTATAGGATCAAAAAGATAATTCAATTTTTTGGGTTAAACTGTTTCCACTTATAATAATATATGATATGATGATTGATATTAAAGATGTCATGAATATCATTTAGTGATTTCTTAATACTTAGACTTAGCTGTGTCGTTCCATATTTTTTTTGGGAATATGACGAAGTTTTGCTAGCGTTTTGTAATTTTCTTTTTATTTTTTTTTAAAAATGTTTGGTTGGTTTTTCAAAAGATCTTTTCAAGTTAATAAAATATTACTTATTTGTGCAATACAATGGCTTGATTGTCGTTCTCAAAACGTTGTTGGTATATAATAAACATTAAATAGTTTAACTTAAAATTTCTAAAATATTGGATAAAATCTTATTGTCATCATTTAACTAAAAGTTACAAATATGAATTTTGTTTATTAACTAAAGACTTGTAGATTTGAATTTTGCTTTACTACATTCTTAATGTAAATGTTTATATAAAGATGTCCCTTAAACTGGATGAGCTATTATTGTGGTATCGATTTCTAATAGTAAGGCCCTTTATTTTTCGTGAGTAGGGTTCAATAATAAGACCCGACATCATTTTGTTGAATCACATCTGACCTGTTTCATTTTTTCGCATGTCATTTCTGATAAATCTACCTATCGAGTCCGAACTTTACTCCATATACATTAGTAAATCTCCAAACATCTTGGTGGTGTGTACGACTATTATTAGTAGCCTTATAACTAAAGTCATCCTTTGTGACTCATGCTTGGCTTGTATGGTAGTAGTCAAGACAATGATAGAAAGACTTTAACGATCTCTGATTAAGAATAAATGAACAATAGCAGCATCACAAGATTTATTAGTGAATAAAACATTTGCAAGATTTGTTACTGAATAAAACGTTTGCAATGGTGAATTATGATGAATAAGAAAGCTACCATTTTAATTTGGGAACAACATAGATAATAATCAAACAGATTTACTTTGTTGAAGTACATTTTTTTTGAAAAACGAAGAATTATCAACCAAACTAGAGAAAAAATGAATTAGAATTTTCCTAACTACTCTTTTAAGTACAAGTGGTAGTAAAGAAAAATATCAAAATAGAGTCATGCACTAACCATATCGTTGTCTTTAAGCAACTCCAACCACCTGTGCCGCCTCAAATTGAGACACCTCTGTTAGCATAGCTTTCGAATACTGAATCTCATTTCCCTATTTACCATATTGAGCAAAAATATGACTGAAATCGCTGAACTAACAATATGAAAAAACAAATTTAACAACAACACACACAACATTTGGCTTTGACATATATAGTATTTTCATATATAACATATTGTGGTACTAATGACTAAGTACAACAAAAAATCAAAAGATTTCAGTTACTAGGATGTATTGTTCAGGTCAGCTCGTAGTCACATCGATTATTAGATTCATTACCTTGTCACCTCCTACCAACACAAGCACTTAAACATATGTGAAAATTTGCAAGTACTTTATTGACTACTAGGCCACACCTTTGAGGTGTGTACTTGCGTGCTATGGTTATGATGTTTTCACCAATTCAATTTCCCAATTGATAATTTGATCAGCGGATAGTCTCAAATAAATGAAGATTAACACAGATGCCAGGTTTACCTTATCTTAAGAAGCATCATCATCCGAACGAGAATCATCAATTCTCCTATTTGTGATAGCTGGAAAAAGTATCTGCCGGTGATCAAGGGACGGTGGATTGGTGGACTCTAATGTTTTACTAGCCACATTCTCCTTCTTTGGTGTATAATTTTTTTTTGTCTGAGCATTTTTCACCTCTATGCATGCCTTATCTAATATTACCAGAAAATCGCGAATGATAACAAACACATGATGTCAAGATTAGCATTCTACACAAAACTCTCAGGGTCTGGTGAAACCTATTTTGGCATCTACATTCTTCATTTCTGAATTTAGGAAATCCCCTGATTCCTTTAGTGCACGACCAAGCTTGGATACGGTGCCAGTTAAGCTGTGCATGTGCATCCAAAATTGCAGCTTTTTTCACATTTTCAAGTTCACTAATCAAACCTGAAACAACCTGTAGACCAGTACTTTGATAATACTCTCTGCGTCTTGAGACTGATCCTCGGGTGGATCATTAGACTTGATGCTAGACACTCTCCCTTGATCTCTGGCATAGGCAGCTCGTATACCTTCTGAACGGATTATATCTTGAACAACCAAATGCAACAACGTAGTTTTTCCATATATTCCTTTTACATCTTATAGTTTCAGAAGTGTGTCATGTTTTAATGCTTGAGCACCACTACAAAATGTTCCATCATTCATGCGATTGCCAGTTTTCAAAACAGCCACATGGGACTTGTGAAACAACCTGCTCCTTCGTAGTTCTGTGCAAGCAGCCTGATGTTAAATTTGACAAGATTCAATAATGGATTAATGAGAAGATATGGTAGTTAGGAGGATAATTCTTCATTGGTAGAAAAGTCAAGATAGCACCTTTTGTAGGTGAAATTTAGGTTAACCATAAATTAATTTCACAAGGTAAATGTTGATATTTTGACATATTGTGATGTCATGGATGACATCAATAGGAAGAATTCACTCCTATAAATAGGTAGTTCCTAATTCATTTGTAACACACCTCTAACTTGCCTTAACATCTCCTAAGGCATTTGTTCTTCTTTCTCTGTTGTACTATTTCACTTGTACTCTTTTGGAGTGAAATAAATATTGATTGGTTGTGTCCGATGAGTAGGCAAAAGAAAACAAAAGTTTGTCAAACGTCGTTAATTCCTGGTGTTTTTTTTGTTGTTGTCTCATTTACTATTTATTAGCTATCTTTAGATATAGTAGTTGTGATTCCATCACTCTCTATAAATTCGGCTTCCGCAACAATTGGTATCAGAGCCAAACTATTATTTGAGTATGCTCTATGGTTGCAGCATAGTCTGAACTTCCACATCAGAAAGAGATTTACTTTGGTCTTTGCATTGTTAGTTAGTAAATAGTATTTGTAGTAAAATGGAAGACAAGAAAAATGATGAGTCCACATCAAGTGTCAATAATACGTCATCATTGGCATCTTCGCTTATGACAAGAATTGTGTCAAATGCGAAATGTGCAGTTGAAATTTTTGACGGGTCAGGACATTTTTGAATATTGCAAGGCGAGGTCCTTGATGTTCTTTTTCAACAAGGGCTAGATATTGCCATTGAAGAAAAGAAACCAGATGGTGTAGGAGAAGAAGATTGGAAGATTATCAACCGTGTTGCTTGCGGTACCATTAGATCTTACCTTGCAAGAGAACAAAAGTATCCATACACGAAGGAAACATCTGCATATAAATTATAGAATTCATTAGAGGAGAAATTCTTGAAGAAAAACAGTCAAAATAAACTTTACATGAAAAGAAGACTGTTACGCTTCACTTATGTTCCCCATAGCACAATGAATGATCATATCACCTGCTTTATTAAGTTGGCGACAGATTTGCGAAACATGGACGTGACTTTTATGGATGGAGATATGGCCTTAATGTTGTTAAGTTCACTTCCCGATGAGTTTGAGCATCTTGAAACGGCTCTACTGCATGGGAAGGATGAAGTGTCTCTCAAAGAAGTTTGTTCTGCCTTATACAGTTATGAACAAAGAAAGAGAGAAAAACAAAAAGGCGGAGAAGCTGAAGCACTAGTTGCGAGAGGTTGTTCTCAAAATCATATGAGAACGAAGAAAGGGAGATCCAAGTCAAGATCAATACTCAACAAAGATTAATGTGCCTTTTGCCGAGAAAAAGGTCATTGGAAGAAAGACTGCCCAAATTTGAATAGCAAAGTCAAACCAAATAATGGGAAGGCTGTCATGGATTCAAATGTGGCTGATTGTGATGATTACGATTACTCACTAGTTACAACAGATCCATCCAAATCATCTGATGTATGGTCGATGGATTCATCTTGTAGTTATCATATGTGTCCCAATCAGGACTGGTTTATTGATTTACAAGAAGGAGAATGTGGAGTTATTCACATTGCAAACAATAATCCTGCTACCGCATATGGTGTTGGTTCAATCCGATTAAGGAACCATGATGGATTAAGTACAACATTAACATATGTTCGATATGTACCAGATTTGAAGAAAAATCTTATTTCTGTAGGAGCCCTAGAATCAAATGGGTTCAAAGTCATTGCAGATAATGGCGTGATGAGAATATGCTCTGGTGCACTGGTGGTAATGAAGGCAATTTGAAGAAATAATAACATGTACCACTATCAAGGTAGTACAATTATTGGGACAGCGGCAACAACATCCAATGACGAGAAGGAGGCAGAAATGACCATGCTGTGGCATATGCGCTTGGGACATGCTGGAGGGAAATCTTTGAAAACTTTATCAGATCAAGGATTTGTAAAAGGAGTAAAAACTTGCAACTTGGAGTTTTGTGAGCATTGTATCAAGGGAAAACAAACAAGGGTTAAATTTGGAACAACTATCCATAATACTAAAGGTATTTTGGATTATGTTCATTCGAATGTTTGGGGTGCTTCCAAAACACCTTCATTAGGTGGGAAACACTATTTTGTAACCTTTGTTGATGACTTTTCTCGATGATTGTGGGTGTATACGATGAAAAAAAAAGATGAAGTATTGAGAAAATTTTTCAAATGGAAGGTGATGATAGAAACTCAAACTGGTAGAAAGATCAAGTGTATTCGCACAGACAATGGTGGCTAATACAAAAATGATTTTTTTCAGAAAAACTGTGAGAAAAATGGCATCGTTAGACATTTCACCATTAAAAATACACCACAACAGAATGGAGTGGCAGAACGCATGAATCGAACTTTGCTGGAGAAAGTTCGGTGTATGTTGTGCAATGCTGTCTCGGGCAAAGAATTTTGTGCTAAGGCAATAACATATGCGTGCCACCTTATTAATCATCTACCATCTGTTGTTATTGGTGGGAAGACACCATTTGAAAAATGGTATGGAAAACCTGCTGAAGATTATGGTTCTTTATATGTATTTGACTCAATTGCATATTATCATGTAAGAGAGTAAAAATTGGACCCATGAGCAAAGAACGCTTTATTTATGGGAATTACTTCTGGAGTAAAAGGATACCGTTTATGGTGCCTAGAGACAAGAAAAATTATTTTCAGCAGGGATGTTACCTTTGATGAATCTGCCTTGACAAATAAGGTAACACTTGAAGAAGCCAAACAAATTGATGGTGCTTCAAAGCAGGTGGAGTTTGAGGGAAAGATAATTTTCCCAACACAGGGATAAAACGAGGAAACAACAGAAAATTTTCCTCTTGAAGGAGAGCCAGTCAAAGAGGAGGTTCCATGTCAAGAACCTCAACCACAACTTGAATCAATAGCAACCGGCAAGCCAAAAAGGACAATAAGAAATCCTGCTTGACTCATAGATATTGTGGCTTGTGCGGACTCAATTGCAGTTGATGACATTCCTACCACTTATAAAGACGCAGTGCAAAGTTCAGAAGAAGATAAGTGGAGGATTGCCATGGATGAAGAAATGCAGTCCCTTCATCAGAATCATACAAGAAGATTGGTCATTCTCCCAGAGGGCAAGAAAGCAATTGGGTGCAAATGAGTATTTGCAAAGAAAGAAGGATTTCCTAACCAAGAAGATGTTCGCTACAAAGCAAGATTTGTGTCCAAAGGATATGCTCAAAAGGAGGGAATTGATTATAAAGATGTGTTTTCTCGAGTTGTGAAACACTCCTCCATTAGAGTTTTGTTGGCTTTGGTAGCACAGTTAAATTTGGAACTAGTTCAGTTGGATGTAAAAACTGCATTTTTACATGAAGACTTGGAAGAGGAAATCTACATGACTCATCCAGTAAGATTCAAAGTTGATGGAAAAGAAAATATGGTGTGCAAACTTGAAAAATCATTGAACAGATTGAATAATCAAAGTTGCGATGAAGGATTTGGGTGAGGCAAAGAAGATTCTTGGCATGGAGATGACAAGAGATAGACATTCAAAGAAACTCTTTTTATCTGAAAAGGAATATTTGAAGAGAGTACTAAAATCGATTCAGTATGAATAAAAAAACAAAGTCAGTTAGCACTCTGCTTGCTCCTCATTTTAAGTTTAGTGATGCTATGTCACCTAATAATGTAGTTGAACGAGAATATATGTAAAGAGTACCATAAGCTAATGCTATTGGTAGCTTGATGTATGCAATGGTTTGCACAAGGCCAGATATTTCATACGCTGTTGGAGTTGTAAGCAGGTACATGCACAATCCTGGAAAGGATCATTGCCAGGCAGTAAAATGGATTCTACGGTATATTCATAATACTGTAGATGTTGGTTTGGTATTTGAGCAGAATGATAGTCAATATCTTGTTGGATATTGTGACTCAGATTATGCAGGTGATTTGGACAAACGAAGATCAACTACTGGTTGTGTTTTCACTATTGCAAATGCACCAGTTAGTTGGAAGTTTTCTTTGCAGTCAACAGTTGCTTTGTCTATCACTAAGGCAGAGTACATGATAATTACAGAGGCTGCGAAGAAAGCAATTTGGCTTCAAGGATTGCTTAGAGAGATTGGTATTCGACAAGACGAAATCACTATATTTTGTGATAGTCAGAGTGCTATTCAATTAGCAAAGAATAACGTTTATCATGCAAGGACGAAGCACATTGACATCCGATATCATTTCATATGAGGAAATCATATAAGATGGTGGAGTCATAATGCAGAAAATTCATACTACAGATAATCCTGCCGATATGTTGACAAAAGTGGTGACTGCGGTCAAGTTTCAACATTGTTTGAACTTGATCAACATTGTTGAACATTGAAGATTAGGGTTGAAGACACAATCAAAATTGTTGTTGAGAGAATGTTGAAAATGGAGAATCTTGTCAAGGTGGGGATTTGTTAAATTTGACAAGATTCAAAAATGAACTAATGAGAAGATATGGTAGTTAGGAGGATAATTCTTCATTGGTAGAATAGTCAAGATAGCACCATTTGTAGGTGAAATTTAGGTGAACCATAAATTGATTTCACAAGGTAAATGTTGACATTTTGACATATTGTGATATCATGGATGACATCAATAGGAAGAATTCACTCCTATAAATAGGTAGCTCCTAATTCATTTGTAACACACGTCTAACTTGCCTTAACATATCCTAAGGCATTTGTTTTTCTTTCTCTCTTGTACTATTTCACTTGTACTCTTTTGGAGTGAAATAAATATTGATTGCTTGTGTCCGAGGAGTAGGCAAAAGAAAACAAAAGTTTTCCGAACCTCGTTAATTCCTGGTGTTCTTTTTGTTGTTGTCTCATTTACTATTTATTAGCTACCTTTAGATATAGTAGTTGTGATTCCATCACTCTCTATATATTCGGCTTCCGCAACACCTGAGCATAAAATAAGATGCACCAAACACCAATGTCAAGATATTTGTAGAAAACAAAGGAATGTTAAGGCTACAAATGTAAGGTGCAACAGAGATTCTTGAACTCCCTGCCTTGTCAAAACCAGACAAACAAAATGATATAGAGAACATATGTCTGCATTACTAATTTTAAATTTCACCTGAAGTCTAAAAACACCAAGCTGACTCACTTGGTGTTTGGTGAGGACTTTATGTTATTCCGTAAGGCTTGATATTAAATCAGTAGCTAGATTGATGGAGACAATGAGGTAATTTGGCAAGCATGATTGATTAGTATAGAGATGGTACATACTGTTTAACTGAGAATGACACATATTCAGTAAGTAGAAGCCACCTAAACCTAATGGGGAACCTGGAGAGAGTACAGGAAGCTGATATGATATGGGGCTCTATACTACTACCTAGACACACAGATACATACTCTTGCTGGCTAATTAAGATAGATTGTTTACAAAGGAGAAAAATAAACAAACTACATATCCCTGTGGACGATACTCATGCTGTTTGTGCGATGACAACAAAGAGGAGTCCTAGCTGCACCTATTTTTTGAATGTAGGTGGACAATGACAGTGCAAGAAGAGCTGTAAAGATGGACAGAAGGTAGATTTAAGAGGAAAAAGGTGCTGCCATGTTTAAGATGGATCGAAAGAGAGACACTGACAACTATTCAGAAAGGAACCGGTAACAACAATTCTGAGGGCAAGGATCTAAAACACATGGAAGGCAAAACACTTCAAGGGAATAAATGTAAATACGAAGTTAGCTGTTACACAGATTAAGAGGAGTTCACAGAAAGGCTAGAACTAGTAAAAGGCTCTAGAAAGCTATGAAGCGCAGTAGTATAATCCAGAAAATATTTGGTTGATCTTCACAGTTTACAAACAAAAAAATGAAACAGAGGGCATATAAGTTTGGAATATTTACTGAAAATCCAACAGTTCATCACAATCAGGAATATTTATCCACTGATGCCTCCTCGTCAAGACTGCAAGTAAAGAGCAAGGATTCTCATTTCTTGAAGGCAAATGGAATATCAACCAAAATTTTCAGGAATCGTTCCGCAGGCCCATGCCGAGAGAGATCCCCATTGTAGAGCCTTCTCAACTGCAATTCTTCGTCAGCAGTTGGTTCTATCTTGAGAAGAGTTTGAAGGAGTTTAGATGGAAGTTCATTTCCTGGGTGGGAATATAATAATATTAGTCACTGTTGTCATAGATGCAAAATATACAACAACCTTATATTTCCATTTCCAAGAAATCGACCCAGTATACTAATGTTTCGTCACATGACTGTGAGGGAAGTACAAATTCTTGTTACAAGAGTATAATTATTCTGATCATGATAACAGTTGCCTGCGCTGAAGTGGTGCTACATTTTTTGTACTTCTAAAAGGACGTTTTTAAGATAATAGAAATTTTTACAAAATTTTATTGTTGGGATCATCACTGACTGAGGGATTACCAGCAATACTGTGCCTTGAAGCTGAAAGATTGACGTCATAGAAACATCAGTATACCAAAAGCAAAAATAAATATTTATACAAACAGAATAGACACTTATGCTTAGGCTAAGAAGAGGCCTCTCATCCCTTTTCCCCTTTCTGTATCCAACCCCACAACTTTGCAATAGCATATAAAAAAGAGCGCAACAAAAATAAATGTAAAACTGCAGCAGTCACAAGAACAGCAACCAAAACTGTTTTAGTATTGATTTTTTTCTTATTTGATTGACCATCCGAAGTAGAGTTGTGACTAATAGAAGATTGATCACTAGGACAAGAAGTTTTGCTAGAATCATTGTAATCTTGAGGAAAAAACGGCTTTGTAGGAGGACGGACAGGTGGCGGAGAATTGGGAGTTTCAGAACTGGAAGTAGCTGGAGCAGGAGCTGACGTGTCTCCAACCTGAAGCAATTCACGCTGTCTAGGTGCACCATACCAGGAAAAGAGGAAGTCCATGCATCTGGTATACCATGTACGTGAATGCTTCTCCTCTCCTGAAATAAGAAACAACAAATTTTTCTTCTCTTGACAACCCTTAAGGGCTTCCTTGGTGAGTAGATTGGCATTTTTCTCTTTATTTGTAGTTAATGATCTTCAGTTAGTAAAAATTCTGTTTGCTGCTTCTCCAGGATCACTAAACTGAAGAACTTCAACAGCTTCATTAGAATGTACCAAATCTAGCTACAGTTCAACCATAAAGATTGTTCCTAATTATAGCTCCAAGAGCTCTCTATAGGCTTGAAGTTGTAGGAGAACGAACAATTTTGGAAGAGCATAGACTCTCCACACATGGGTTGGTCAATGACTTTCCGATATGCTAGGAGACTATTCAGTTACACAAATTTGAGTAATTTAGAACGCCTCGCGACTCATATATACCTTCTTATTGAGTGTGAGAGTTTTACATGGCATATGCTTAGGCCTTACGAAAGAGGAGGAAGGACATAGTTTGGAAGCCCTTGAATGAGGTTGAGGTTTGTGGTAAGATGGTACAGTGCCACGTAGGATAAACCAACTCATTCCTTGATACTTTATCAAATCTAGCTGATATGTATCAAATCAGGATGCACCATGAACTTGACTCTCTAAAAGGTTGGCTGGCACTAATGATATCTGATATTTCTTTACCTTGGATGGCTGATGGTGCAAGAATTGAGAAGAAAGATCTAATTGCAAGCCAATACTTGTTCAGGTTCATTAGCAGCATCCCATTGCAGAATGAATACATCCTTTTCTTTACGAAGGCGGTGTTAGTGGGTAGAATCATTGATTGGAGCACATAAATGTGGCTTCAATTATTGTTGAGGAGATGCTTGTAATGGCCAGACATGAGAAGACATCATTTCCATACCTGATCTTTATCACACAGTTAAGTGAAAAGGTTGGAGTTTTCTTTTGGGGGAAGGTTGATGTGTGGATCATATAAACCGGGCTCCCTCAGTGACACCCATAGGATTGAGGCCGACTATTTACGGGACAATGCACCTCGTAGGAAACCTCCACCACCAAGCACTATGCCCATGGTTGATCTTTCTATACTAGCTCCCGGAGCCACTCCTCCATTTCTAATATGGAGCCGTTGGGTATACATCTGTCTCCTTCAGTTGTCCCCACTTTTAGTTTTCACAGCTCTTTAACTAAGGTTCAAACACCTGGAGCCTTAACCAAGAGAAAGGCGAGTTGAAGAGCAGTTGACAATTCGCCGAATGTTATTGATGAGCCTGACTAGCATCACTCAATGAGTCACACATTGAGTTCTGGGCGGTATTTTAGGAAAATATAAATATTCCAAAAGAGAGGAAAAAGGGATTCAGATTTTAACAGAGAGTTCCAGAGTTCCAAAGTTAAAAACATTTTGGAGAGTGAAGCACCTTTTCCTTTGTAAAGGACCCTTTTAATTTTTGGGGTTTTCAACTTTTGTTCTTGAAATTGATAAAATGAAGTTGAATTGAAAGTGTGTTTGCTTGTGCTTAATTAATTTCATGTTACATGTGGCTGCTCTCGTACAAGGTATAATTTCTTTACACTTTGTGATAGTGGCTAAAACCCTAAGATCTAGAGGTGCATTTATAGGGTTGTGTGATGATTTAATATAATGGGTATTGTGTTATGCTCTTTTTTTTGTTGCTGTTCATACATGGATCTGGGCTAATTAGCATCGGGTCAAATAACGGATTAAGGTTGCAAACATAATTCCTATTTTTGGTCTCTAATTGATGCTTGAAAGAGATTGATTGAAGTGAGTAGTTAGTTCGATACTAGTAATTGGTTTGATGTTTGTAGCTTGATTGAAAAAAGAGGTTATGGGTTGGATTTATTTTCCCTATTTGAGCATCGAAAGAGCGAACAGAATAAGGTATTGGGTCAACTAGTATTTCACAGAGATAAAATAGGAAGGAGATTCTATGAACTGCTGCTATGAAATCGAAAGAAGATTAATGTCATTCAAGATAACCCAACATATCCGTGAATATTCATCACTATTGATTTCCAATCTCCACATCCTTAGATTGGCTGTTACTTTTTTGATTTTATGAAATTCTTGTTTTTTGGGACTATTGATAACAAAATCTTTTTCGTAAATTTGTTGGAATTATTCACCCGTTTATTTTTACTCTTATAAATGAATGACTTTATAATCCAAATTTCTCGATTGAATTCTCCGCGCTATATAATTCTCTATAGGGTTCGACCCTGACTCTTTACTCGGGTGTTTTATTAACGACAACCACCTACTCTTTTTGTTGTTTTTGAGGAGTAGTTTGAGAGTTGTCACCCATAAACTTTTATGTTAAATCTATTTCAGGTCTTTTACTATGTGTTTAATACCTAAACTATGTCGTTTCAATCCCTATTCTAAGACATATGTAAGTGATTTTGAGTCCTAAAGTACTCATTATAAATCATTCACGTAAATTCTAAGTTTCCCTCCAAGTTCATCCCCAAAATCCTCTCTATGATTAAGGAAGAAAAAGCTAGTGTTTAACTTAATAATTTTGAATTCACCATATCTATTGGGACTTTATAACTAAGGTATGTTAGTATTCACTTATGGAGTCCTTTCCTCTATATGGTTACTCAAAGATCAATCAATTCTACAAGTTAGACTCTCAATTCAATATTATGGTTTATTCAATCACCATGTGTTCTTTTCAATGACCATTACATTGATTGTTTCTGTATATAAATGCTTAAATTGAAGTAATTACATGATTTCGAGTATAATCAATATGAACCCATGCATTATCCATGATTTTAGACTATGAACATATGTTGAAGCTTATGATTTTTGAAATATGACTCTTATAAAGATATGCATGTGCTAATGAAAGAAATGTAAATGATTTAAGGAAGCTTTGAGACGAAAGTATCAATATTATTGTTATGAAAGGTTTTATCACATACTACTAAGATCATGATTGTGAAAGATTGTCTCACCTTAGTTGAACCAAATTTTAGGAGCTATTCTAAATAAACTCTAGCTTGGATTGGTGGATTAATTGTGCCTCTTCATTGATTATAAAATGAATATGATTAATGACTATTCCATGGGATTTTACTTAGCACCGAAAAAGAACTTTTGGGATGAAAGTTTCTGCTGAGTGTCTGTGGAGCTTTTATTAGAAATCCTAAAGTCATAGAACTATGTATCGCTATAGGGTTTGTCTACAGTAAACACTAGCTAATTGATCCACTTTAGCAGATTCATGGTTCTTACATTGGCAAGTAAGTATATCTATGTTATAGCTCACATGGTATATGTCGGTTAAATGATAAAGTTCCTAGAATAATGAACTAAGGTTACTTTCAAAGTATCTCAAAAAGTATTTTAAATACGTTAAGCATGCAACCATTATAATGACTTTTTTTCTAACATCTTATGATTTATCTATGTCATCATGTTGTGAATAGTTTTTAGGATGATATCGTAACTCTTTTGATTGATATAATACTTGGTACATTCCATGTACTAATGCATCCTTGTGCCTACATTGTTTCACTAATGAATGGTATGATGCTCCTATCATACTTATTATTTGTTGATCTCTTGGACCTCGAAGATTGGTGATTCCTCATGTTTCGAGCACTGAGACACATTTTACATGCTTTTCTTTATTTCAGTTTTCAGACATTGTATATGGTGTATGAGTAATGTCCCAACTACTTCTTTTTGAGGTAATATATTACTTGTTGATTATATTAGATTTTTGCTTTTCCAACTCTTTAATGATAAAATATTGCTTCTTTTATTTCTATTATCTTATATGATGAATGCTAAGTGACTTTTGTAGGGCCTTTCATGGTTCTCTACGCCTGTTACGCCTAGAGTATATTTTGGATCGTGATAAACTTGGTATTCAGAGCATAAGGATTAGAAAGCTCCTGAAATTTCTCAAAGCCACATAGAGTAGAGGTTTGTTCATGAGTTCATGTGAAGCACTCCACATTTATGAATAGTAGGGTATAAGATGTTTAGGAAACTCCACTTCATTCATCATTCTAGATTCGTACATAGAGTGTAACTCCATAGCTATCTACCAATCCTTATCCAGTGCTTTTCAGGATATGGCCCCTTGAGGACCATAAGTTAGAGAAAATGCGGGTGAAAATATGGAACAAGAAGCTCCTCAAGTTCCAGTCGACCCTTTGATCGAGGAAGTGACTCGTGCCAAAATTTTAGCTTTATTTTAAGTGTTGGCTCAAGCTATTACCGCTATGTAAAATAATGAGGTTGTGGTCTTCATGAACCCAAATGTGTGTATGAAGGAACTAGAATGAGGTATTTCACTAGAATTAATCTCCCACGACCCAAAGTATACCCGAACATGGCGTATAGGATCTAAGAGTCCCAAAACAAGCCACGATACAAGGTAATAAAAATTCAATAGAGTTTAAATATAGAGTTTCAAAACATAAGATTTGATATAATGAAGTGGCATTCTAACATAGTCTCTAAGCCATCTTGTACATCAAGAGGGATCGGGACTTAACACGTAAATGCCATACAATACTGAAAAGCGATGACCATATGAAATAAATGCTCGGTCCTTGGAATATGCGGACTCACAAATCTCCAATCTACTAAAGTGACCCCTAGCCACATGGATGTGAATCAGGAGCGTCAGACCCTACATTAATGAAAGAATGTAGGTAGTATACGTTAGTAAATGGAATGTACCAAGTATGAAACAATGAAAAAATGTATGAAATCATGATTAAACGACTTTGCGTGACATGACATGCAATGACCTAGCTAAATCATAAAATGAAGGGGTTGTAAAACATATATCATAAAACATGGTAAATTCAAGCTTAATTGAAGCTTACCTCATTATACGTGGAAGGGCATATAGAGTAATTAATCCAAGCTAAGTTTCATTAGAATAGATCCTTATATATTTATTCATATTATGTGAGAAAAACTTTCAACCTTATGCATACTTTATGTGAGAAATTCTTTCACAACAACAACATTGATGCTTCAATCTCAAAGAAAATCATAAATCATTTTCATCAATTTCATAGGACACATGCATATCTTTATGAACTCATCTTTCATGATTCAAAAGCTTTATTCACATGATCAATTCTTGAACATGGATTTATCTCAAAATCATGCAATTATCTCAATTCATGCATAAAATTATAAACCAACCTATTAAATCATAACAGAAAAGAAACCATGAAATTGAATAAGACCCCTACTTCCATTGGAGATTCTACATTGTAAAAATTTGAGAATTTAATAACCCTATAGAGGAAAGGACTCCATATGTGAATACTATCATACCTTGATGCCAAGACCTTATAATCAATGGTAAATTTGGATACTTGACCTTGAAACCATAGTCTTCCTCTTCAAGCTTCTAAAGATAGAATATTTTTGGAAGAACTTTTATCAACTTCAGAAATCCTGTAGAATTATTTCAATTAGGGATATTTTTGGATCAAATGCTTACATAGGATCTTTAATAGAAGGTAAAACAACATAGTATAGGGTTGGAATAATTAGGAAAGATCCAAAAGGCCCTTATTAAAATAACTGAAGACCTCACCAATGGACACAAGTACAATCCATTTGTCATGCCATGGATCGTACTGGTTGGGCATGGGTGGGATCGAAACCACCAAGTTTGGACCCCCAACTATGAGACCCATGTATGGTTTGTGGGTCCACCTACGAACCGTACATCTCAGCTTTGAGTCCTAAGATTTGATCCTAAAATTTGTCTAAGTCTCGGATTCACCTATGAGACCTACCTATGACTCGTGCATAGAAAAATGGACCATCCTGGTGAACTGTATGAAAGTTCAAAAAATTTACAATTTTGGAAAACTGGGTCTTACCAACCACAAGACTGTCTATGGACCGTGTGGTAGACAATTGGCCATTGGTGGCTCCGTTGGTACTGGCACGATATCCTGAAAAACTACATAATTTTTGTTTTTTAAATTTGAGGTGTTACAATATCTCCCCCTAGGGAGAATTTATCTACAAAATGATAAGGCATAATAAGTAGGGTAACCTAGTATCCCAACATGAAGGGAATCACATAAATGCACCTATGAGGAGTAAACATCAACTCTAAGCGAAGATATGCTCAAAACATCATATCATGAAGTCTATATGCAACTCATACCCAAATGCACATAAACATGAATAAATCATTTAACGTAACTCATTTTATGAAAAATAAGCTTTCCACAAACATTCATTAATGAGGAAATCATGAGAATATCTAAGACACATGATTCTAAAAGAGTAAAGCATGAGGAACTAAATACCTCAAGCTAAATTAGGGACAATATGAAAAAATTGAGGGTAACAGGACATCATATTATCCTTGGCCTCCCAAGTGGCACCCTCAACTAACTTATTCCCCCATAGAACTTGCACGAAAGCAATTTCTTTGTCTTTAATCTTTAAGCTTGCTGGTCAAAACTCTCAACCAGAACTTTCTCACAAAAAATATTCTCCTTAAGTCCAAACCTTCTAAGGGAACTATAAATGTCGAATCTCGAACACATTTCTTCAGTAAAGTTACATGGAAAACTGGATGCACATGATGCCAAGTCATTAAGAAAATAAAGTTCATAAGTGACCTTAATAATTCACCTCAAAATTTGATATGGGCCCACATAGAGGGGACTAAGGTTCTCTTTCTTCCCAAATCTCATAACGCCATTCATGGGTGTTATTCTCAAGTAGACCTTATCATCTACATGAAACTCGGGATCTCTTCTTCTAATGTCGACAAATGACTTTTGCCTACTTTGAGCTATTTTAAGCATATCTATTATAAGCTGAACTTTCTCAATAGCCTCATGCACCAACTGGGGACCTATCAAAGAATCTTCACCCACTTCGAACCAAACTATTGGAGATATACACCTCCTACAATGTAGAGCCTAAAAGTGTGGCACATCAATGCTTGAGTGAAAATTATTATTATACGTGAATTCAACTAAAGACAAGTGATAATCCAAATCACCCTTGAAGTTAATTGAACATGCTCTCAATATAACTTGGAAAGTTTGGATTGTACGCTCCTCTTGCTTATCAGTTTACGGATGAAAGGTTGTACTACGCTTTACACGAGTATGAAGGCCTTTTGGAAGGAACTCCAAAACTAAGAAGTGAATTGGGTTCCAAGATCAAAGATAAGGATTAACAGAACTCCGTGCAACCTAACCATTTTTCTCAAGTATAACTTGGTATAGTCTTCCACTAAATAAGAGACCTTGATGGGAACGAAATAAGATGATTTTGGCATTCGATCTACAATAACACAAATTGAGTCATATTGTCGTTTGGGGTGAGATCACCCAACAATTAAGTCCATATTCACATCTTCCCACTTCCAAGTAGAAATCCTATTATCTTGAGATAAACCACCAACTTTTGGTGCTCGAATTTCACTTGTTGATGATTAGGACACTTAGCCACAAATTATGCAATATCCCTTTTTATCCCATTTCACCAATACACTTCATCAATGAACACTTTAGGATCTTTCTCAACCTTAAAACCATGAAATACTAGAGGATTGATTCTAGTGAAGTCTCTCACTCTAGTTGTCGTCGTACCCACATTAGGGTTCATGGGATGACAAACTCCCTATTGGCTTATGTCATCATGGCTTCAGCCAAGGCTTGAAAACAAACCCTAAAATCCACATTTCTTACTTTTTAGGATAAAGGGTTGACCAGAGGTTGGGGAGCTTAAGGAAGATCTTCTTGTTCCATATTATCTCCCATGTTCCTTTTAGTATATGTCCTTCGAGTGAAAATCCTGTAAATTATTGGATAAGGCTTAGGAGAGAGAGATATTATAGAGTTACACTATATAGCATAACTTAAGAGTAATAAAATCAGTGGAGTTTCCTAAACATCTAATAGCCTCTCGTTCATAAATGCGGTGCGCTTCACACCCTTGAAAAAGACTCTATTTGACGTTACATTTGAGACTTCCTAGGAGCTTTCTAAACCATCTGCTTTGAATACCAAGTTTATCACAACCCAAAGTTTACCATAAGCTTAACATGGCATATAGGACCTTGAGATGACTTATAGAAAACTTAGTATGCATCATCCAAGGTAATAAAAATTTTAGATAGTTTAAAAAATATAGTTTCAAAACATAAGATGTGATAAAATATAACAAAAGTCTAACATTGTCTCAAAACCATCTAGTACAAGAGTAATCAGGATGTAACCTTTACATTATATACAATAGTGAATGTATAGACAATATGAAATAAAGGTTCAATCCTCATAACATGAGGATTAACAAATCTTCAATCAAAAAAAGTGATCCCCACAAAGATGTGAATCATGAGTATCAAACCCTACATAAATGAAAGAATGTAGGCAAGAGTTTGTGTTAGTATATGGAATGTACCAAGTATGTCAGTGATGCATAAAAACATGAAATCATGCTAAAAGGAGTTTAGGTGACATGACATGCAATGAGCAAGCTAAGACATAATATTAAGGGATTAGAAAACATATATAATAAAATATGGTCAATGCAAGATTAACATCTTTAAACAGTCATGAGATACTTCTTGAAGTAACATTAGTTCATTGATTTGAGAGATTTACCTTTGATCGACATAGAGACCGTGTGATCTATAACATGGAAGCAGATGTATACCTCACACAAAAAAATGTGTTCTTACTTGTCAAGTAAGAACAAAGAACTTGTACCTTACGTAAATCCACTAGATAATGTCTTACTAGATAAATCTATGGTGGAGCATAGTTTATTTGACATGGGTCAACATCATTTGTCCACTCTGTGCCAATCATAAATAATGACACTTTAAGTAGTCAATCCAAGATAAGTTTCATTAGTATATCTCCTTAAACATTTATTAATCTTAGGTGAGACAAATTTTCAAACTTTATGCGAGAAATCCTTTACAACAACATTGATGGTTCAATCTCATAGAAAATCTTAAATCATTTTCATCAATTTCGTAAGAACATGCATATCTTCATAATATTAGGTTTCATTATGTATAACTTTATTCACAGGATCAATTCTAGAAGAAATGGATTATTCATCGTTTCACATGGATTTGACTCAAAATAATGTAACTATATTAGTCATGCATAAAAAGACATAAAACAATTCCTACATGCCAACCATAGAAGTAATATTTTAGTTTTAAATTTTCATGAAATCTTGGAGTCACCTACATTTTCTATGTACTACTCGTACATAGAATGACGGACCATCCCGGTGAATTGTAAAAAGGGTACTTGAACTTGTTTTAAAAAACTTTTTCCCACTCCCTAGAGTTACCATCTACGACTCGTAGGAGTTTCTATGGTCTATAGATGGGAATCATAGACACATCCTGCAACCCAAAATTTTATTCTCATTTTACAAAATCCTAAGCTGTTACATATCTCCCCCTTGGGGACATCCTTCCTCGATTGGGACTCAAGACAACTAAATGAAGGTGAGGGAAGAGATCTAACAACCCAAAAAGAAAACAACTTTATCAACTGAACATAACGAAAGAGGAATATGAACTCCTATCTCAATATATTCAAATCATCATTTCATAAGGTATACATGAAAATTATGCTTAAATGCACAAAATCATAAAGAAATCGATGAAGTCACCTATTTTCTCAAAATTCAAGTTTTTATGAGAATGGATGCATGATGAAACATGAAAATGACTATGACTAGGAAAGGACCATGGGGAACTAAATGGCTAAAGCTAAAGTAGGGTAGGAGGGAAAGAAATAGGGATAAAAGTACATCATATTGTCCTTACACCAAGTAGCACCCTCAAATCTTTCATTCCTCCACAAAACATCCATGCATGAAACGTCATTCTTTCTCAACTTCTTCACTTGTCGGTCAAATCTCAACTGGAACTTCTTCATAAGAAAGATTCTCTCCCAAACCTTCCTAGGGAAAATGGATGTCGGATCTCGAAGACATTTCTTTCACAAGGTGACATGGAATATCGGATGCAATAATACCAAATTATTAGACAAATCAAGTTCATAAGAAAACTTGTTGATGCACCTCAAAATTTGACATGGGCCCACATTTTAGGGACTAAACTCTCCTTTCATTCCAAACCTCGTCACACCCTTCATGTGTGAGATTTTTTTGTAGACCCAATGTCACGACCCAAATCAGGGACGCGACTGGCACCCATATTTACCTCCTATGTGAGCGAACCAACCCATCTAAACCTTAACATTTCAAGATATATCAACAGAAAATAATGCGGAAGACTTAAACTCATTTATAAAACAATTCAAAACTATTATTATTATCCCCCAAAATCTGGAAGTCATCATCACAAGAACATCTATCCTCAAATTACTAAACTAAAAACGTCTAAGAAGCTAAAATTCATAAAAAGCTAGTCCATACCGGAATTTAAGACATCAAGACATGAAGAAGAAGATCCAGTCCAAGCTAGACGCATTAGCTCACCCTGAATTTCCGAAGGTAGTGAAGACTGGCTAGATCTACTGTTGAGTTGAAGTTGACGGAACGTTTGCTGCATTCCACAAATAACAAAGAAGAAAACATAAAAGTAGGGGGTCAGTACAACCACAAGTACTGTGTAAGTATCATCGGCCAACTTAAAATAGAAAACAGTATATATCAGTTAATATCATAAATCAACTATAATACTCAACATGTAGCAACAACAAGTACTAAAATCATCAATAAGTACTAACAAGTTCATCCATGAGGACTCAAGCCTCAATATCATACTCATTTGGGAATTAGATTCATTAGATTGAATTCATTAACATATTTCAAGATTCATTATCTTTATTCCCCTCGTGTCGGTACGTGACACTCCGCTCCATCTACTATCCTAGTGTCGGAACGTGACACTCCGATCCTCATATACTATCCTGGTACCAGAACATGGCACCCGATCCATATACTATCCTGGTGTCGGAACGTGACACTCCGATCCTCATTCTATCCTGGTACCGGAACGTGGCACCCGATCCATATACTATCCTGGTGTCGGAACATGACACTCCGATCCTCATTCTATCCTGGTACCGGAATGTGGCACCCGATCCTCTATATCTATCCTGGTACCGGAACGTGGCACCCGATCCCCTAATCTCACCACTTTCGTTCATCAAGCCTTCTTTTATACCAAGGCATCATCATTAACAAAGTAGATTAGGGTTTCTTTTCAAGATTTGGGATTCAATAGCTTCATCATGCTTATTTATTCACAATTACATAATTATATTCATGCAAGCATACAATTAAGCATATAGAAGGGATTACAATACTACTAACACATATCATTCGCTATTAAGAGTTTACTACGAATAGTGTGAAAACCATAACCTACCTCCACCGAAGAATTGGAATCAACAAGCAATTTCCCCAAGCTTTGTTCTTCTTTTTCTCTTCTCTCTCGTTCGACTTTCTTTCCCTTAGTCTTGTTCTTTCTATTTTCTTTATTCAAACCCTCTTTCTTTTACCCTAATTCACATATAATTAAGAATAAAGATGGCAATAATAGCCCACTAATTAACTTAGGGTTACCTCTTCTAAACCCCAAGTAGTTAGACTTATTAATATTAACCCTCTAACTTTATAATTAAGGAAAGAATAGTCCAAAGCGTCCCTTAAAACTTAACCAAAAATCCGACTCTAACTGGGATTACGCAACCTGTGACGGGCCGTCGTGCCTGCGACGGTCCGTCACACAGGTCGTCGTAACGATCAGGACTCTATTTTTCACCAAGGACACTGTGACGGTCCGTCACACCTGTGACGGTCCATACTGCAAGTCCGTCACGAAGTTCAGAGAGTCGATTTTCAGTACCCAATTTCAGAATTCCTAAGTATATTGAAACGAGACCCTGCGACGGTCCGTCGTGCCTGTGACGGTCCGTCGTGGGATCCGTGGTTTCAGCCAGTTTTCCAGAAATAAAATATGCTGCTCAAAACGACTAAACGGGTCGTTACAATAGATACCAATTTACCCATCGTTCGTCCCCGAACGATCAAAAGAAGAAAAAAAATGGCGAAAAGGAGTACCTGAATCTGTAAACAGATGTGGGTATTTTTCTTGCATATCTGCCTCCTTCTCCCAAGTAGCCTCTTCAACCGGTCGATTCTTCCATTGAACCTTGATGGATGCAATCTCTCTCGACCTCAACTTGCGAACTTCTCTATCTAATATAGCAACCGGTTCCTCCTCATAAGTCAAATTCTCATCAAGCAAAACTGAATCCCAACGGATAATGTAGTTTCCATCTCCATGGTATCTTCTAAACATGGACACATGAAATACCGGATGCACTCCGCACAGCCCTGGGGGCAAGGCTAATTCATAAGCCACCTCTCCTATTCGCTTTAGTACCTCAAATGGTCCAATATACCTTGGACATAACTTACCTCTTTTGCCAAACCACATCACCCCTTTTATTGGCGAAACTTTCAACAAGACTTGTTCACCCTCCATGAACTCTAAGTCTCTAACCTTTCGATCTACATATTCTTTTTGCCTACTTTGCGCCGCTAGAAGCTTTTCTTGAATAGACTTCACTTTCTCTAATGAATCCCTCAAAAGATCAGTACCCCAAGGTCTAACCTCAAATGCATCAAACCACCCAATGGGAGATCTACACCTCCTCCCATACAATGCTTCTAATGGGGCCATATCAATACAGGAGTGATAGCTATTATTGTATGAAAACTCTGCCAAAGGTAAGAAGCTATCCCAATGGCCACCAAATTCTATCACGCATGCGCGAAGCATATCCTCCAACACTTGAATCGTTCGCTCAGACTGACCATCGGTCTGAGGATGGAACGCGGTACTAAGGTCCAACCTAGTACCCAATTCAGCATGCAATGTTTTCCAAAACGTAGAAGTAAACTGCATACCTCTATATGATATAATGGATAGTGGAACCCCATGCAATCGAACGATTTCTGAGATATAGATCTTGGCTAACCTCTCTGCATTGTAAGTCACCTTGACCGGAATAAAATGAGCAGACTTAGTTAACCTATCAACAATCACCCAAATGGAGTCATACTTACCCATTGTCTTTGGAAGACCAAACACAAAGTCCATTGCGATTCTCTCCCACTTCCATTCAGGAATGGGCATTCTCTGAAGCGTTCCTCCGGGCCTCTGGTGTTCATACTTTACTTGTTGACAGTTTGGACATTTGGCAATAAAGTCAACAATATCGCGCTTCATTCTACTCCACCAAAAGTGTTGCTTTAGGTCGCGATACATCTTGGTTGCACCCGGATGTATAGAATACCTTGTACTATGAGCCTCTGTCAGAATAGTGTTGATCAAATCATCGATGCGGGGTACACATACCCTCCCCTTAATCCTCAAAACACCTTCCTCATCGAGTGTTGCTTCTTTAGCCTCTCCTTGCAACACTTTATCTCGGATCCGGATTAATTTCTCATCATCAAACTGTTTTCCCTTAATCTTGTCAAGAAAAGAAGATCTTGACTCCACAAATCCTCCCTTCTCATTTATTTCTAACCTCATCAAGTCGTTAGCCAGAGTCTGAACCTCTCTAGCCAATGGGCGTCTAGAAGCTTGCAAATGAGCTAGACTTCCCATGCTTCCCGCCTTTCTACTCAAAGCATCTGCCACAACATTCGCCTTCCCCGGATGATACAAGATAGTGATGTCGTAGTACTTCAGTTGTTCCATCCATCTCCTCTGTCTCAAGTTCAAATCTTTCTGAGTAAAGACATATTGTAGGCTACGATGATCCGTATAGACCTCACACTTAACCCCATATAAATAGTGTCTCCATTGCTTTAATGCAAACACTACCGCAGCCAATTCCAAATCATGGGTTGGATAGTTACGTTCATGCACTTTTAATTGCCTCGAAGCATAAGCAATCACATTCTTCTCTTGCATTAGCACTGCACCCAAACCCGAATAGGATGCATCACAATAAACGATAAAGTTCTTACCCTCTACTGGCAAAGTAAGAATTGGTGCGGTAGTCAACAAGGTCTTGAGTTTCTGAAAGCTTTCCTCACACTCATCCGACCATACAAATGGAACATTCTGCTTAGTCAAGTTCGTTAATTGGGAAGCAATGGAAGAGAACCCCTTGACAAATCGGCGGTAGTAGCTAGCTAACCCAACAAAGCTTCTTATTTCAGCCACATTAGTGGGTCTTATCCAATTCTTCACTATCTCAATCTTAGAAGGATCTACCATCACCCCATCCTTCGAAACCACATGACCCAAGAAGGACACTGCATCTAGCCAAAACTCACACTTAGAGAACTTGGCGTAAAGCTTTTTCTCCCTCAACATTTCCAATACCATTCTCAAATGCTCTTCATGTTCCTTCTTGCTCTTTGAGTATACCAATATATCATCAATAAATACGATCACAAAGAGGTCCAAATATGGCTTAAAAATCCCATTCATCAAGCTCATGAAAGCAGCGGGGGCATTTGTAAGACCAAAGGACATCACTAAAAATTCATAATGCCCATACCTAGTCGGAAAAGCGGTCTTTGGCACATCCGTTGCCCGTATTTTCAATTGATGATAACCGGATCTCAAGTCGATCTTCGAGAAGACACAAGCACCTTGTAGTTGATCGAATAAGTCATCAATGCGAGGAAGAGGATACTTGTTCTTAATAGTTACCTTGTTCAACTGCCGGTAGTCTATGCACATCCGAAAACTCCCATCCTTCTTCTTCACAAACAAAACCGGAGCACCCCAAGGAGACGCACTTGGTCTAATGAAGACTTTGCTCAACAACTCTTGAAGTTGAGCCTTTAACTCTCTTAATTGGCGGGAGCCATTCTATACGGGGGTATAGAAATGGGGCGAGTGCCCGGTTCAAGATCGATACAGAAGTCAATGTCCCTATCTGGTGGCATGCCAGGAAGATCTGCAGGGAACACATCCAAAAACTCGCGGACTACCGAAACCGTTTTGATTGAAGGTACTTGGGTAGTGTCATCCCTGAGATATGCCAAGAAGGCTAAACAACCCTTACTAACCATCTTCTTAGCACGAAGAAAGGACACGATACGAACCGGATTGGAAGTGTAGTCGCCCTCCCACACTAACAGATCTTTCCCAGGCTTGGCTAACGTCACCGTTTTAGCATTACAATCCAAGATCGCAAAATTCGGAGAAAGCCAAGTCATACCCAGAATTACATCGAAGTCACCCATTTCTAAAATAACCAAATCTACATAAGTGTTGCTCCCCACAAAGTTCACCAAACAAGACCTATATACCTTTTCAACTACCACAGACTCACCCACCGGAGTAGAAACACGAATAGACATATCAAGTAATTCACAATGTAAATTTAGACCATTAGAAAATGATGAAGATACATATCAAAACGTGGAGCCAGGGTCAAATAATACAGATGCCATGCAATCACAAACCAAAAGATTACCTGTGATAACAGCATCAAACGCCTCCGCTTCAGATCTCCCAGGGAAAGCGTAACAATGGGCCCTATCGTTTGTCTGTCCATTGCCCCTACCATGTTGTATCGTAGTGGCTCCAGTTTGCTCATCACCTCTGCCGTTGTGGTGACCACCATTACCTCGACCACCACGTCCTCCAGAAAAACGGCCTCTACCATGACCACCCCTACCTCTAGCTAGTGGGGTTCTGTAACTCTGGTTTGGACAATACCTCTTAATGTGTCCAATCTCCCCACATCCATAACATTCTCTTGGATAACGCATCGGCCCCTCAGAGAAATGTTGACCGGTCTGAGGTGGACCCCCAACTACAGTCTGTAGTGAAGACTGAATTGGTCGAACTGAGTAGCCATCAGAACTCTGTCCTCTAGTATACGAACCATTGAACTCACCTCCCTTTCGAAACCTTTTTGATGTCGATTTCGTGGTGAAGTCATCGGGCTTAACTCCTTCCACCTCTATCACAAAGTCTACCACCTCTTGGAAGGATTTTGCCGTAGCCGCTACCTGTAAGGCTGAAATCCGCAATTCTGACCTCAACCCCTTCACAAAACGGCGAATCCGTTCTTGTGGACTGAAACAAAGTTGGGTGGCATACCTGGATAATGCACGGAATTTGGCCTGATATGTGTTAACCGTCATCCTTCCTTGCTCAAGACTCAAGAACTCATCCCTTTTTCTATCTCTCAAAGTCCTTGGGATATACTTCTCCATAAACAAGCTAGAGAATGATTCCCAAGTCATAGGTGGTGCCTCTGTTGGTTGACACTCAACATGTGACCGCCACCACATTTTGGCGTTCCCTTGAAACTGATAGCTCATGAAATCGACACCAAACCGCTCTACTATACCCATCTTGTGTAGGAGCTCATGACAATCAACCAGAAAATCGTAGGCATCTTCTGATTCAGCACCTTTGAAGACTGGAGGTTTCAATTTCAAGAACTTACTGAAAAGTTCATGCTGATCATTAGTCATTATAGGCCCAGTAGTAAGACGTGGAAATGTGCCTATCTCCAATGATGCATCCATGCGGGGAGCCATAGCGGCCGCATGTCGTATCTCTGAAACCGGAGGTGTTGGTGCAGAAACCACTGGAGGTGCCTGACCGTGATCAGATAACCCGCTAAGGTAAGCAAGAACCTGATTGATCATCTCTGGGGTAGGTTGGGGTGGCAATTCCTCATTCTGCTCTTGTTCAGTTTCCCCTTCCTCACCCTCTCTTACTACCTCCTCAGTCGGTGGAGGAGTCACCGCCCTAGTGTCAGATGGGCTAGGGGCTCGTCCTCTTCCTCTAGAGGACGTCCTCCCACGACCTCTTCCAGGGCCTCTTGCCGCTGTTCTTCCTCGAGCCACAGCCCCAGTGGCTGGCTCAGTCGTTTCTTATCTTGCCGTTGTTGCTGCTGGTGCGGTCGTTGCTCTAGTTCTAACCATCTGCGAAATAGAGTGAAGATGGTCAGATACCAATTTGTATCACCTAGATACCAATTGGACTCAAGTAGTAGCACGAAAGAAAGAATGAAAGAATGGAATTTTCCTAAAGTCCTATAGCCTCTCAAAGAAAAGTAAAGGCGTCACCCTACCGTTCCTTCAGACTCTACTAGACTCGTTCTTGTGTGATGAGACCAATGAACCTAAGGCTCTGATACCAAGTTTGTCACGACCCAAATCGGGGACACGACTGGCACCCACAATTACCTCCTATGTGAGCGAACCAACCCATCTAAACCTTAAAATTTCAAGATATATCAACATAAAATAATGCGGAAGACTTAAACTCATTTATAAAACAATTCAAAACTATTATTATTATCCTCCAAAATCTGGAAGTCATCATCACAAGAACATCTATCCTCAAATTACTAAACTAAAAACATCTAAGGAGCTAAAATTCATAAAAAGCTAGTCCATGCCGGAACTTTAAGGCATCAAGACATGAAGAAGAAGATCCAGTCCAAGCAAGACGCATTAGCTCACCCTGAATTTCCGAAGGTAGTGAAGACTGGCTAGATCTACTGTTGAGTTGAAGTTGACGGAACGTTTGCTGCATTCCACAAATAACAAAGAAGAAAACATAAAAGTAGGGGGTCAGTACAACCACAAGTACTGAGTAAGTATCATCGGCCAACTCAAAATAGAATACAGTATATATCAGTTAATATCATAAATCAACTATAATACTCAACATGTAGCAACAACAAGTACTAAAATCATCAATAAGTACTAACAAGTTCATCCATGAGGACTCAAGCCTCAATATCATACTCATTTGGGAATTAGATTAATTAGATTGAATTCATTAACATATTTCAAGATTCATTATCTTTATTCCCCTCGTGTCGGTACGTGACACTCCGCTCCATCTACTATCCTGGTGTCGGAACGTGACACTCCGATCCTCATATACTATCCTGGTACCGGAACGTGGCACCCGATCCATATACTATCCTGGTCTCGGAACGTGACACTCCGATCCTCATTCTATCCTGGTACCGGAACGTGGCCCCGATCCATATACTATCGTGGTGTCGGAACGTGACACTCCGATCCTCATTCTATCCTGGTACCAGAACGTGGCACCCGATCCTCTATCTCTATCCTGGAACCGGAACGTGGCACCCGATCCCCTAATCTCACCACTTTCGTTCATCAAGCCTTCTTTTATACCAAGGCATCATCATTAACAAAGTAGATTAGGGTTTCTTTTCAAGATTTGGGATTCAATAGCTTCATCATGCTTATTTATTCACAATTACATAATCATATTCATGCAAGCATACAATTAAGCATATAGAAGGGATTACAATACTACTAACACATATCATTCGCTATTAAGAGTTTACTACGAATAGTGTGAAAACCATAACCTACCTCCACCGAAGAATTGGAATCAACAAGCAATTTCCCCAAGCTTTGTTCTTCTTTTTCTCTTCTCTCTCGTTCGACTTTCTTTCCCTTAGTCTTGTTCTTTCTATTTCTTTATTCAAACCCTCTTTATTTTACCCTAATTCACATATAATTAAGAATAAAGATGGCAATAATAGCCCACTAATTAACTTAGGGTTACCTCTTCTAACCCCCAAGTAGTTAGACTTATTAATATTAACCCTCTAACTTTATAATTAAGGAAAGAATAGTCCAAAGCGTCCCTTAAAACTTAACCAGAAATCCGACTCCAACTCGGATTACGCAACCTGTGACGGGCCGTCGTGACTGCGACGGTCCGTCACACAGGTCGTCGTAACGATCAGGACTCTATTTTTCACCAAGGACACTGTGACGGTCCGTCACACCTGTGACGGTCCGTCCTGCAAGTCCGTCACGAAGTTCAGAGAGTCGATTTTCAGTACCCAATTTCAGAATTCCTAAGTATATTGAAACGATACCCTGCGACAGTCCGTCGTGCCTGTGACGGTCCGTGGTTTCAGCCAGTTTTCCAGAAATAAAATCTGCTGCTCAAAACGACTAAACGGGTCGTTACACCCAACCATCAATATAATATTCTAATACTATCATTCTAACATTGCATAGTACTTTTATCAACTTTGCATTGTTGAAAGCCTTATTTAATAAATCCAAACATTCTTCATAGCCTCATGTACTAACTCAGAGCCTATGAAGGAAATCTAACTAACTTCAAACTAACTTATAGGATATCTACACCTCCAACTGTACGCAGCCTCAAATTGAGCCATAACAATGCATCAATGATAGCTACTATTGTAAGAAAACTAAATCAAAGGCAATTGTTAATGTCAATTACCATTGAAGTCAGTCACATAAACTCTTGACATATCTTCCAAAGTTTGGATAATACATTTTGCTTGACCATTCATTTATGGTTGAAAGGTTTTACTAAGACAAACATGAATACCAAGACCCTTTTGTCAGGATTTCCAAAACTGAGAAGTGAATTGGGTAGCCCAATTCGAGATAACAGTTATGGGAACTCCATGCAACCTAACTATTTCCCTCTAATACAACTTATCATAAGGACTTGCTGAATAAGAAACATTGACAGGTGATCTTAGGCGTATTTATTTGCAAAAGTTGTCAATATTAGCCCATGATGTGTCTGATTTAATTACTAATCTTGAGTCTATTATCTTGATTTTGTTAAAATTATGATGATAGTACACAAAAAACATATTATTAGTTCTTTCAAGAACTATCACATGAATTGGAGTTGATACAAAAAAAGGAGCAAAGTAACACACAAATAGATTAAGGTTGGAATCTCAGTGCCTAACATACAACCTGGTGCGGCACTCCAAGGCATGAATTATACAATTTTGGTCTGGCGCACTAACAGGCAAGAACCACCAGGCCTTCAACCAGATAAGTCAATGCTTTGCACATTGATAAGCGCAATGTGCCACTTTGCGAACCTCAAAAGCGACTGTTGGGGGCTATTGCTGGCGCGAAGCCTCACAAAATTTTCGGCTTTGTCAGCAAAATTAAATTAAAATAGGACTCCTAGTTGAAATATAATTCAACTTTATTTTTCCCAACTCTTAAAAACAAACCCTTATGGCTAATTTTTTAATGAGTTCGACATTATTTTTGTGTACAAGAGCAAGTTTCATAGTTTGTGAAAGATTTCACTTTTCTAACTCTTCGTATTTTTGGAATGTCATGAACAATTGTATTTGGTGGTTTTTGAATATTATTAAGCGACTAAACACCATAATTTTTGGCTATAATTACGGATTGAATGTTGAGTATTTAAGGTTCTTGAATTAATTCTTGGTTGTCATTATAAGTTACTTCTAAATTCATGATTTAGTATTTTATGCTTGCGCACCATAAGGTAAATCTATCATCTATTCTAAAAATTGAGAGACAAAAGGGTAGATAGACTAGAGAATATTGGTGGCTCTCATCCATTGTTATTTTATGCGTGTTCAGGAGTTATGACGGGTCGAACAACCTTCTTGGTTACAAAATTGGATGAAATGTAATACACGCAAGTGAGGCCTACTATCCCTGCTCAATGATGTAGTTAGAAAGCTAACTAGGGTAGGCAACACTTGAATTGTCTTTTATTTGCTTGAAGCATCATCTTAAAGTCATTTACAACTATTTAGTTTTATTTATTTCATAGTTTGTAATCATAGTAAATAATCATCCAACTCTTTTGAACAACTACTTTTATTGATTGTGGAATTAAGCTTTTTTTTCATAAGTCCCTTGGGAATGAAAACTCATTTCTAAAAGAAAATATATTACTTGAATGACTACATACATTTGTGTGTATATCGGAGAGCAACATGTTTTTGGCACCGCTTTGGGACTTAGATGTTGATTTATATTTGATTTTCTTAAGTCTACTATTGAAATATTCATGTGTTAATAATTAGATCTTAGAGTTTTGTTGCAGGCATTCGACTTTTAAGTCTGGCTCAACTAGTCGAACCAGACAACAAACCCAAGATCTTTATGCCAACGCAGAAAAATTGATAATCTAAGACGTCAAGGAGAATTAGGGTTAGGATTTCATGAAAACAATGAGGGTAATAACCAAGAAAATATGAACAACCAAGAAAACTTGAATAACCAAAACGTACCCCCAATCATAATAGCACGACCAATCCGTGATGTGAAAGTCCCACTCACAGCCAATGTAGCATCTAGTATAAGGAAACTTCCACCGGGGGGTAGGTTTTAACTTAAGAGAGCATGGTACAATTCATTGTTTATATGGGATAATTTATTGGTTTCCCCCACGAGGATCCTCAAATACACATTCGGAACTTCTTAGAGATTAGTGATACATATATCCTAAATAGATTCTCATCGAGTATGAGAGGCTGACGTTGTTCCCACATTTGTTGTTAGCAGTCACCAAGAAGTGGTTAGATTTAGAGCCACAAAACTCCATCAATACATGGGATTATCTAGCAAAGAAGTTCTTGAGTCGATTCTTTTCATTCTAAATACTACACAATTGAGGATTGAGATATTAAGCTTTAAGCAGGCACTGGGGAGGATATGTACCAAGCATGGGATCATTTTAAACAAATGTTGAATGCTTTCCCTTCCACTACCAAGCTAATGAGGCAGTTGTTCACACGTTATTTGAGGGTTTAGATTAAAAATGCTTATTTACTTCTTAATAGTGCAGCATGTGGTCAAGCCTTAAGGAAAACCTATGATGAGTTATTAACTTACTAGATAGACTCTCTAAAGGGAACCTAAGGTATGCAGAGGAAATACCTAGAGCCGCAACCCGAAGGAACACAGGAAATCTTAGATGTAAATAAAGCTACAACCATAAATGCCAAACTGGATGCAATGCAACATAACATGGCCATACATTTTAAATAAATGGCCCTAAACCAAGCACATGTAAATGTTGTACAATAAGGAATGAGTTGGTGTGGTGTCTGTGATAGTGGAGACATGAAACAAAATTTTGTGAGGCAAACTAGATTTTGTGAACCATGTGGGTAATGCGCAAAGAGGTTGATGTCAGCAAAACTATGGTGATACATATAACTCTAGTTGGAGGAACCATCCTAACTTCTTCTCGGCTGGGAACAAAAACCAAGACAAAGCCCAAGGGCCTAACAAATACCGTTCAAAAGGGGGGGGACATCAATACCAAAATCCTAATCAAGGCATAAATCCAAGTGCACTAAAAGGGGATGGGGGGGGGAATGAGGAGTTATTCAAAAATCTCATGGATGAACTAGGTATAAAGATGAATTCTCAGATACATAAGCAAGATGAGAATAGAAGAAACATACAAATGTCCCAAATGATTTTAGAGAAACAAGTTGCACAAGTTTCCAATTCCCTAAAATTGTGTCCCCAAGGTGGACTACGTGGTGACAGTGAACCAAAACCTAAGCAATTGAATGCGTTGATTACTAGAAGTGGGTTACAACTACAGAAATTAGCTTTAAAAAGAGAGATGTTGAGGTAGTTAATAAAGAAAAGAAAGTGGATAGGTGGTAAAGAACTTCAATGTTGAGATGTCCCTTCCTCAAAAAAAATTACCCCCTGCATTTCCAAAAAGGCTCATAAATCACAATGAAGATGAATGCTTCAATAAGTTTCTCTCTCTCCTTAAATAGATTCATATTAACTTGCCTTTGGTTGACATTTTCAAGGATATTCCGAAGTATGCTAAGTACACAAAGGAGATAGTGGCTAACAAGAGGAGGCTCATGGAGTACGAAACTATAATACTTATTGAGGAGTGTGAATCTAGAATTAAAAATAGGTTACACAAGAAATTAAAAGATCCGAGTAGTTTTACTGTGCCCGTTACAATCGGGAAACTTGTTCATGCCCGGGGGTTGTGTGATTTGGGTGCGAGTATTAATATTATGCCCTTATCACTGTATAAGAATCTTGTATTAGGTAGTCCAACGCAAATCACTATCATTTTCCATCTCGCTGATTGGTTCAAACCTAGGACAGAGGGGTAGTAGAGGATGTTCAGGCTTCTTGATCTTTCTAGTGGATTTCATGGTATTTTAACCTAATTTTGAAGTTCTATTCATTCTAGGACATCCATTCTTGACTGCACAGTGGGCATTAATTGATGTAGCAACATGGAAGCTAACAATGAGGGCACATGAAAAGGTTAAGGTTTTTGATGTCAATCGGACCTTGAAATTTCCATCTATCTATGAAGAGTTGTTCTCTATCATGGTGGTAGATAATGCAGTAGAATTGAAACTAATTACCCACGAGGATCCCTTAGAAAGAGTGTAAGTGGGTCATGATGTTGATGGAGATACTGAGGCTTATGAGATAAAAACGTGTTTGAATCTGGCAGTCATGGAGATGCATAAGCATAGAGTAGAGCCATTATATCATAAGCTAGGGCCTCTACCCAAACCATCAATTGAAGAAACTCCTATGTTGGAACTGAAAACTCAGCCTGCTCAGCTAAGGTATGCGTATTTCGGTACTTATGAAATTTTACATGTAATACTTTCTACAGAGTTGTCTGAAATACAGGTTGATGCGACATTGAGGGTCCTAAAGCAGAGAAAGAGTGATATTAGATGACTAATCGTTTATATTCATGGATTAATCCGGTGCTATGTATGAACATAATCTACATGAAAAAGGATCACAAATCGAGTGCACTATATTGATGCAGACTAAAAACATTGATGAAAGAAGTGGCGAGAAAGAAAGTAATAAAGTTGTTAGATGCTGGAATTGTGTACATAATATCACACAATAAGTGGTAAGTCCTGTGTAGTGTGTTCCCAATAAGAGAGTTAAGACAATGGTAAGAAATGATAAAAATGAGTTGATTCCCACTAGAACAGTCATCGGATAGAGAATTTGTATGGATTATCGGAAGCTGAATGATTCCGCTCGGATCCCTTCATTGATCAGATGCTTGACCGACTAGTAGGTAAAGAGCACTATTATTTCTTAGATGGGTGTTTTGGATAAAACTAGATTTTTATTGCATCCGAGGATCAGGAAAATCCACGCTCACTTGTCCTTATTGTACCTATGCTTTTAAAATGCAAAACATTCGTACTTTGCAATGCACCGACTTTTGAAAGGTGTATGATGGCCATTTTTCATAATATGGTGGAAGACTTTGTGGAGATGTTCATTGATGACTCTATCTTTTGGAAGTCTTTTGAGGTATGTCTTCATAATGTTGATAAAGTACTTGATAGGTGTGAGTACACTAACTTAGTGCTAAATTAGGAATAATGTAAGTTTTTGTTGAGAGGGGATAATATTAGTACATAACTTGTTGAAGTCGGGATTAGAGGTTTATAAAGCCAAGGTAGAAGTTATTGAGAAATTTCCACCTCTTATATCTGTAAAAGGGGTGCGATGCTTCCTTGGTCATGCAATATTTACCAGCGATTCATCAAGGAGTTCTCCAAGATTGCTAGACCTATGTGCAGTCTTTTGGAGTAGGAGGCGAGATTTTATTTTGATAAGATGGGTTTGAAATATTTTGGGACGTTGAAGGGGAACTTGATTGAGGCTCCCATCTTAGTTGCTTCTGATTTGGAAAAACCATTTGAACTCATGTATGATGCAATTGATGTAGAAGTATGTGTAGTGTTGGGACAAAGAAAATATAAGGCATTCCATTTGATCAATTATGCAAGCAAGACCCTAGATTCTTTACAAGCTAATTACACAGTGATTGAAAAGGAGATGCTAGCCCTAGTGTTCACCTTCTTTAAGTTCAGATCGAATTTGGTAGGTACCAAAATGATTGCTTTTACTGACCGTGCATCTAGTAGGTACTTATTCAACAATAAGGATGCTAAACCAAGGGTTATTCGGTGGATATCGCTTCTCCAAGAATTCATCCTTAATATCAAAGATAGAAGAGATATCGAGAATCAAATAGCTTATCACTTGTATAAGTTGGAAGATTTTTCACATGTACATGAAGGGGAACAAATCTGGGAAGAATTTCTAGATGAACAGTGGATGCACTAGATATCTATAATGTGACTTGGTATGCGGACATGATAAATCTAATAGTGAATAGAGAATTCCTTCCGAGTTGAACCACATAACAAAATAAAAAGCTCCATCATTATGCTAGGTTCTATATGTGGGATGAAACATTCTTATTCAAGAAAGGAGTGGATAGGGTTATGAAAAGATGTATTTAGGAGTATCAATTTAAGAAAGTGCTCGAAGTTGTCGTGCTAGCCCATATGGAGGTCACCATGGAGGAGAGTGCACAACATATAAGGTAGTACAATTTAGTTTCTTTTGGAACTTTTATTTAAAGATTCTATTGCTTTTGTGAATGAATGTGATAAATTCCAAAGATTGGGTACTATATTGAGGATACATGAGATACCACTAAGTAAATTCTTGAGGTGTAAATGTTTAATGTGTTGGGTATTGACTTCATGGGTCCCTTCCCACCATATAATGGAAATCAATATATCTTTGAGGCTGTTGATTATGTGAGTTAATTGTTTGAGGCGGTGGATCTTCCCTAGAATGATTCAAGATTCGTGATTAAGTTTATTAAGAAGCATATCTTTTCTCAATTTGAAACTCCAAGGGCGATCATAAGTGATAGGGGCAAGCATTTGAGTAACAATATCGTCAACAATATCCTCGCTAAGTATTATATTCATCATAAGGTTACTATATCTTACCATCCTCAAACAAGTGGCCAAGTGGAAGTTTTAAATAGAGAGGTGAAGAAATCTTGTAGAGAACGGTGAATGCACAAAGAAATGTGATAAGCTGGATGATGCATTGTGGGCATATAGGGCTGCATACAAGACACCTATAGGGACTCATCCCAATCTTTTAGTGTTTGGTAAAACATGTTATCTTCCGATATAACAAGAACACCAAGCTTATTGGGCGATAATGAGGTTTAATCTGGACCCCGAGCTAACTGGTAGGATGAGAGTGAATCCACTACATGAACTTGAGGAGTATAGGTTCCATGAATATGAAAATTCCAAGCTTTAAAAAGAAAAGACAGAAAGGTGGCATGACAAGCTCACAATTACTCGCACTTTCACTCCGGGAGAAAACTTACTACCCTTTAACTCTAGATTAAGGTTATTCCTCGGAAAACAAATGTCTAAATGGAGTGATACTTTTGAAGTTGTGATAATGAAACAACATGGGTTTGTTGAACTTAAAGGTGAAACTAACCCTACGTTCTTGTTAAAAGGGAAAAGAGTGAAATACTATTTTGGAGAAAATTAGGATCATTATCCGGAATCTCTTGGTTGAATAATGAACGATCCAAGATGAGTTGAGCTGTGATGTTAAACAAAGTTCTCCTTGAAAGGAAACCCGTGCATAATATGTAGTAGATTGGTAATTTTATTAAATCTTGATTTTTTTGTTTTTGCGTTTTAAAATTTTTAGATTCTAGGAAGTAAGGTTATTTTATTAGTTTTAGCTACATAGGATTTTCCATTAGTTTTAACTTAGATTGTAATAGTGAAAAACAAAACAAAAAGTAAAAAAAAAGAAAAATCACCGAAGCTAGGCGCGCTGGCTGGCGCGTCATGCCTGGCGTATTCTTACAGAACCAAACTCCTGGCGCTCTGAGTGGCACGCCGCGCCAAGGGATATCTTATATATGCACTACCATGGCACACGGGCAGCGTATCGAGCCAGTGCCCAGATTTTCAGGCAAAATAATTTTTCGAACGAGCAAAACTTGACCCAACCCCTTCTAAATCCCCAAACTAAATTCATCCCCTTTTTTTTCTAAACCCCAATTGACTCAACCTCTACAAATCTTTGAATTCCTCCTCTTCGTCATCTCCTCTTCTCCTACAATCCACCTTAAATCCCAAAGTTCACCCATCAACTTCCCACTAAATCTTTCCCTTCCCCCAAACCAACCTTTCTTCATCCTAATTTCCCCCATAAAACTTCCATTTTACACTTTCTACTTCCTCCAATTCTCTTCTGTCACCTTTAACAATTTATTCTTCTTCTTCCAACTCTCTTCTGTCACCTTTATCAATTTATTATTCTTCCTCCTCCATCTCACTACCAAACTCGAGCCCTTTTTTTCTTTTTTTTTCTTTTCTCCATATTTTTTATTTTAATGGATACTAATGGCACCAAAAGTTAGGAATATTACGTATGGAGCGGGAGCCATGTTAAAAGAGAATCCTCTGGTTCTTGTGGTAGCCAGGAGCCATTTTAAAAGTCAAGAAAGAAAGTTGTGGAGAGGTATGGGCATGAGTGGTTTGAATTCCAAAAAGTCAAAATTCGTTAAAGATGAGTACGTCAATGAGTTAAGGTTGAAATCCTAATTTCCGGTTATCTATAATACTATAAATACTCTTGGATTGAGATTTATATTTTAAAACCCATGAGATTGTAACTTGACTTTAATGAGAGAATTTTATGATAATTGGAATATGGAAACTCATCCAGTAAGATCATGCCAATTTGGGGTAATAATATGTAATTTATTGCTAAAGTGCTACATTTGTTGTTGGTGTCACGCCCGATCCTACACCCTGGGTGGAGTGGCACTCGGTGACCATTGCTGGCCTCGAGCGAACCCTTGGCCTGACTTACTTTAACTCAGCGGAAGACAACAATCATACTTATAAGAATGAAAAAACTTAACTAAACATAATAGAAATAATATCTAATATGGTTTAAAAGTTCCAACATTCAAACTGACCAAAATGGAAACTGAACTCTATAACATAAAAATGATAATGAAAAGACTACTGAACTACTAACAGTCCACAAAGCCTTTAAACTGACTAAGATGGATGTTGGGACAGACCCCACAATATCCTTATGATCTAAGCTAGAAAATCAATAAAAAGGATGTCCTCCAGAAAGCAAGGAGGCTCACCAAGTGACTGTGGAGTGCTCAACGGGATATACAATGCATTGCATGCTAATCATGGTTTCCTGCGTCTGTATCATGTAATGATGCAGGCCAACTAGCATCAGTACATTGAATGTACGATTATGCGAGTTGGAATGCTAAACACACTTAAACTTAAATGATTTTATGCTCTTAGGGATTACTTTTCCCTTATAACTCTTGACAAATGAACTCAACTTTATGCTCTTTGCTTACTCGAAACTTAAATCTTAGGGTATACTTAGTCCCCTTAAAGAATTTTAGAATTTAACTCAACTCTTCACTTGAACATTACAACAATTTTAAATAATTTGTTTAAGACTCTTGAATGCTTTAGGAACTTACTTTTACTTTCTTCTTAACTTTTAGACTTGACTCTTAACTTCCTTGACTTTGATCTTAACTTTCCTTGAATTGGATTTTGGATTCAAGGATCATGATCTTGTGTTTATGGATGATTTCATGATGTTTATATGTACTTTAAAGTATTGGAATCAACTAGGAATTATGGGTACATTACTTAGGAATTCATATAGAAATATAGAGAAAGAACGGGGTCTCGAGGGGGTCGTGGTGCTCTGAAAGGAGCACGGAGCCACGACTGTCGGAGAGACCCTGATTTGGGGCGCTCTTAGAGGTTAGGCAGGCCAGGGACGTTCAGATAGAGCCTGCCCTGAGGGCCTCTGGCATACGCGGTGCCCCAAGGGTTTTCTGACAAGATCTTCAACTTTTCTTCTCTGTTTTTTCATCTCTAAGCCTCATAAACTTCAATTGATCCCACTCCAAACACTTAGAATACCTATATACCTCATTACACAATAGATTAGACCGAAAAACAGTCCAGAAACATGAATCAAACCTATTAGAGATGAACTACAATTCAACCAACAAGACCTTCACAACTTTTCATCAAGAACTTCAAGAATTTCATTCAAATAAACTCTAATTTTCTGTATTGCATCAAACTGGGGTGCAGGTAAAAGGACCCAACACCGAATGATCTCACATACCTTGATAGGGATCACCCCTGATGAAATCCACATAACGATTTTAGCGTTTCATGGACAATTCTTGATCTTCCTATTCTTTTCTCTTTTCTCCCAAGACCTAAGTGTTTTTTGTTTTTTCTAAAACTGATCTGTGACTTGGATTTACCCTTACTATAACCTTAAAAAGAACTAGGAATGACCAAAACTCACTGTTGAAAGTTGGAAATTTTCAAGATTTCCCTACTGATTTCCAATAATGATTATCTTTGTTTCCTTAGCCTATTCTTAGTTAATTTAAGTTACGAGATGTTACATTATATACTTCTTGGAAATGTTCATCCTTGAATGGGAAAGCTTTCACTAAGATAAGGGTAGTAACATCATTTCAACACTCAACAATAAAAGCAAGTAATCACATGCTTACACATAATCTTATTAGATGCTAAGAAGAGAATTTAATACCTTGATTTGCATTCTCTCCAAATTCAAAGAGATGTGGATATATCTTCTTTATATCCTCCCACGCTTCCCAAGTCGCTTCCTCAATTAATTAGTTCTTCCAAAGGACCATGACTGAAGCAACTTCCTTTGTCCTCAAATTGCAAACTTGACGATCCAAAATCTGAACCAAAATTTCTTCATAGGATAGGTTATCCTTAATTACAACATTCTCTTTAGGTACTAACAATGAAGTGTCACCCTATCACTTCTTCAAAATAAAAATATGGAATATGAACGAACCGCTGCCAACTCTTGGGGTAACTCCAACTCATAAGACACATTTCCTACTTTCATGGATATTCAATAAGGTCCTATATACCGGGAACTTAGTTTCCCCTTCTTACCAAACCTCATAACACCTTTCATGGGTGAAACCTTTAAATACAACCAATTATCCACCTCAAACTCTAATGGTCTTTTCCTAACATCTGTGTTGGACTTTTGGAACCTTTATGCCGTATTCAATCTTTCTTGGATTAATTTCACCTTCTCTATAGCTTGGTGGACTAAATCTAATCTTATCAAACTTGCTTCTACAACTTCGAACAACCTAATAGGAGTTATAGATCTTCTCCCATAAAGAGCTTCATATGGAGCTATTTAGATTCTCGAATGGTAACTGTTGTTATAAGGGAGCTCAATGAGAGGTAAGTGATCATCCCAATTTCTCTTGAAGTCGATCGCACATGCTCTTGACATATCTTCTAACATCTATATAGTACGCTCTGCTTGTCCATATGTCTGAGAATGAAAAGAAATACTAAAGTTCACCTTTGAGCCTAAACCTTTATGGAAAGATTTCCAGATTTCCATAGTTGTGCATTAAATTGTTCGCCTCTATATGAAATAATGGATAGCAGAACTCCATGATGTCTTATCACTTCTGAAGGTACATAATCCTCGACCGAATAGGTAGTCTTCACCGACAAGAAATTGGCTGACTTTGTCATTATGTCGACAACACCCAATAGAATCATGTTGCCTTCGAGATCTTGGCAAGCTTGTGATGATGTCCATATTAATCATCTTCCACTTCCATTCTGAAAGTTCTATATTCAGAGCTAAACCTCTAGGACTTTGGTGCTCCACTTTCACTTGTTGACAATTTGAACACTTGACAACAAACTCAACAATATACTTCTTCATACCTTCCAACAAATATATCTCTCTCAAATCATGGTACATCCTGGTGGAACCTGGATGAATGAAATATTTAGAGCTATAAGCCTTCTCTAAGATTCTCTCTTAGAGTCCATCCACCTTAGGTATACACTTTCTTCCTTGGTACTTTAGCACACCATCTCCCCATTGTTCAAAAGTTAATACTCTTTGCTTATGGACACGTGCCTTTAATTCAAGAAAAATGGGATCTTGATCTTGCTTTTCTTTCACGTCTGACACTAATGATGATCCAGCCCCATTGTTCACCACTATTCCTGCTTCTGTAGAATCCATAAGTTTGTCTCCCAAGCGTGTATGTCTGTGTACATCTTCAACTAACTCTCTCTTTTCTTCTTCAACATGGGCGGTACTACCCATTGACAACCCGCTTAAGGCATCAACAACCACATCAGCCTTATCTGGGTGGTAAAGAATATATATGTTATATTCCTTTAGTAATTCCAACCACTTCCTCTGTATGAGATTGAGCTCTTTAATGAGTGAACACATATTGGAGACTCTTGTGAGTAGTGGATATATCAACATGAACACCATACATGTAGTGGCGCCAAATATTCAAAGCAAACACTTATACAGTCAATTCTAAGTCATGAGTTAAAGAATTCTTCTCATGAATCTTCAATTGTATAAAGGCAAAAGTTATAACCTTGCCATTATGCATCAACATGTATCCCAAGCCAACACTTGATGCATCATAATACACCACAAACTCTTAAGTACCCTCTCGTAAGGTCATAACGCAGCGGTAGTCAATCTCTTTTTCAATTCTTGAAAGCTTTTATCACAATCTTTAGACCATTTAAACTTGATCATCTTCTGAGTTAGCTTTGTAAAAGGAAAAGGATAGATAAGAATCCTTCAACAAATCTCCTATAATAGCTAGCTATGATCAAGAAACTTCTAATATCTATTGGAGATGTGGGTCTAGGCCAACTCTGAACTGCTTCAATCTTCTAAGTGTCAACTATAATCCCTTCACCAAAAACAATGTGGCCTAAGAATGCCACAATCTTAAGCCAAAACTCACACTTGGAGAACTTGACATACAACTCCTTATCCTTCAAACTGTGTATAACAATCCTAAGGTGACTAGCACGATATTCTTCATTCCTTGAATAAACTAGTATGTCATTAATGAAGACGATGACAAACAGATCTAAATAAGGTTTGAAGACTTTGTTCATGAGATCCATGAATTCTGCAGGTGCATTAGTTAAACCAAAGGACATAACAAAAAATTCATAATTCCTATACGTTGTTTGAAAATTGTTTTGGTAATATCACATTCCCTAACTTTCAACTGATGATAGCCTGATCTGAAGTCAATCTTTGAAAAGCAAGAAGCACCCTGAAGTTTATCGAAGAGGTCATCTATCTTTGTAAAAGGATATTTATTCTTTATGGTAACCTTATTCAACTGATAGTAGTCTATACACATCCTAAGGGACCCATCTTTCTTCCTTACAAACAAGACCGGAGCGCCCCAAGGTGAGACACTTGGTCGAATGAAACCTTTATCTAACAAATATTTCAATTATTCTTTTAGATCTTTAACTCCATTGGTGCCATTCTGTATGGCGGAATAGAGATAGGATAAGTATCCGGGATGATGCCTATGCCAATGTCTATCTCTTATTTAAGAGGGATTCTGGGTAAATCATGAGAAATGACTTATAAAAACTCACTGACTATAGTAAATGACTGAAGGAAAGGTTTCTGAACACTTGAGTCATTAACTCAGACTAAGTAATATATACACCCCTTAGAAACTAACTTCCTCTCCTTAAGGTACGAATGAAATGATACTTAGGCACTGCTAAACTACTAGCCCACTCTATGAATGGCTCATTTGGAATTTTAAATTTGACAACTTGATTTCTTCAATCTATTGATGCATAAGAGGCATCGAGCCAACTCCATACCTCTAATGACATTAAAATATACCATGTCTAACTCTATTATATCAGCTATAGTATTCTTGTGATTGATGGAAATAGGACAATCATAATAGACTCTTTCTGCTAGAGTGGATTCACCAAAAGATGAGGAAACACTGAATGGTTCTCTAAGTTGCTCAGGAGAAATATAAAAGTTCATTGCAACATAGGGAGTAACAAAAGATAAACTTGCTCCTGGGTATAACAATGCATAAACAGTAAAGTCAAAGACTCGAATCATACTAGAGAAGACATCTAGTGAATTCTCTTGATCTTAGAGATTATTGAGAACATACAAATGGTTTGTTCCTCCGCTAGTACTATAAATAGCTACCCTATGTGCACCCTTGTCTAGTGGAGAAGCTTATGAAGACTGAGCCCTATTGCCCCCATTGCTGTAACACCTTGAAATAAATCCAAGACTCATGAGAAATCCTAACATAGATTTAATAAAGTCTAAAAACTGTTTCAAAGCCATTTTCTAAGAATATAGGTCATTTAGAAGGTTTAATGACCAAATGTCCAAAAACATTTGGGAAGTTAGTTCAAAGAGGTGTTAGTGTGCCTTAGCCTTTTTACTAACTTTTAGATGTAGAAAATATACAAAAATGTGTGGAAAGGTAGATAACTGGTGTTTGGAGTGGTTTCATTATTGAAACGTCTGGGTACGACTCTCCAAGGACCAACCAAGGGCCCTCGAGGAGAACCTCTGCAGTTTGATACAACAATGACTGGCAGTGTGAATCGACTGGGAAGACGATGGTTCATAAGTGGCCCGACTAGGCATCCTAGGCCACTATCGTCCCTCTCTTAGAAATATTGTGAAGGCCCTTGCTTATCTAGCTACTGTTACACCCGACGAAAAGGGACGACGGGGCGTCATGGGCTCGACAGGGTGTCGAGGCCACCCTCATCCCATACTTAGAAAAATTGGAGGAAGCCTTGCCTGCAAAGTCTCTAATAGAGATGACGGAAGTGCAGAACAGAGGGGGGGGGGGATGTCTATCAATCCACTGATGGACCGTCGACGGGGTCTCATCGGTGAGGGTCAAATTTCATTGATGGGTTTTAATGATTTCATTTAAAATATTTAAATGGTTTAGGGGTTAGATAGTGATTAAAGGGAAACTATTAAATTAATTAGCCCCTCTATAAATACCTTTAACCCTCATTAACCTAAAGCCAACTCTCAAAATAAACTCTCTTCCTTCTCTCTTATTACTCTATCTATAAGAACTCACCATTGAAGGCTAGCAAGAACTAGTTTTGGGGGCTGTAAAAGGCTGGATTCTTAATCAAATTGTTGACAAACATTATGGTATGGGATCCATTCACCTTTGAGACCCCTTCCTCAAAGGGTTCCTTCAAAATGGATTTCAAAAAAGTTGAGTTTTCTTATAGGTTTCATTCATTTACGAAACTGAAGTTATTGATTGAGTTGTTAGTGAGTTATAAGGGTTATATTGAGTAGATTTACATGTAATTCAACTTGTTTATGATATATGTTGATGGTTTGGTCAAATTGAAGAACATGATCCTCTATCCTTAACCCTAGGTAGTGATCTTGACTTATGTTGTATGTTGATCATTCAGTTGAGTTGGTTTTTTATTGGATTACTATTATATGGTGATATTATGATTGAATTAAGATGAACTACAGGCCTATCATTCTAGTTCTTGAGATGTAATTTAGGTTATGAATTATAATGTGAAATTATCATGTATCTTGTCTCAAGTTGTGATCTAAAGATGAATTGTGTTATAGATATGCAATTGGACTTGTTATTATATTGATTATCAATTTGTTATGATGTTAATACCCAAGTTGGGTTGAGTTAGGGGTTGATGGTAATATCTTGGTAATAGTCTATGACAAAGACTTGGTAAGTCTTAGAATCTTTATCTTTACTTCCAATTGAGATTAATTGTTGTTAAGCTATTATATGACATTGAAGTATGCCTTATATTAAGATTATAGGGAGGTATGATGTTGAATTGAAATGTCTTTACTATGTTGTGAGGTTGATTAAGGTGTATGTGCTATAAGGATGGTGAAAACTATAATTGTGCCTTAAAATGTTATGAAATGCTAAAATGTTAACCTCACTTGTATGAATTGTGATAAAAGGACTAAACTCATACAATTCTTATTGAGATATTGATAATGATAATTATCCAAGGGGTAGACCCTATGGCCTAAATTAATTTATGATTGATAATTAAAGAGTTAAAGACATTTCAAAAAGGGAATCTAGCTTAGCACCGAGTGAACTAAATAGAGGAGTGTCCCTTCCCAGATAGGGTCTTGATATTGGAGATCATAATGCATGGCGCATAACGATGATCCCAATATAATCTCCTAGTTCTTGAACTATGTTGCCCCTATAGGAATACTAGCTAGTGGATCCACGTAGTTGCTATGTTTTATGTTTTGGTACTACCTTGGCAAGTAGTGGTTTAGGGTTTTATGACACCAGATTCCACACTAGCTCATGTGGTCTATGTCGGTTAGGGTAAGATGTTTCCAAAAGTTATAACGAATTAAAGGACTTGAACTCTAACTAGGATAACCTAAGGGGTCTAGCTTAGTCTAGGTAGGGGTATGGGACTCCACCTAGACATTGCACTAGTTAGTCTTGAAGAGAGTCTTAAGAGGAGATCCTTATATGTTTATGTTATGATAATATATATATATATATATATATATATATATATATATATATATATATATATAGAGAGAGAGAGAGAGAGAGAGAGAGAGAGAGATTACGTGAAATTTATACCGGAATCAATTGATAGTGATACAGTTTGCTTCCTTAACTCAATTAGCAGAACTTCTAGAGTCCACTCCTTCCCCATAATGGCCATGAACAGTTGCTCCGGGGGTGGCCAAATAAGGCTTAGCTGATCGTATCACTATCGAGTCAACTTGAACAAGTATAACTTGACCCGATTTGAGGGGCGGTCCATTTTTGGCTATACATACATTTTCACAAATAAACTGTCCAAGACTAATTATTTTAGATGTCTCTGCACAATAATAGTGATGGAGAAAAGACCAATTCAAATTGAATGGATTTAAAATAATGTTACGGCATGGATCGGGATTAAAAATTTTTCCATTTTCATCCATTAAATAATATTTTAATTTAATCACTTGAAAAGTCTGTTTTAAATTGTCAAGTTGCAAATATTTAGTTACTAAGATCTGATTATGAGTTATTAAATGGTAAGATGAATAAAAATTCTCAATTGGAAGGCATGTTCCTAAAGGGCCCAATGAATTCCTAATTGGAATTAGGGGATCTTTTTTAATTGATTCTTTTATCACACTGTGATATTTTACATCTTTGAATGGCTCCATTCGAGAACAATTGGCTGCTGACAAAATTATCAACGACTGACATTCCTTATTTCTATTCAACAACGTATGAATAGTTCCTTGAGGTTGGTTAAGAGATTGTTGAATTTTTGCCTTGGAATAGGAATAAATAGCAGAAAAGGGATTGATATTGGTACAATCTGATCCATTATCAGAGAGCAATCCTGACCCCGACGGATCATTCCTTTTTCCGATATACGAAATAGGGGATTTCACTAAGTTGATTTTTAGGAAATGTCGAATCAAACCATTTGTCCTTATTTCAACAAAAGAAGCACGGGCTTCTTCGCAAGAAGAACTTTTTTTGTCTTGGTTCCAATTCAATACTAAACAAGTCCGAACTAATTGAATACTTGTGTCAGAAATTCCTCGAATCGGTTTGCCATTTCCATAAAGGATATAATTGACAATTCGAAGTTGCACATTATCCCTTTCCTGCAATGGATCCGGTGGAAAAAGGGTTCCTAAATTTATACCGTCCGTTATTTCATATGTGACGACAGGTCGAACTAAAACAAAAAACCTTTTCTTACTAGGTGTAATTCGTTGGACATAGATCCAATTTTGAACTTTTTTGTATTCCTTGGAATTTCTTTTTCCTGTTCCTGGTGGTATCAAAACGCCGGTATGCCTGGATATCTTATCCGTCTCTCCAGGAAAATGGATATCTCCAGAAAAGATTTTCAGTTCAATTCGTTTTTTTTTTCTCTCCACCCGGACCAACCCACCGACTCGGCTTCTTAGATTTAAGGTGATTTGTGTATCGACCCCAACGATACTATTGTTCCGTACCATTAGGGAAGAAGATCCGGGCAAGATATGCACCTCTTCAGGAATGAAAAAAAATCGATCTACTTTCATTTGGTATTTTGGCCTAAATTCCTTGACTCCTCGATACTCAATCAAATCCTCTTTTTTGATGACTGAATGCGTTTCTATAGTCCCATATTTAATAATTCCCAAACTCTTTCTTCTGTATGGAGTATCATCAAAATAAGAAAGAATGCTATTTCGACGGAAAATACCATTTACGGGGATTTCAATCGAGATACCTGAACAGGGCATTAGTTCATTCTCGAGTTCTTGAATCGAGTGTAGTGGAATGATGAATTTATTTCTTCGCCTTTTTGATAATAAAGCAGAATTCCCGTGAAGAATAGGCGAATATACGAGATTATACTGGCCAGTACATATGATTCGATTAAGGTCTGAATAATCAGGAATCCTATCTTCTTTTTGACCATAAAAATCCGAACTAAACAATTTCTGCCTCGCCTGATCATTGGTTACTGAGAGGTTAGAAGTATATCTTCGCTTGCCAGAAAGAGAATGCGCATTCATTTGATCCTGATCCTTGTGGATCGAAAGGTAGACTAGACTGGACCTGCACGGCCCTCCTAATAATATCCATAAATGACTTGTTTTTGGTAATAGATGAACATTACCATATGTAAATTCGGGTGCATGATAGACATCGGTACTCCAGTGCATTTCTCCGTCTGAATCAGAATAAATATGTTTTCGAACCTTCTCTTTAAAATTCAAAGTGGATATTCCTGCGCGAATCTCAGCAATTACTTGTTCTGATTCTACGTATTGATCGTTTTGAACTAAAAGCAAACTTTTGGGTGGAATATTCACATTATGTAGAATATCTTCACTCTCAATAGTTACATACAAGTCTATAGAACATAGAAAGGCGGGATGCCCATGACGTGTACGTGTCGGATGAACCAAGTCCTCATTGAATTTTATTTTTCCATTAGATGGGGCTCGCACATGTTCTGCAGTACCCCCCGTGAATACTCCTCCGGTATGAAAAGTTCGTAATGTTAATTGAGTACCCGGTTCTCCAATCGATTGACCTGCAATAATACCTACAGCTTCCCCCAATTCAACCAGGTCGCCATGAGTAGGACTACGCCCATAACATAATCGACAAATCCAAGATGTACTCCTACAAGTAAAGGGAGTTCGAATAGAGATTGGTTGTGCCCGAAAGGTTATGAATCGATTTACAAGTCCAATGCCAATGGCTTGGTTTCTAGTGGCAATACATCGTGAACCCATGTATATATCATCTGCTAATACACGGCCAATTAATGTTTGACTAAAAATCCTTTCCGGCATTATCCCATTCCGAGGACTCACAGAAATACCCCGGGCGGTGCCACAATCCGTTCGACGTACAACAATGTGTTGAACTACTTCAACAAGTCTGCGAGTGAGATATCCAGCGTCTGATGTTCGTACAGCAGTATCCACAACTCCTTTACGGGCTCCGTAGCAAGAAATGATGTATTCTGTTAAAGAGAGTCCTTCATGTAAATTTCTTTGAATAGGTAAATCAATCAATTGTCCTCGAGGATCCGACATTAATCCTCTCATACCTACTAATTTATGTACCTGAGATGCATTTCCTCGAGCTCCTGAGAAAGACATTATATGAGCTGGATTAAAAGGGTCAGTCATCCTAAAATTCGGCTTCATTTCTTGGCGCAAAAATTCTTAGTGAACTGTGGATATTATTAAGGATCTCATCCTAAAAGTATAGTACTCGATTTTATTACATGCATCGGGGGCAATCGAAAAAGCCAGCATTTCTTGGAGTACTGACTATAATGCTACCAATAATTGTACTAATCCAACCGCATATGTCTTTCTCGTACCAAAAGGAAAGAAAAAAGAAATAAGGATTTCCCCTTTGCTTTGACAATGGAATTCTTCCCCTGGTCCCCTTCAGAAAAAGGGAGAGATTTTTTGATATATTTATTGGATCCGCCGGGATTGACGGGCTCGAACCCGTAGCTTCCGCCTTGACAGGGCGGTGCTCTGACCAATTGAACTACAATCACAAGGAAATACGGGATCTAGCAGAAAATTTGATTCTTTTTTATCTCCGGATTGGGTATTTCTGAAGTACAAAGGGAGTTATATCATCTCATGGCGGATTGGCGAATTATTGGGCTGAGCTCAATTTGAACAAGCGTAGACATATTGCCAACGAATTTACAGTCCTTCCCCATTAACCGCTCGGGCATCGACCCAGGAAGAATCAATTTTCAACTTATTGGTAATCTATGATAAATTTCCTTTCGTAGTACCCTACCCCCAGGGGAATTCGAATCCCCGATGCCTCCTTGAAAGAGAGATGTCCTAAACCACTAGACGATGGGGGCCCGCTTGACCAACGGCCATCATCCTATGATGATAGTATGATCCGTTTTTTAAAATTGTCAATATAATCAAATGATTCTAGCCGAGGGATCTTTCCCCCCTTCAGAATTGCATAGAATTGTTTTTTATTCGTCATTAACGAATTATTCATTAGAATCGACATTAGAAATCTAGTAGTAGTATTTTTTTTTAATTATTTCAATTGAATTTATTTCTATTCGAGTCGGTCTTGAAACAATTCATTGCATTTTCTCCTAGACTTCCTAGGTAAATCCATTTTATTATTCAACAATGAGCCACTAGACACTATGTATCTACTGCACGTACTTAATGCATATATACTTATGTTTATAATATAAGTACATATAGATATTTTATCCACATAGTGAATAATTCCGGAATTAAATAAAAAAGGCCCTTTTAACTCAGTGGTAGAGTAACGCCATGGTAAGGCGTAAGTCATCGGTTCAAATCCGATAAGGGGCTTTGTAAAACCCCAATCTAGTATTCATATTTCATGGGAGAATTTTCTTTTTATTTGTAATAAAAAAAAGTAACTAACTGGATAATACATTATCATTATACTTAGTTATAAAGTTAAACATTTGTTTAGTCAATTTTCATTAGTATAAATTTAGGAATAATGAAAAGTCACTTCTTGAATCACCGAATATTCCTATTTTCCATTTTACCAACCTAATCGATTCGAAAGGTTAGAAATTAACAAAATAAAAAGTAAAAAGTAAATGGACCTGACCTATTGAATCATGACTATATCAGCTATTCTGATATTAAAATTCGATAGAGATGAAATTGGAGCAGTTGATTTTTTTAATTTCATTTTTTTGTTTTGGACTCCACAAGAATTTGTCGATATTTCCGATTAAATATTCTTGTTTCTAGATTTTCTATAGGAAAAATTATCGGAATAATTTGTTATTCCTTTCCTCTACAGAGAAACCTTTCTTCCAAGGCACACCATAAGAGCCATTTATTATTTTTCTTTGATTCTAGATCAAAGATTAATTTCATCTATATTATATATTAATTATATTAAGTAGATTGTAGATTGATTTCGATGTATATCTATCAGATCATGGCTTCATGTACCAAATATTTCAATATCGTTGCATCCGGTATTTTTGTTTTGTTCCACCAGTGTGATGAAGAATAGATCCGAGAAAGAGACTTTCATTTCCAGTCTCCTATTTATTTATTTATTGAATTTTATATTTTCTAAAAGGAAAATTAGTAGATTATCACTTTTTCTAACAGATAAAAGAATCTAAAAATCAATATTCGATCTAATTGTGGAACTACTGTCAATGGTTTACTTCTTAGGAATGTTGAAAAAAAAAGATTTTACGTGATTTTTTGAATATGCCTATATCTATCGCTTTTGCTTCATTGATTTGATTCTCTCAATAGATACTGAGATTCATATTGGAAATCAAAAATATAGTAATTCAAACTATAAGACATAGGAGTAATTCAGATTGATCAGAACAAATAGATATAGCAAATAAATGGAATTGGATGCTATGTCAATCCCATATATGGAATTGATATTCACATATATCAAGATAATATTGTAGATTGATATATAGATCCATATCAAATGCAGCCTCTATCTTTATTTTATTCCAGGGGGCAGCTTTATAACAAGAATCTAACTAATAAATAGTATGGTAGAAAGAAATAGATGAATCTTTCTACCATACTATCTATCTATTAGAATACTGCCGATTCTAGTCCACTCATTTCATTTAAGACATGAAATTGGAATCTTTTTCATTTTATTTCGTCAATTTTGGCTAAGAACTCAGAAGTCAAGTTTCATTCAAATTAGTTAATAATTAATCGTTTTGACTGACTGTTTTTACATAAATGATAAGTAGAAAAGCGGTAGGAAGTGAATAAAAGGTGCAGTAGCAATAAATGCAAGAATATTTACTTCCATAATCTCATCGGTTTTTTACTTCGCAATAACTCGGGTTTTAATCCCATAGATATGATAAATCTTTGGCATGTAAATTCAATGAATGAATATTACCTCTCGATGGTCTTGAATCAGATCAATATCATGAATAACAATATCTGAACTATCAAATAAATTCGTCGTCGAGAATTGAATAGTATAACATAGGAAGTTCTTTTATCCATACCGCCCCAAACTCGGATTGCTGACCTAACCCAAAATTCCTTTATTTATTTATCATTTTTTATTATCTGTTCTTTTTTTCTCTCTAATCTATCTAGTTCCTTCTTGTACAATCATCTGATGAAGTCTCATCAAATAGCTCTTCCACTTCCAGTGGTCACATAGTTACAAACCCAAACAAACAATAAAAGCTAAATGAAAAAAAGGAGTTTAGAACGAAACTTTTTTTTGACTTGGAAGACAAAGAAGTGTGATAAAGATGAGACCGTATAAAATGAATATTCATCAAATTGACTATTTTCCGATTTGTTCGTTCGTCGATGGGGCCTTAAAACAAAATGAAAAATAGGAAAAATGATTCATTCGCCTTTCTAAGAGGAGTAGGATCTTTGGTTGATCTGTCCTTCCCCCTCCTTTCTTCGTCGATTATTAGCCCCGGGACACCTATACCAAAAGCTCAGTGTGCAATTTGCATGAAATCTATTTTGCAACTTCAAACTAGTAAGTCAGGTTCCATAAATCCGTAGCCAGAAAAAGAAATTGTTTTTTTTTTTGTTTTTTCTGGAAAGTATCTGCTTATATTCAATTTTGTATTGGACAACAAAGGAATTCCTTTTGTGTATGCGTGCCTCAAAAAAGTATAGTACTCAATTCCATTACATGCATCGGGGGTAAAAAAAGCCAGCATTTCTTGGAATACTGACTATAATGCTACAAATATTTGTACTAATCCAACCGCATATGTCTTTCTCCTACCAAAAAGAAAAAAGAAATAAGGATTTCCCCTTTGCTTTGACAATGGAATTCTTCCCCCGGTCGCCTTCAGAAAAAAGGAGAGATTTTTTGATATATTTATTGGATCCGTCGGGACTGACGGGGCTCGAACCCGCAGCTTCCGCCTTGACACGATGCTCTGACCAATTGCACTACAATCCCAGGGAAATACGTGATCTAGCAGAAAATTTGATTCTTTTTTATCTCCGGATCAGGTATTTCTGAAGTACAAAGGGAGTTAAATCATGTCATGGCGGATTGACGAATTATTGGGCCGAGATGGACTTGAACCAACGTAGACATATTGCCAACGAATTTACAGTCCGTCCCCATTAACCGCTCGGGCATCGACCCAGGAAGAATAAATTTTCAACTTATTCGTAATCCATGATCAATTTCCTTTCGTAGTACCGTACCCCCAGGGGAATTCTAATACCCGCTGCCTCCTTGAAAGAGAGATGTCCTAAACCACTAGACGATGGGGGCCCGCTTGACCAACGGCCATCATACTATGATGATAGTATGATCCGTTTTTTAAAATTGTCAATATAATCAAATGATTCTAGCCGAGGGATCTTTCCCCCCTTCAGAATTGCATAGAATTGTTTTTTATTCGTCATTGACGAATTATTCATTAGAATCGACATTAGAAATCTAGTAGTAGTATTTTTTTTTAATTATTTCAATTGAATTTATTTCTATTCGAGTCGGTCTTGAAACAATTCATTGCATTTTCTCCTAGACTTCCTAGGTAAATCCATTTTATTATTCAACAATGAGCCACTAGACACTATGTATCTACTGCACGTACTTAATGCATATATACTTATGTTTATAATATAAGTACATATAGATATTTTATCCACATAGTGAATAATTCCGGAATTAAATAAAAAAGGCCCTTTTAACTAAGTGGTAGAGTAACGCCATGGTAAAGCGTAAGTCATTGGTTCAAATCCGATAAGGGGCTTTGTAAAACCCCAATCTAGTATTCATATTTCATGGGAGAATTTTCTTTTTATTTGTAATAAAAAAAGTAACTAACTGGATAATACATTATCATTATACTTAGTTATAAAGTTGAACATTTGTTTAGTCAATTTTCATTAGTATGAATTTAGGAATAATGAAAAGTCACTTCTTGAATCACCGAATATTCCTATTTTCCATTATACCAACCAAATCGATTCGAAAGGTTAGAAATCAACAAAAGAAAAAGTAAAAAGTAAGTGGACCTGACCTATTGAATCATGACTATATCCGCTATTCTGATATTAAAATTCGATAGAGATGAAATTGGAGCAGTTGATTTTTTTTATTTCATTTTTTTTTGTTTTTGACTCCATAAGAATTTGTCGATTTTCCGATTAAATCTTCTTGTTACTAGATTTTCTTTAGGAAAAATTATCGGAATAATTTGTTATTCCTTTCCTCTAGAGAGAAACCTTTCTTCCAAGGCACACCATAAGAGCCATTTATTATTTTTATTGATTCTAGATCAAAGATTAATTTCATCTATATTATATATTAATTATATTAAGTAGATTGTAGATTGATTTCGATGTATATCTATCAGATCATGGCTTCATGTACCAAATATTTCAATATCGTTGCATTCGGTATTTTTGTTTTGTTCCACCAGTGTGATG
>JAKWIY010003061.1:27107078-27112078 GCA_027704805.1 Solanum corneliomulleri | reverse complement strand
CACTCAGCCATCTCTCCCAATTGAAAAAGATAATTAATACATGAGATAGCACATTAAGATAAAGGAAAGAATCTTTCTTTCTCTCTTTTCTTCTTTCTATATTATATAGATATGTACAACTTTTATCATCAATTTCCTTTATCTCTTTATCTAAAGTAAAGGAAGGGCTCAGAAGAGCCAAGAATCTCAAGAAAAATAAAGAAGACCTCTTTTCTTTGTCTTGATTTTGTTCGAAAGGACCCTCTTATTCTCATGGCCTGGTCTGGTCAGTACCCAGCCGGGCCTCTTTTGTTCCAATTAATTTGAAAACAAAAATGTCTGTTATAGTTGTAATATTTCATTTTAATTGAATAGTTAATATTCAAGCAACAAGAAAAAATTCCCATTTTTTGTTCCGGTATAAATAGTCATTATCTGCTCTTCTACCGTGAGAGGGGCTGATTGGGATTGTTTAAGCAATTCACGTAATCGTTGACCTCTTGCCAATTGATTCTGAGTAGCTTTATCGAGATCAGAAGCAAATTGTGCAAAGGCTTCTAATTCTGCGAATTGCGCTAGTTCTAATTTTAATTTACCAGCTACCTGTTTCATGGCTTTTATTTGAGCTGCGGACCCCACTCTGGAAACGGAGATACCCACATTAATAGCAGGTCTGATTCCAGAATTGAATAGGTCGGCGGATAAGAAGATTTGTCCATCAGTAATGGAAATTACATTAGTAGGAATATAAGCCGAAACATCTCCGGATTGAGTTTCAACTATTGGTAAGGCAGTCATACTTCCTTCACCTAAACTCGAACTTAATTTAGCGGCTCTTTCCAAAAGGCGTGAATGCAAATAAAAAACATCTCCTGGATAAGCTTCACGACCGGGCGGTCTTCGTAATAGAAGAGACATTTGGCGATAAGCTTGCGCTTGTTTGGAGAGATCATCATAAATGATTAAAGTGTGTCGTTCACGATACATAAAATATTCAGCCAGAGCTGCTCCTGTATAAGGAGCAAGGTATTGTAATGTAGCAGGGGAATCCGCCGTTTCGGCTACCACAATAGTGTATTCCATCGCTCCCCTTTCCTGTAAAGTAGTTACTACCTGGGCCACAGAAGACGCTTTTTGCCCAATAGCTACATAAACACATATTACATTTTGACCTTGTTGATTGAGAATCGTATCTGTGGCTACTGCTGTTTTACCGGTCTGTCTGTCCCCAATAATTAATTCTCGTTGACCACGTCCTATAGGGATCATCGAATCAATAGCAATAAGTCCGGTTTGAAGAGGCTCATATACGGAACGGCGCGAAATAATACCGGGGGCGGCAGATTCAATTAATCGAAATTCAGAAGCTGAAATTTCACCTCTACCATCAATAGGTTTAGCCAGGGCATTTACAACACGACCCAAATAAGCCTCACTCACGGGTATCTGAGCAATTCTTCCCGTTGCTTTTACAGAACTTCCTTCTTGTATCAACAAACCGTCGCCCATTAATACAACACCAACATTATTTGATTCCAAATTCAGAGCAATGCCTATTGTACCCTCTTCAAATTCTACTAATTCACCCGCCATTACTTCATCAAGACCGTGAATACGAGCAATGCCATCGCCTACTTGAAGTACGGTACCTGTATTTACAATCTTTACTTCTCTATTATATTGTTCAATACGTTCACGGATAATATTACTAATTTCGTCAGCTCGAATGGTTACCATGATTCTTTCTTTATTCTTTTTTGAAAGAAAAAAAATAATACCTACAGTAGAAAGACTAATCAGTTATTTCTTTCATTGTTCCCAACATGCCAATATTGGCACTAATGGTACGTAAATGTAACTCGTTGTTCAAACAACTATTCAGAGTTCCTAGAGCTCCTCGTAAGGCTTGTTGGAAAACCCGTTGTCGGACTTGATTAATTGCCCTTTGCTGTTCAAACTGAATCGTTTCGTTTTTGTAATTTTCTAATTGTTTAAAAGTTTTATAAGTTGAATTAATCAGGTTCAATTTTTCGGGTTTTCAAATAAATTAAAAGTTGCTCCTGCTACTCAGCCGAGAGCCTTGAGCATTATACGAGGACTTGCTGTAGGAGTAACCCATTACCTTCTGGGTGGAATTGCCACAACATGGGCATTCTTCTTAGCAAGAATTATTGCAGTAGGATAATGGCTAGGAGGGTTTGAAAAGCATTATGCATTACGATTTCCAAGGTTTAGACAATGCTTAGCTCAGGACCGCACTACTCGTCGTATTTGGTTTGGTATTGCTACCGCACATGACTTCGAGAGTCATGATGATATTACTGAGGAACGTCTTTATCAGAATATTTTTGCTTCTCACTTCGGTCAATTAGCAATAATTTTTCTGTGGACTTCCGGAAATCTGTTTCATTTAGCTTGGCAAGGAAATTTTTTGTCGTGGGTACAAGACCCTTTACATGTAAGACCTATTGCTCATGTAATTTGGGATCCACATTTTGGTCAACCGGCCGTTGAAGCTTTTACTCGAGGGGGTGCTCTTGGCCCAGTGAGTATCGCTTATTCTGGTGTTTATCAGTGGTGGTATACAATCGGTTTACGCACTAATGAAGTTCTTTAAACTGGCGCTCTTTTTCTATTATTTCTTTCTGCCATATCCTTAATAGCAGGTTGGTTACACCTACAACCGAAATGGAAACCGAGCGTTTCCTTGTTCAAAAATGCCGAATCTCGTCTGGATCACCATTTTTCAGGACTCTTTGGCATAAGTTCCTTGGCTTGGACAAGGCATTTTGTCCATGTTGCTATTCCTGCATCCAGAGGGGAGTACGTTCGGTGGAATAATTTTTTAGATGTATTACCGCATCCCCAAGGGTTAGGACCACTTTTTATAGGTCAATGGAATCTTTATGCTCAAAATCCCGATTCAAGTAGTCATTTATTTGGTACAGCCGAAGGGGCGGGAACGGCCATTTTAACTCTTCTCGGGGGATTCCACCCACAAACGCAAAGTTTATGGCTGACTGATATTGCCCATCACCATTTAGCTATTGCATTTATTTTTCTTATTGTTGGTCATATGTATAGAACCAATTTCGGGATGGGGCATAGTATGAAAGATCTTTTAGATGTACATATTCCTCCGGGGGGACGATTGAGGCGTGGACATAAGGGTCTTTATGACACAATCAACAATTCGCTTCATTTTCAATTAGGCCTTGCTCTAGCTTCTTTAGGGGTAATTACTTCTTTGGTAGCTCAACACATGTACTCTTTACAAGCTTATGCATTCATAGTACAAGACTTTACTACTCAAGCTGCATTATATACCCACCACCAATATATCGCAGGATTCATCATGACAGGAGCTTTTGCTCATGGAGCTATATTTTTCATTAGAGATTACAATCCGTAGAAAAATGAAGATAATGTATTGGCAAGAATGTTAGATCATAAAGAAGCTATCATATCTCATTTAAGTTGAGCCAGCCTCTTTCTGGGATTCCATACCCTGGGACTTTATGTTCATAATGATGTCATGCTTGCCTTTGGCACTCCGGAGAAGCAAATCTTGATTGAACCTATATTTGCTCAATGGGTACAATCCACTCATGGTAAAACTTCATATGGGTTTGATGTACTTTTATCTTCAACGACTGGCCCAGCATTCAATGCGGGTCGAAGCATTTGGTTGCCGGGTTGGTTAAATGCTGTTAATGAAAATAGTAATTCATTATTCTTAACAATAGGTCTTGGAGACTTTTTGGTTCATCATGCTATTGCACATGGTTTACATAGAACTACATTGATCTTAGTAAAAGGTGCTTTAGATGCACGTGGTTCTAAGTTAATGCCAGATAAAAAGGATTTCAGTTATAATTTTCCGTGCGATGGCCCAGGACGAGGCGGTACTAGTGATATTTCGGCATGGGACGCGTTTTATTTGGCAGTTTTTTGGATGTTAAATACTATTGGATGGGTTAATTTTTATTGGCATTGGAAGCACATCACATTATGGCAAGGTAACGTTTCACAGTTTAATGAATCTTCCACTTATTTGATGGGCTGGTTAAGGGATTATTTATGGTTAAACTCTTCACAACTTATCAATGGATATAACCCTTTTGGTATGAATAGTTTATCGGTTTGGGCATGGATGTTCTTATTTGGACATCTTGTTTGGGCTACTGGATTTATGTTCTTAATTTCTTGGCGTGGATATTGGCAGGAATTGATTGAAACTTTAGCATGGGCTCATGAACGCACATCTTATGCCAATTTGATTCGATGGAGAGATAAAGCAGTGGCCCTCTCTATTGTACAAGAAAGATTGGTTGGATTAGCTCACTTTTCTGTAGGTTATATATTCACTTATGCGGCTTTCTTGATTGCCTCTACGTCGGGCAATTTTGGTTAATTAATGTGTGTATTCGCAATAATCTCATTTCTTTCGACGGAGAAGGGGTCCATCTTCTTCTATTTCTACATCTAGGATTCGACTTGTATCATTGATAATAGTAGGAATTCAACCATTATGGCAAGGAAAAGTTTGATTCAGAGGGAGAAGAAGAGGCAAAAATTGGAACAGAAATATCATTCGATTCGTCGATCCTCAAAAAAAGAAATAAGCAAGGTTCCGTCGTTGAGTGACAAATGGGAAATTTATGGAAAGTTACAATCCCTACCACGGAATAGTGCACCTACACGCCTTCATCGACGTTGTTTTTTGACCGGAAGGCCGAGAGCTAACTATCGAGACTTTGGCCTATCCGGACACATACTTCGTGAAATGGTTCATGCATGTTTGTTGCCAGGAGTAACAAGATCATGTTGGTAAGGATTAACACTTCATTTCTATTTCTATGGTCGATGATCGTAGAGGCCTACCAATCTGTATAAATGGGCTATTCTATTTGTAAAGATAGGGTAGAGGGGCGCATTTAATCCTTGTTTATCTATGAGTTTTCAGTTCTTATCTTTGGCGCGGGGTAGAGTAGTTTGGTAGCTTGCAAGGCTTATAACCT
>JAKWIY010003061.1:27094578-27102078 GCA_027704805.1 Solanum corneliomulleri | reverse complement strand
GATGCAATTGGGGCTTATCGGCAGAAACGAATCAATTTAGATAGTCCTTTGTGGCTCCGGTGGCGACTAGATCAACGCGTTATTGCTTCAAGAGAAACTCCCATCGAAGTTCACTATGAATCTTTAGGTACTTTTTATGAGATTTATGGACACTATCTAATATTTAAGAAGTAAAAAAATACTTTTTATATACATTCGAACCACTGTTGGTCATATTGCTCTTTATCGAGAAATCGAAGAAGCTATACAGGGGTTTTCTCGGGCCTATTCATATGCTACCTAATTCTATGATACCGTGGGACTTCGGGGCTCTCCGGTTCAGCTAGGTCCATAGTTCCGGAATTTATACGCGAATCAAGATCGATAAAAGGAAGTTTTACAATCACCGACTCAAACCCATTGTCGAATCCTACTCAGCGGAATATGGAGGTACTTATGGCAGAACGGGCCAATCTGGTCTTTCACAATAAAGCGATAGACGGAACTGCCATGAAACAACTTATTAGTAGATTAATAGAGCACTTCGGAATGGAATATACATCACATATCCTGGATCAAGTAAAAACTCAGGGGTTCCAACAAGCTACGTCTACATCCATTTCATTAGGAATTGATGATCTTTTAACAATACCTTCTAAGGGATGGCTAGTTCAAGATGCTGAACAACAAAGTTTGATTTTGGAAAAACACCATCAGTATGGAAATGTACACGCGGTGGAAAAATAAGTCAATCCATTGAAATATGGTATGCTACAAGTGAATATTTGCGCCAAGAAATGAATCCGAATTTTAGGATGACTGACCCTTTTAATCCAGTTCATATAATGTCTTTCTCGGGAGCTCGAGGAAATGCATCTCAGGTACATCAATTAGTAGGTATGAGAGGATTAATGTCGGATCCTCAAGGACAAATGATTGATTTACCTATTCAAAGCAATTTACGCGAAGGACTCTCTTTAACAGAATACATCATTTCTTGCTACGGAGCCCGTAAAGGAGTTGTGGATACTGCTGTACGAACATCAGACGCTGGATATCTCACTCGCAGACTTGTTGAAGTAGTTCAACACATTGTACGTCGAACGGATTGTTGCACTGCTGCAGTATGTGCTTGATCAGTCAAACATGGATTGTCATAGGATTGTGGTCAGTGTGATAGGGTGTGTATGTGAGTGGTCCTACTGGAATGGGATAAGTCCGATGGACGATTATTAAGTCATAAGTGGATTGTATATGTAGTAGTATTAAATACTATATACAGGATTTATTGCCACTAGAAATCAAGCCATTGGCATTGGACTTGTAAACGATTCATAACCTTTCGGGCACAACCAATCTCTATTCAAACTCCCTTTACTTGTAGGAGTACATCTTGCATTTGTCGATTATGTTATGGGCGTAGTCCTACTCATGGCCACCTGGTTTAATTGGGGGAAGCTTTAGGTATTATTGTAGGTCAATCGATTGGAGAACGGGTACTCAATTAACATTACGAACTTTTCATACCGGAGGAGTATTCACGGGTGGTACTGCAGAACATGTGCTAGCCCCATCTAATGGAAAAAAAAATTCAATCAGGAGTTGGTTCATCCGACACGTACACGTCATGGGCATCCCGCCTTTCTATGTTCTATAGACTTGTATGTAACTATTGAGAGTGAAGATATTCTACATAATGTGAATATTCAACCCAAAAGTTTGCTTTTAGTTAAAAACGATCAATACGTAGAATCAGAACAAGTAATTGCTGAGATTCGCGCATGAATATCCACTTTGAATTTTAAAGAGAAGGTTCTAAAACATAATTATTCTTATTCAGACGGAGAAATGCACTGGAGTACCGATGTCTATCATGCACCCGAATTTACATATGGTAATGTTTATCTATTACCAAAAACAAATCATTTATGGATATTATTAGGAGGGCCGTGCAGGTCCAGTCTAGTGTACCTTTCGATCCACAAGGATCAGGATCAAATGAATGCGCATTCTCTATTTGGCAAGCGAAGATATACTTCTAACCTCTTACTAACCAATGATCAGGCGAGGCAGAAATTGTTTAGTTCGGATTTTTATGGTAAAAAAGAGATAGGATTCCTGATTATTCAGACCTTAATCGAATCATATGTACTGGCCAGTATAATCTCGTTTATTCGCCTATTCTTCACGGGAATTCTGCTTTATGGTCAAAAAGGTGAAGAAATAAATTCATCATTCCCCTACACTTGATTCAAGAACTCGAGAATGAACTAATGGCCTGTTCAGGTATCTCGATTGAAATCCCCGTAAATGGTATTTTCCGTTGAAATAGTATTCTTGCTTATTTCGATGATCCTCGATACAAAAGAAAGAGTTCGGGCATTATTAAATATGGGACTATAGAAACGCATTCAGTCATCAAAAAAGAGGATTTGATTGAGTATCGAGGAGTTAACGAATTTAGGCCAAAACAACAAATGAAAGTAGATCAATTTCTTTTCATTCATGAAGAGGTGCATATCTGCCCGTATCTTCTTCCCTAATGGTACGGAACAATAGTATCGTTGGGGTTGATACACAAATCACCTTAAATCTAAGAAGCCGAGGGAGTACCATTTGTTCCGGTATAAATATCGGTATGAAAGAGGAGTACCAATCAAAAGGGAAGAAGGATTAGGATTTCTTTGACTTTTAGGAAAAATTAAGGAAAACAGAACTCAAGGTGCAAGTACAATAAAAAAGCAGTTCAGTAATCCGGGAAAGTTTTCATCTATTTTGTATTTGTAGCATTTTGGCGACATGGCCGAGTGGTAAGGCAGAGGACTGCAAATCCTTTTTTCCCCAGTTCAAATCCGGGTGTCGCCTGATCAACAAAAAACTGGAAATCTCTTTTTTTCTTCTGTTGATATAACCCGCCGAATGATTCGCCAGCAGAAGCAGAGAAAGCAGACTGTTGATACTTGTTTTGGTCTGGGTGTTTTTAGAAAAAATTGTAAATATCCTTGCATTGCATATTTAGGCTTAGCTTTCAAGTAAATATTCGAATGCTCGAGGGGCTATCAAGACTTCGCAATTACCTTCTACTACAAATCAAAATTTTCTATTATTAATCCATTGTATAATGACTGGACCTTGGAGAGCCCGATAGGAAATCGAAATAGTTGTGGAAGGGGGCGGAAGATACTTTATTATATACGAGGAACTCACGAAAATATCTCAGTGCTCAAGCATCCAATCAATTCAAATGAGGGTCAACAAAAAAAGAATAGGACCTATTATTCCTACATGTTCCATTAGTAACATTCCCTTGAGATGTTACTGCGGATTTTGCTTGGGTTTAATCTTTCCCGATTATAAATCATATAGAAATTTCTTATAAAATGAGCGAATTTATTGGATTGGTTTATTAATAGTCTTCGTTCTTTTTGACTCTGCGCCATTGATTCTACTATTATTAGTGAGGAATAATGGAACAATTCCTTTATATTTATAGAGATAGGGGACATAATTCATATGGATATAGTAAGTCTTGCTTGGGCTGCTTTAATGGTAGTCTTTACTTTTTCCCTTTCACTCGTAGTGTGGGGAAGGAGTGGACTCTAGGGGTTCTGCTAATTGAGTTAAGGAAGCAAACTGTATCACTATCAATTGCTTTCTAGATGGTTCTGCAACACGTTTGGAACAAAATAAAAATATCTTCATTTTGAAATTCCATTGGACTCGACTGGAGTAATGTATTATAGGAATCAGCCTCTTTCAATCAAAGAGCTATTTCAACGATTCCCATGTTTGTAGTTCGAAAGGAAAAGGATCCCAGGAAATTTATTCGAACCTAATTCTTACTAAATTTTCTATTCCAATCAATGGCTTCTTACTAGGTGATTCTGAGGAGGGCCGGACCCTTTTTTTATTTGGTTCTCTCTTTACTGTTCAAAGAAAAAGTGGTTTTGTTAAGTGTATACGCACTTTGTATGAGAAAGAAAGGATATAAACATAGTGGTTGTCTAACGAGATACTATTTAGAATAAGATCGTCAGGTGAGTCACATATTGCGCATTTACCTTTCGAATTTTGGAAATTGGATTTAGACTTTATCGACTTATTTCATATCATGGTTCAGGCCTTAAAAATCAGTGAGGTTTACTCTTCCTTTTCGATGCCCGTGGAACTACTGTCAATGGTTTACTTCTTGGGAATGTTAAAAAAAAAAAGATTACTACGTGATTTTTTGAATATGCCTATATCTATCGCTTTTGCTTCATTGATTTGATTCTCTCAATAGATACTGAGATTCATATTGGAAATCAAAAATATAGTAATTCAAACTATAAGACATAGGAGTAATTCAGATTGATCAGAACAAATAGATATAGCAAATAAATGGAATTGGATGCTATGTCAATCCCATATATGGAATTGATATTCACATATATCAAGATAATATTGTAGATTGATATATAGATCCATATCAAATGCAGCCTCTATCTTTATTTTATTCCAGGGGGCAGCTTTATAACCAGAATCTAACTAATCAATAGTATGGTAGAAAGCAATAGATGAATCTTTCTACCATACTATCTATCTATTGGGATACTGCCGATTCTAGTCCACTCATTTCTTTTAAAAAATGAAATTGGAATCTTTTTTGTTTTATTTCGTCAATTTTGGCTAAGAACTCAGAAGTCAAGTTTCATTCAAATTAGTTAATAATTTATCGTTTTGACCGACTGTTTTTACATAAATGATAAGTAGAAAAGCGGTAGGAACTAGAATAAATAGTGCAGTAGCAATAAATGCAAGAATATTTACTTCCATAATCTCATCGGTTTTTTACTTCGAAATAACTCGGGATTTAATCCCATAGAGATGATAAATCTTTGGCCTGTAAATTCAATGAATGAATATTACCTCTCGATGAGCTTGAATAAGATCAATATCATGAATAACAATATCTGAACTATCAAATAAATTCGTCGTCGAGAATTGAATAGTATAACATAGGAAGTTCTTTTATCCATAACTCCCCAAACTCGGATTGCTGATTTAACCCAAAATTCCTTTATTTATTTATCATTTTTTATTATCTGTTCTTTTTTTCTCTCTAATCTATGTAGTTCCTTCTTGTACAATCATCTGATGAAGTCTTATCACTATCTAATATCACATATACATGTCTTTCTTCCATAACGTAAACCAAGCATTCATCTTAGATTCAATCCTATTCGAGAATCAAGCGTCGAAACATCTAGAAGGGTTCGCTTATAGTTATTCAAGTACAGATACCTCCCGCCCCTTTCTAAAATACTAAAAAAAACTTTTGAAAAATTCTTTTGAATCTTACCTTTTCTTATTATTCCACCTAGAGAAATCTAAATGGACAAATTGATTAGGACGACAAATTCCATAGGTATAGAAATATCATTATTTGATTGATCTAAGTTCATGCACTTTATTAATAAAACTGAATAAAAAAATTATTCATTTTTATTATTTATTTATTATTAATATTTTGGTGAATCGTTGAATAAAATCAACTGAAAGGGAAATCATTTCGCCCTTTTTTTTATTTAATTACACGTCGTAAACCTATACAACAAGAATTATTGACAAAAATTCTTATATTCAAATTGTTTTAACAATGAATTAATAATGAGATGGACTAAGCAATCTAAAGTGAATATTCATTGAGACGAAGTATGATATTAAGTGAAGGAAAGGGGAATTTTAGGAAAAAGATCTTTGTTTTTAGATCTTTTTCCCCTTACTCTTTAATATCATCGTAATGTTTTTGCTATCACTCTAGATCGTATATAGCATAGTTGTATATTTAGATTCCCCTATTCTATTCCGTAAGTTAAGTAATTCTCTTAAGCCACCCACCATATACATTTATACATTGCTGTGGGCTAAGCTAAAAAAGACTATTTCAATGATGGCCCTCCATGGATTCACCTATATAAGCCGCGGCTAAAGTTGCAAAAATAAGAGCTTGAATACCACTTGTAAATAATCCAAGGAGCATGACAGGTATAGGAACTACTAAGGGTACTAAAGAAACAAGAACAACAACTACTAATTCATCACCTAAGATATTCTCGAAAAGTCGAAAACTAAGTGATAAAGGTTTTGTGAAATCTTCTACGATGTTAATGGATAAAAGTAATGGGGTTTGTTGAATATATTTTCCGAAATAACCTAATCCCCTTTTTGTAAGACCCGCATAGAAATATGCCACGGATGTGAGTAAAGCCAAAGCAACAGTAGTATTTATATCATTCGTGGGTGCGGCTAACTCCCCATGAGGTAATTGTATGATTTTCCAAGGTAAAAGAGCTCCTGACCAATTAGAAACAAAAATAAATAAAAACATAGTGCCAATAAAAGGAACCCAGGGCCCATATTCTTCTCCAATTTGAGTTTTACTAACATCTCGAATGAATTCAAGAACATATTCGAAGAAATTCTGACCCCCGGTCGGAATGGTTTGTGGGTTCCGAACAGCTATAGTGGCTGAACCTAATAAGATAGCAATTACAACCCACGAAGTAATAAGTACTTGGCCATGTACTTGGAAACCTCCTATTTGCCAATAGAAATGTTGGCCTACTTCCACACCGGATATATCGTATAACCCCTTTAGAGTATTGATGGAACATGATAGAACATTCATATTGCCTTGCCCTCTGAAAAAATCGAACTTTAAACAAAATTTTTTGATTCAACCATCTCTTTGTCTACTTGAATCGGATATTTTGAATACCAACTAAGATTTATAATACTAATAAATCACATAATATCCCCAGTTATTTTGATCTATTTTTGGAAATTCAGAAATAGTAAGCGATTCCATAAGGGATTTCTAGGGATTTCTGAAGTAAGTTATTTATCTTATTATGTTATTATTAATCAAGGATTTCTTATATAGCTAGAACGACCCTCACAAATTGCGAATACTAATTTGTTAAGAATTAATCGGATTGAGGATATGGCGTCATCATTCGCTGGAATTGAAATATCTGCGAGATCGGGGTCACAATTTGTATCGGTTAAACAAATTGTTGGAATTCCTAAAGTAATACACTCTCGCAGGGCCGTATATTCTTCGTGCTGATCAACGATGATTACAATATCGGGTACCCCTGTCATATATTTAATCCCGCCCAGATATGTTTGCAAGCGAGATAATTGTCTTTTCAACATAGCTGCATCTCTTTTCGGGAGACGGTTGAGTCTCCCTGTTTTTTGTTCCATTCTCAAGTCCCTGAACTTATGAAGTCTTGTTTCTGTAGTGGACCAATTCGTTAACATACCGCCAAGCCATTTTTTATTAACATAATGACACCGGGCCCTTATTGCAGCCCACTCTACTGAATCAGCTGCTTTATTTTTGGTACCAACAATTAAGAATTGTTTTCCCCTACTTGCTGCGTCAAAAACTAAATCACAAGCTTCTGATAAAAAACGAGCAGTTCTAGTAAGATTTGTAATATGAATACCCTTACGCTTTGCAGAGATATAAGG
>JAKWIY010003061.1:26814578-27087078 GCA_027704805.1 Solanum corneliomulleri | reverse complement strand
GTTAATCGGTAAAGAGACAATTTCTGATGCAGTTATTAAGACAATTAAAAAGGTGTTTCCTTGTTCTGGGATCCTTTATCTTTGTTTTATTTTTAATCATTGGGTTTAGACATTACTTCGGTGCTTTTTAATCCTTTCAAAATGGCAGCAACATACCCTTTTTGCGATTTTTATGAAAGAATCCTACAAGATGATGGATTCCCTCGTGAAACACTTTGGATCGAAAAAGTTTGATCAATTCCAATAAATTTTTTAATTTGAAACTTGCTCGAATTGGATTCTTTCGATTTCCATACCTAAGATATATTTACGAAGTTGTTTCAATTGTTTTATTGATTGGCATTAACACTAGACCCTTGCCCCGAGAAAGAAATTAATACTTTCTACTCGAGCTCTATAATGGAATATTTACATTCCAAGACAACAAAAAATGAGGGGTTCTAGTGAAACAGAACCAATGATGTCGAGTTAATAGCACTTTAATTCCTACAAAAAATGGTGGATGTACAAATCCACAACGGATCGTGTCCTTTAAGTCACACGTTGCTTTCTACCACATCGTTTCAAACAATGTTTTACCATAACATTCCCCTCAGAACCGGTATGGAATTGATTCAATTATGGAATCATGAATAGTCATTGGTTGGGCTGATGTATAAACACCATAATCTAAAGTAGTTTCTATATCTTCTATATCTATAGTATATAGATATAAATAATACAATAGATTAATACTATAGATATAGGGTGGATAAATATTTTTCTGAAGAAGTCTTAGTAAGACCCCATCGCTAATATTAAATTGTCTAACATTATAATATTAATTAATAAATATATATAATAAAAAATTTTTTTATATAAATAAAATAAGACGAATAAACGAATTCTTTTTAATTCTGCATCTTCACGTGACTTAATAGGAGAGAAAGATTCAGCTTCTAAGGAATGATTTAAACTATTTCTCTTTCGAAATTTCGAATCAATTTCGAAAGTTCCCCTCTCGACATCATTATTCCAAGAAAATTTGATAGTTAAAAATAACTTTTGATCATCTTAGGAAAAAAGATAAGTCTTTTTTTTTTTCATCTGATTGATAAAATCCAAAGAATGGGGAGGGTTTCGTATCTATCAATTCGATCAAATAGACTGAGCAATTGTCACCGTTTATAGATATTGAAATGAACGCCTTCCCATCACTGATTAACTCCTATCTACCCCATTCTCTGGGACTGATGCAGCATAAATCAAAAGAAGGGGATGTCCTAGTCTTTTTTTTTTTTTACGAAATGCGAGCTGGCTGGGCACAAAGCCAAACAAGCCCAGATTAAGTCCAGTTTTTGCTCCTTTTTTCTATTTTAGCCTACCTCATTGATTAAGAATTAAGAGACTTAGTGAATTGAATTAGTACCAAAAACCCCTTCTTGGCGAAAAGTCAAGAAATCCACAAAAAAGAAAATTGAATCTAATTAGGCTAATTTAGGGGGTAGAGAATGTGAGATAGGGAATATGGATTCTTTCGTATATCGATTCAGTTTTTGAAAAAAAAAGATTCATGGAAGAAAAAAAATCAGAAACAACAATCACATTCCAGCTAACATTTCGATTTTAAACAGAACATTGTTAAAAAAGCAATCTATATTGTCAGAGAATATATATGTTCTGGGACGGAAGGATTCGAACCTCCGAATAGCGGGACCAAAACCCGTTGCCTTACCACTTGGCCACGCCCCATTTAGATTTCTATGCGATACTAATAAAGTATATTGCTGGTTTTGTTTGTTTGTCAACTCTAGCCCAAATATCTATAGAATCGATTAGATTGGTATTCGGATTTTTCTATGTTTTTGGTATGTGTAGATATAGAATTCAACTTAATTTATTGATCATTACATATAATTCAATTAAGATATTGTATGAAAATATTATTTTTTCGATTCTCCTTTTCTCAAAGGAGGATTTTTGATTGGGTGGGTTCAAAGAAAAAGAAGGATTTTTTGTTTACCTTACTTACTTTCCTTTTCCTTATAACTTACTTTCCTTTTCCTTATATAAATAACTCAATCAAAATGCAATTATCTCCAAGAACAAAAAGTCTGTTATGCTTAATACCTTTATTTTGATCGGTATCTGTCTTAATTAGACCTTTATTCGAGTAGTTTTTTCTTCAGCAAATTGCCCGAGGCCTATGCCAGTCATACCTATGTTCTTTTTTGTCTTAGCCTTTGTTTGGCAAGCTGCTGTAATTTTTAAATGAGATGCTTAATAATATCCTAGAAAATTCATGATTTATTCGAGAAAAAATTAGACTAAGCAAAATTGTGCAATCAATAACCCGACCCCTGCCACATATAGGTAATTTTAGACAATTTTCTTTTGAAGTAGATACCTGAATACCAAGTATAGCTCGTAACAATCTATCTTCCGGGGCATACAAAGATTCTTTCACAACTTGGGGTGTTAATTTACCTACTAAAATATCACCCGTCTCTACCCAAGATCCCAGCATAACAATTCCTAAAACTAATGGAATGCTTAGAATATCTCCATTACCTGCTAAAAAAATCTTGTGAGTATTGGTATAAACGATCCTTCCCTCGCGTTCGGCTATAGCAAGAGCCCCCGAATCTAGAGCTGCTTGTCGTTCCAACCCAGTTCCAACAATGCATTTCTCGGAGCGAGAAAGAGGAACTGCTTGACGTTGCATATTAGAACTCATTAAAGCTCGATTCGCATCATTATGTTCGATAAAAGGAATGAGGGAAGCTCCAATAGAAAAATATTGAAAAGGAAAAATACTTCGAAGATGAACCTGTTCCCATGCAATAGTCAAGAATTCTTGACGGTATCTAGCTGGAACAACCTGTTCTTCCTGAATATCCCGATTTAAGGCTAAAGAATTTCCTGCCGCTACCATATAGTATTCATCGCTACCTGGTGATAAATAAAGCATCCGTACCCTGGTTGAACTCTCAGAAATTTCATAAAAAGGGCTTTCTAGAGATCCCCAATGACCAATGCTCGCATGAATTGATAAGGATCCAATAAGTCCAACATTAATTCCTTCAGATGTGTCAATTGGGCAAATACGTCCATAGTGACTAGGATGGATATCTCGTATTCGAAAACTATCAGTGCGGCCTGTCAGTCCTCCAAGGACCAAATAACTTAATTTTCTCCCATAAACTATTTGGGTCAATGGATTAGTTCGATCCAAAACATGAGATAATGGGTGTAAACCGAAAAAGGATTCATAAGTAGTTGTTAATGGAGGTGAGGTTACCAAATTCTGAGGTGTCGGTTTCAATTTATTCCCAATTGCTCAATATATAGTCCCCCGAACCAAATTTTCTAAACGAACCAGAGCCAATCCAAATTGATCTTGTAAAAGATCTGCTATAGAACGAATACATTTATTTTTTCAAATGATTCATATCGTCAAGTGCACCCATTCGAAATTTCAGTCCAATCAAATGATCGGCGGCTGCCAATATATCTCGTGGTAACAAAAATGTATTGTTCTGGGGTATATCAAGGTTCAGTTTTTGGTTCATATTTCGTCGATCAATCCTTCCTAATTCATATCTTTGTTGAAAGAATTTCTTTTGTAATTCCTTACATAAGGATTAAGAAAATACCGGATCGCCACATACACAAGAAAATTGTTGATAAAACTCCAAAATGGAATTTTCTTTTGACCCAATTTTTTTTCTCTCCTTATCATTCAGAAAAGACAAAAAAATTTCAGGATAGCAAACATTCTCTAGAATTTCTCTTAGATTCAAACCCATAGCTGATGATAGAACTAGAATAGATATTTTTTGTTTCCTACTTACACGAGCCCATATCCTTGCTTTTCTATCAATTTCTAATTCTGATCTTCCTCCCCAATCTGATATTATGGTGCCGGTATAGACCGAAATTCCGTTATGGTCCAATTCTGATCGGTAATAAATACCGGGACTTTGCAATATTTGATTGATCACAATTCTATATATTCCATTGACTATAGAAGTTCCCAGGGAATTCATTAGAGGAATGTTTCCGATAAAAATTGTTTGTTCTTGCATATCCCTACTGTTTTTCCAAATTAATCCCGCGGATACATATAATTCAGAAGAATATGTGAGTGATTCATACACAGCATCTCTTTCCTTTATCAAGGGTTCGACCAATTGATATGTTTCCACAAATAATTGAAATTCAATTTCTTGATCTGTATCTTCAATTTTTGGAAACTTATAAAGTTCTTCCGTCAAACCTTGATCAATGAACCTACAAAATCCTTCAAATTGTATCTGATTAAATCCAGGTATTGTAGATATTCCCTCATTTCCATCCCCGAGCATTTATATATATATATATATATATATATATATATATATATATATATAGTTGATACTATATGTTGATTAGTTGATTTATGAATATGCCTTGGGTTATAATGATAATATAAGATGAAACGTAAGCCTAAATGCCATAAAATGTAAAGTTGGACAATGGTCATGTTTTATGGTTGAGGATTCTTGATTGAGTAAGGTTATGGGGCTTTGCTTTGTCATTGCACTTGTTGACTTAATAAGAACTTGTGAGTGTGTCTTGCTTATTATAATACTTGTGATATTATTCCTTGATGTTAGAGTTTTAGTAACTCATGATTTTATGTGTGTTGGGATAAGTGTTTCTTGTTGGGATAGTAAGCATGTTTTGTTGATTAGTATGATTTACTTGAATTAAGCCTAAAAAGGGGTAAAATAGCATGTTTTAATAAAAAGTCCCTCTTTAGCTTGTTTTTCTTACGTATGGGCATAAGATCTCATACTTAGTACATATGGAGTACTTACCCCATTTTCTTCCCTTGTCCCAAACATTTTAAGTTCCGTTTGTTAAAGATTTTTGAAGGCGTTATCATTGAAGGCTTTGATTCTTCCTTTCATCCAAGTAGGGTAGGTCCTCAACTTTTGAGGGCAATGACATCTTCTATCTTTTGTCTTTGTTATGAGCTTATTGACTCTATCATTCCTTTCCTTGTGAATTGAATATTGTACTTCCGTATGACCTATACACGGTTTTGTTGAATTGATGTAAGGGCTATGCCCTTATTTTGATATTCGTTTAGATGGTATGAGACGAGACAATTGTTGAGACTATTTCTATAACCTTTTATATATATATATATATATATATATATATATATATATATATATATATATATATATATATATATATATATATATATATATATATATATATATATATATATATATGCAATAAAAGTAGAAGGCTATGTAACCTTCCTATATGAAGGGTCTATGTATACTCAATATGAACATATATTATGGGTATGTCAAGTTCTATGTATATCTTCGAGTAGAGATAGTAAAAGTTTTAAATTTTTTCGTATTTTTCGACCTATGAATATAATGACATGAACTAAGAGGCTAGTCTTAGTCCTTAAAAAGGACGACAACGCTGGTTACGTCTAGGGGGTAAACCCGGATATGACAAACTTAGTATAAGAGCATGAAGTTGAATATCTTTGAGTTATGTCTCTTTCTATACCACGTCTATATAGGTTTTTATTCATAATTGTGAAGCGTGCCACACTTATTAGTAGGAACCTATATGATGCTTAGGAATAACTCTCTTTCTTGGAAATCTTATATCGTGCCAATAGAGTATACTTATGCTGTGCTTCTGCATCTAATCATATTATTGTGCTTAGAAAAAGAATGAACACTTGAAGGAATGCAACTCGAAGACTTTAGGAGGAAGTTGCTAATGTGGGAGCTCCTCCCCATGATGAGCAAGTTCCTCCATTTGAGGAGAATGCTAATGTTGATCAAGCCCCAGCTAACCCTCCACCTATGACGTTGGTGGAGATGAGGGCCATTCTTGCTCAAATGGCCCAAGCTATGACTACCCAAGCACAAGCCTCAACGGTTCAAGCCCAAACTATGACGGTTCAAGCAAACCAGGATGTTGCTCCTCGTCCTAATCAACAAGTCACTACTATGCCTTCCCGTCTAAGGGACTTCACTAAGATGAACCCTCCTACTTTCTATGGGTCTAAGGTTGATGAAGACCCTCTAGAATTCCTTGATGAGGTCTACAAAGTGCTATATGCTATTGGGGTTACTTCATGTGAGAAGGCCGAGTTTGCCTCATATCACATCAAAGATGTGGCAATAACATGGTATGTGCATTGGAGGGACAATAGGTCGTTGATGGGTTGTCCGCTAACTTGGGAGGTCTTCAAGGAGGCGTTTCTAGATCGGTTCTTCCCTAGAGAGATGAGGGAGGAGAACGTGACGAAGTTCGCTAATCTTCACCAAGGAGGGAGGAGTGTTCGTGATATTCTTTGGAATTTGTTAAGTTTTCCAAATATGCTCCTTCCTTATATTCGATCCACGAGATGAAGTGAGCCATTTTATGACGGGAGTGTCGAAGGACTTACAAGAGGAGTGCCAATCGGCCATGCTACATGACAACATGAACATTTCCGTCTTATGGTCTATGCTAGAAGGGTTGAGGAGGCAAGAGGTAAGAGAAAAAATACAGATGGTAAGAGGGATAGGTCATTTGATGGAGGCTCCTCAAAGATAGGCTTGAGATACAAGATAAGCCTAAATTTAAGAAGCGGGGTTCAAAGCAAGTCCCTACAACATTCCCAAGAGCTAGTGGTGATAGATTGTCTAACCCTAAATTTAATAAGGGAAAATGCTCTAATTCACCAAAGGAGAAGCCAACTTTTGGAAAGTGTGGTAAAAAGCACTTGGTGAGTGCCTTAAGGGACGGATAATTGCTTTAGTTGCGAGAAGAGTGGTCACAAAATGAGAGATTGTCCAAACTTGAAGAGTTATGACAAGGGTAGTGGCCAAGTTGTAGAAAGTTGTTCTAGTGATGCTCCAAAGAAGAACGGCTTCTATGGTCTCCGCTCTAGGGGTGAGGAGACCGCTCGCGATGTGGTGACCGATATGTTAAAATCTTTACTCTTTATGTGTATGCTTTACTTGATCCGGGTGCTACTTTGTCATTTGTTAAACCACTAGAAGCTAAAAAGTTTGACATTTTACCAGATATTTTGCATGAGCCTTTTCTAGTATCTACTCCAGTGAGAGAGTCGGTTGTTGCTAAAAGAATCTATTGAAATTGTTCTATTTCATTGCCAAATAAAGTTTCTTATGTTCATCTAGTAGAACTCGATATGCTTGATTTTGATATTATATTAGGTATGTATTGGTTGCATGCATGTTTTGCATCCATTGATTGTAGGACAAGAGTGGTGAGGTTTAACTTCCCAAATGAACCCGTTATTGAGTTGAAGGGGTGAAATTCTATTCCTATAGGTCGCATCATATCTTCTCTAAAAGAATGTAGTATGATCTCAAAGGGTTGTCTCTATTATATAGTAAGAGTCCAAGATTTGGATTCCGAAATTCCTCCTATCGAGTCGGTCCCCGTAGTGAATGAATTTCCGAAGGTTTCTCTTGATGAGCTTCCCGGTATACCTCCCAAACGAGAAAATGATTTTGGTATCGATTTCCTACAAGAAATAAATCCCCTTTCAATCCCTCCATATCGGATGGCACCGGCCAAATTGAAAGATTTGAAGGCTCAACTCAAGAATTTTCTTGACAAAGGATTTATAAGGCCTAGTATATCTCCATTGGGTGCTCCGGTGTTATAAGTACCCTCTCCCTCGGATTGATGACTTATTTGACCAAACTCGAAGGGGCGAGTTACTTTTTAAAGATAGACTTGAGGTCGAGGTATCATCAACTCAGGTTGTAGGGTAGGATGTACCAAGACGGCCTTTCAGAGTAGGTATGGGCATTATGAGATCTTCGTCATGTCTTTCGGTCTCACTAATGCTTCGATAAAATTTATGGATAGAGTATTTCGATAATTCCTAGATTCATTTGTCATTGCCTTCATTGACAATATCTTGGTATATTCAAAGAATAAAGATGATCATATGGTTCATTTGAGGGTAGTGTTGCAAACCCTTAAACAACATCAATTATATGCCAAATATAGTAAGTGTGAGTTTTGGTTGAGATGAGTTACTTTTATTAGGCACATCATTTCTACTGAAGGAGTTGAACTAGACCCAAGGAAAACGGAAGAGGTTAAAAATTGGCTTAGACCATTGACTCTGACTAACATTAAGAGTTTCTTGGGTTTAACGGGATACTATCGGAGGTTTGTGGATGGTTTCATGTCCAATGCGTATCGTTCGACTACTTTGACCCAAAAGAGTAGAATGTTTGAGTGGTCGGAGGCGTGTGAGAACAACTTTCAATTGTTGAAAGATAAGCTTACTTCAACTCCGGTGTTGACCTTATCGGAGGGTACAAAGGTCTTAGTGGTGTATTGTGACGCATTCGAGTGGGTTTCAGTGTGTGCTTATGCAAAATGGTAAGGTGATAGCTTATTCCTCTAGGAAACTAAAGGTACATGAGAAGAATTACCCCACTCATGACCTTGATTAGCGGCCGTGGTGTTTGCTTTGGAAATTTGGAGGCATTTTTTGTATAGGGTTCATGTGGATGTTTGTACCGATCATAAGAGTCTCAAATATGTGTTTACTCAAAAGGAGTTAAATCTCCTCCAAAGAAGATGGCTTGAGTAGTTTTTTGAAAGATTATGATATGAGTGTCCTTTATCACCCCGAAAAGGCTAATATAGTTGCGGATGCCCTAAGTCGAATGATTATGGGTAGTATATCCCATCTTGATGAAGCCAAAAAGGACCTAGCAATGGAAGTGCATAGGTTGGCTAGGTTGGGGGTGAGGGTGGAGAGTGCTTCGGATGGGGGTGCCATAATTCATCACAACTCTAAATCATCGTTAGTGGTGGAGGTTAAATCCAAACAACACCTTGACTTAGCCTTGTTGGAGTTGAATGAATCAGTTCTTTGCAAGATGAATGAATCATTCTCCCTAGGAGGGGATGGTGTGTTAAAGTACCAAGGGAGATTGTGTGTTCCCGATGTAAAAGGGCTGAGGGTTCGGATCTTAGTAGAAGCACATGGGTCCCGCTACTCAATTCATCAAGGGTCGACAAAAATGTACCTTGACTTAAGGGAAACATATTGGTTGGAATTTCTAAAAAGGGACATAGCGGAATTTGTCGCAGAGTGTCCGAATTGTCAACAAGTAAAGGCCGAACACCTAAAGTTGGGTGGCTTACTACAAGAGATCCAAATTCCAACATGGAAGTGGTAAGACATCAATATGAACTTTATTGTAGGTTTACCTCGGACCAAAAATTCCTATGATTCGATATGGGTTGTTGTGGATCAATTAACTAAATCCGCTCGCTTTATCCCCGTCAAGTCTACATATTGAGCGGAGGATTATGCAAGAATCTTCCTAGATGAGATTCTGTGTCGCCATGGCTTCCCATTATCTATCATATCGGATCGGGGAGCACAATTCACATGTAGATTTTGGAGGTCATTTAAAAAAGGGTTAGGTACTACAGTGAAGATGATCACCAGTTTTCATCCCCAAATAGAAGTGTCAAGCGGAGCGTACGATACAAACCCTTGAAGATATGCTTTGAGCTTGCATTATGGATTTTAAAGGTAGTTGGGATAGGCATTTACCTTTAGTGAAGTTTCCCTACGACAATAGTTTTCGTTCATTCATTTCCATGGCTCCCTATGAAGCCTTGTATGGTAAGAGGTGTAGGTCTCCTATTGGATGGTTTGAAGTGGGTGAGCCATAACTTCTTGGTCCTGAGTTGATTTGTAAGACTTTGGAAAAGGTTCATATCATAAGGAATTGGTTGTAAACGTCCTATAGTCGGAAAAAGTCTTATGCCGATAATTAGAGAAGGGATTTGGAGTTTGGACGAGGTGATAAGGTGTATTTGAAAATTTAACCAATGAAAGAGATGGTTAGATATGTCAAGGAAGGGAAATTGAGTCTTTGTTATGTAGGTCCCTATGAAATCTTGCAACAGGTTAGTATGGTCTCCTATGAATTGGATCTACCTAGTGAATTGGCTTCGGTTCATCCTGTTTTCCATGTTTCTATATTGAAAAAGTGTATCGGTGATCCCGAGTCCATTCTTCCTATTGAGGATTTCAGTGTCAAGGAAGACCTCTCTTATGAGGAAGTCCTGGTTCAAATTTTTGACAGGCAAGTCAAGAAGTTGAGGAATAATGAAGTGGTATCCGTAAAAGTCTTATGGAAAAATCAATTAGTTTAGGGTGCTACGTAGGAGGACGAGGCCGATATTAAATCCCGTAATCCTTATCTTTTTGAAAATTAAGGTTATCCATTCTTTTAATTGTATAATTATGACAAAGATTTGTGTTTCTTGATTTTTGGGTGAAGTGTTTCAAAAATGGCATTTTTGAAAACCTCACAGTAAGTTTTATAGTGAAGTCATTGTAGTATTACTATTAAAAACTTGAAATTTTGCTTTTTGCTTGTTTTGATTTATGTTGTGCATTGTGACATGACGAGTCTTCATGAAATGATATGTAGCATGTTCTTAAGATGAACTTTGTGCTAATTGACTCATTTGATGTATGTTGAGATCATAAGTGTTGTGAGAAGGAAATGCCTCATGATGAAGTGTTTTGATCCGTAGGTGTGGTAATATGAGTTTTAATATTTGCCTTGTTGAAGTGACATGATTTATGTTAAATGGATATTGTTGATTTGTTGGGCTTCTAGTCTTGGTTCTATTCCTTCCTTTAAAAGAGTTTGTGTCATTCACGGACGAATGTTTCTAGGGGGGGGATACTGTAACACCTTGAAAAAATCCAAGACTCATGAAAAAGCCTAACATAGGTGTCATAAGGTCTAAATACTGTTTCTAAGTTCATTTTTAAAGAATATAGGTCATTTAGAAGGTTTAAGGACCAAATGTCCAAAGACGTCCAGGAAATTGGTTCAAAAGACGTGTTAGTGTGCCTTAGCCTTTTTACTAAATTTTAGAAGTTGGAAATGAGTGAAAATGTATCTAATGGGTGTTTGGAGTCGTTTCATGATTGAAACGTCTGGGTACGACTCTCCAAGGATCAACCAAGGGCCCTCGAGGAGAACCCCTGCAGTTTGATGCAGCACTGACTGGCAGTGTGCATCGATGGGGCAGACGATGGTACGTAAGTGGCCCGACGAGGCGTCGAAGGCCACCATCGTCCCTCACTTATAAAGAATGTGAGGGCCCTTGTTTATCTAGCTATTGTTACACTTGACGGAAGGGGACGATGGGGCGTCATGGGCTCGACGGGGTGTAGAGGCCACCGTCATCCCATACTTAGAATATTTGGAGGAAGCCTCATCTGCAAAGTCTCTGATAGAGACGAAGGGAGTGCAGGACAGAGGGGGGGGGGATGTCCGTCGACCCACCGACGCACCGTCGACGGGGTCTCATCCGTGAGGGTCGAATTTCATTAATGGATTATAATGATTTAATTTAAAAAAATTAAACGGTTTAGTGGTTAGATAGTGATTAAAGGGAAACTAATTAACTTACTTAAGCCCCTCTATATAAATACCCTTAACCCTCATTAACCTAAAGCCAACTCTCAAAATAAACTCTCGTCCTTCTCTCTTATTTCTGTCTCTATAAGAACTCACCATTGAAGGCTAGCAAGAACTGGGGTTTGGGGGCAGGAAAAGGATGGGTTCTTCATCAAATTTCCTAGAAACATGAAGGTATGGGTTCTATTCACCTTTGAGATCCTTTCCTCAAAGGGTTCTTTTAAAATGGATTTAAAAAAAAGTTGAGTTTTCTTATGAGTTTCATTCAATTACGAAATTGAAGTTATGGATTGAGTTGTTAGTGAATTCTTAGGGTTATATTGAGTATATTTACATGTAATTCAACTTGTTTATGATAATTGTTGATGGTTTGGTCAAATTGAAGAACATGATCCTCTATCCCTAATCCTAGGTAGTGATCTTGACTTATGTTGTATGTTGATCATTCAATTGAGTTGGTTGTTGATTAGATTAATATCCTATGGTTTTATTATGGTTGAGTTAATATGAACTATAGGCCTATCATGCTAGTTCTTGAGATGTAATGTAGGTTATGAATTATAATGTGAAATTATCCTATGTATCTTGTCAAGTTGTGATCTAAAGATGAATTATGTTATAGAGATGCAATTGGCCTTGTTATTCTATTGATTATCATTGTGTTATGATGTTACTCCCCAAGTTGGGTTGAGTTAGGGGTTAATGGTAAGACCTTGATAATAGACTATGAGAAAGACTTGGTAAGCCTTAGAATCTTTATCTTTACTTCCAATTGTGATTAATTGTTGTTAAGCTATGATATTACATTGAGTATGCCTTATATTAAGATTATAGGGAGGTATGATGTTGAATTGAAATGTCTTGACTATATTGTGAGGTTGATTAAGGTGTATGTGCTATAAGGATGGTGAAAACTATCATTGTGCCTTAAAATGTTATGAAATGCTAAAGTGTTAACCTCACTTATATGAATTATGATGAAACACTCATACAATTCTTATTGAGCTATTGATGATGATGATTATACAAGGGGTAGAACCTATGGGCTAAATTAAGTTATGATTGATAATTATGGACTTAAAGACATTTCAAAAAGGGAATCTAGCTTAGTACTGAGTGAACTAGATAGAGGAGTGTCCCTTCCTACATAGGGAAGGTAGGATCACTACATCACTCTTGAGATTGGAGATCATAATGCATGGCGCATAAAGAGGATCCCAATTATATCTCCTAGTTCTTTAACAATGTTTCCCCCATAGGAATACTACCTAGTGGATCCACGTATTTGCTATGTTTTATGATTTGGTACTACCATGGCAAGTAGTCCGCCTTCTTTCAATGTAGGGCTTTATGACACCGGATTCCACACTAGATCATGTGGTGTATGTCGGTTAGGCCAAGATGTTTCCAAAAGTTAAAATGAATTAAAGGACTTGAACTCTATCTTTGATAACCTAAGGGGTCTAGCTAAGTCTAGGTAGGGGTATGTGACTCCACCTAGACATTGCACTATTTAGTCTTGAGGGGAGTCTTAGGAGGAGATTATCGAGAAAAGAAACTTCCCAAGAAGGCTTCTTCAAAGAAACACCAAATTGGAGGCGGTGCATTCTCACGTCTGCCATCCGTCCATTGATCAAAAAAGGTTCTAGCCACACTCTTCAGTTGATATGCATCTAAATCAACCCTTTCAGTATTGACCACATGCATCACCTCAAATACCTTTTTTAATTCTCCCACAAAGTTTTCCGAATCCTCAGTAATGCTTGATCTTGTGAAACTAGGAGGATTCATTCTCAGAGACTCACAAACCCTCGAGGTATTAGACCCTTCTTATAGAGCTCGTCTCGGTTGCATGACTTGGTTGGTTACTACTTGGCTTAGTATCCGGATTGCTTCCTGGAACTTGACATTTGTAACCTCTCCTTGAGGTCGCACATCCGGTGCATTTGGAACCCTTGTCCCTCAACATTTCTTGGGTTGGTCAACCTCTGACTGCTCTTTGTAAAGAAATGAATATCTTAAAACACGCACAGACACGAAATAGAAAGAAACTTTTTAGAGATAAACTCTAATGCATGAAAGAAACATGAAAGAAGTGGGGAATTCCTAAATGTTGTATCCTCACAATTATAGATGTGGCGCGCTTCACACCTATGACTAAGACTCTATAGACACGACTTCATAGATTCCATAGAAGTCTTGAACTCAGTGCTTTGATACCAAGTTTGTCACGCCCGGAGCCTACATCCTGGGAAAACTGGCACTCGGTGACCATTGCTTGCATCGACCAAACCCTTGCCCTGACTTATTTAACTCAGCAGAAGACAAGAATTATACTTATAGGAATGAAAAAACTTAACTGAACTGAATAGAAATACTATCTTGAATACTTTAAAAGTTCAAACATTCAAGGTGGCCAAAATGGCAACTAAAGTCTTTAAGATAAAAATGAAAAAAAAGACTACTGAACTACTAACAGTTTATGAAGCCTCTAAACGGACTAATATGGATGTTGGGACAAACCCCACAACATCCTAATGATCTAAGCTATACAAGTAATAAAAGACATGTCATTTGGAATGTACTGAGGCTCACCAAGTTATTGTGGAGTTCTCAATGGGATCAATGGTGCGCTGCTTGCTGATCCTGGTTACCTGCATCTGCATGATGAAACGATGCAAGCCAACTGGCATCAATACATTGAATGTACGAGTATGCGATTTGGAATGCTAAACACACTTAAGCTTGAAAAGGAGTATGAAAGAACACTTACCTTGGATCTTCTCAACTCATGATTTACTAACTCTTATTCAATATACACAGCTTAAAAGTAATTGCACTATAAAGAAATACTGACTGGAAACATGTTATAAACTTTGAATGTATACATGTGTACAAATAATATCTGAGATGTATGTAAAAATACAAACAACTGATGTATATGAAAATACAATACTTCTATGGGTGCTTCTCTAATCGACAACCATCACTTAAGAGATTTAGAGATGATACAACGTTACTCGGACCATGATGCCCGACCATCGTAACCTTTCTAGAGTATAGAACCTAAACTACCTAATGTTTCCATTAGTAAATTGTGAAAAGGAATTATCTAAAAAGTATGACCCTTTTAAAACATACTATTTTCTGATTTGAGATTAGTGCTCAAAACTTAGCTTTTAAAAAGCTCCCATTGAAATCATAGTTTCCTCTTTCTTCTATTGAAACTATCCATAGGCTCTGTGGAAGTCCGGCTTCCTTTATTCCTCAAATGTTTCAAATCATTTTAGTTTTAGCTTTGAGGGAATACTTAGTTCCATTATAACTCTTGACAAATGAACTCAACTTCATGCTCTTTGTTTACTCAAAACTTTACTCTTAGGGAATAATTAGTACCCTTATAGCACTTGAGAATTTAACTCAACTCTTCACTTGAACCTTAAAACAAAGTTAAAACATTTGTTTAAGACTCTTGAATACTTTAGACACTTACATTGACTTGCTTCTTATCTTTTAGACTTGACTCTTAACTTCTTTGACTTTGATCTTAACTTTTATTGAATTGGATTATGTATTTAAGGATCACGATATCATGTTTATGGATGATTTCATGATGTTTATATGTACTTTAGTGTGTTGGAATCAACTAGGAAAGATAGGCACATCACTTAGGAACTCGTATGGAAGGATAGGGAAAGAATGACGTCTCCAGGGGTAGTGGACCTCTGAGAGGTGTGGGGCACTAGGGACTGTCGGACAGACCCTGGTCTGGGGCGCTCTTAGAGGCGTCGCGCGCCAGGTCATTTCAGACAGACCCTTCCCTAAGGGGATCTGACAGGCGTGGTTCCCCAAGAGTTATCTAAGGGAACCTTCCAATTTTCATCTTCGTTATTCATCTCTAAAACTCCTAAGCTTCAATGGATCCCACCACAAATCTTAGGATCCATAAATATGTAATTACCCAATACATTAGACCCGAAAATAGTCCGAAAACATGAGTCAAAACTATTTGAGATCAACTAAAATTCAATTAACAAGAACTTCACAATTTTTCATCAAAAAGTTCAAGATTTTCATTCAAATAATATCTAATTTGGCGTATTGAATTAAATTGGGGTGTGGGTGAAAGGACACAACACCAAATGATCTCACGTACCTTAATAGGGATCACCTCGGACGAAATCCACGCAACGATTTTAGCATTTCTTGGACAATTTTTAATCTTCCTCTTCATCTCTCTTTTCTCCCAAGCCCTAAGAGTTCTTTGTTTTATTTTTAAAACTAACTTTTTACTTTGTTTTACCCATACTACAACCTAAAAATGATATATGAAATACTAGGGTGAAAAGACAACTTTACCCTTATTAAAACCCGTATTTTATTTTCCTTAACTTAGTAGCCCAATTTCAGAAAGGCATATCTCCCTCATACGACAATGGATATTTGCAAACTTGGCGGCATTGGAAATATATTCCAAAGGTCTTTCCAACCATATAAATAACACATCCTAACTCTTCCTAAGATGGAAATTATGGCTGTTTAAAAATGCCCAAACCTCATTTTTGAAAGTTTGAAATTTTCAAGATTTCCCTACTTATTTTGAAAAATGATTATTCTTGGTTTTCTTAGCTTATTATTTGTTACATTATGTTACGAGATGTTATAGTTGGGCACTACAAATTGTGAAAATAATGACTTTAACAGGTTGAAGGAAAACCCCCTTCATAGAGAAATTTGTTATGCATTCTGTGGGATGGAGTCTATTGCTATGTGGGATAAAACTAAGGAGACTGATAGGCATTCTACCCTACATTATGCTAATTTTAATTATGTTGTGAGATGTGGTTGAAAATTGTATGTAGTGTCTTTTTACCATCCCAGAACCTTACTGAAGTGATGAGGGATAGGGTGGTGTTGATCTACATGATGATGAAGGGGATGCACATTTATGTTGGGGATTTTTAAGGCAAAATATGGTGATGTTTTCGAACAATATGAGATGGAAATTTTGTATTGAAGGGATGATTACCTAGTTACTAAGGTTTGAGATAATCAAGGAGGAGGAATTTGCCATGATTGTTTCCAGGCACCCCAAATTGATTGACAAAATAGTTGATGTCACTCGGACCAAGGCATTAGACAACTCTCATTGACCTGTCTTATTAGTCAAGGATAGACATGCACGAGATGTCAATGTGATGGCTCATATGTTCGGTATGGAAGATTTGCAACTAATGATTAAGGGCCTACCGATCATGGATGAGGAAATGGAGACCTTGGAAAATTGCTACCCGTTCACAGACAGTTCATCCTTTCTTTGCAGGACTAGGCAATCTTTTTAGGAGCATCTAGATGATGAAGATACAACTATAGATGAGGAAATGTATGATGATTAGCATGAATTATAATGATAATGCCTTAATGGTGTTTGATGATGGTGTGTTGGAACGACGAGGCCTAGAGGATTGAGGGAGTATACCTCTATCTATAGCTTATTTTATTTGCACTAAGTAAAGTGCTAATCCTTAAGTTTGAGGTGGGATATATATATATCTCTTTGGTATATAAGTTTTTATTTCTTTATCGAGTCTTAATTTTTTTTGGGTTTGTTAGCGTTTGTTTTTGGTACTTTTAGCAAGGAAAGTCCCTTTGAAATGGCTAGAATTTGTTTTACTAATTTTATTGAGTCATCATAGGAGTGATTGTTCTCAATGACGGATAGGTGTCAACCAGCTTAGGAGAAAGTTAGTCACAAAGGGGAGTAGAATTAAGAAACCAACCTTTTTATTTTGAAACTATGTCTGAAAATTTAGACCGATATCATGGGTAGTCATTATTGGAAAATGCAAAAAGAATGATAACCTTCAAACAAGAACGTGTTCTTTGTTTTGACTCTAAATAAATCTACATGGGCTTGATTGTGTATTAGTACCACAACGCAAGTCATATGACCGTGCTAGTTGATATGTCCTTATGTGTGTTGTCATGATATTTGTCATGAGTTATTATTGGTTCTTGCTTAATCTGATATCTAGAACTTGTCGGGTGTGTGATGAATGAGTAGTTTGTATGACTTAGAGGATACAATTGAGGTGTTTCTTTGAAAAAGTCAATTCTTGACTCTAATTGTTTGAGTACCAATGAAATTGCCCATAGTGAAACCCCATTGAGCCTTTAGTCGTGTTTGTTTGTTAAGACACAATGAATAAGACAAAATCCTATCGATTGATAATAAAGTTTTTTATCCCAATTAAATCCTTAATGCACTATTTTAAATAGAAAGATTGGAAAAGTTGGTCGATGTGAAAAATTGTGGCAATGCTAAATTGTTTGGAAAACAAAAGGATATGAAATGTGCACCTCAACTCTTATTGAGGGTGGCTATTTCACAAGTATGCTTAAAATATTGGCCCTGGTCCTACCAAGGATATTGCGTAAGTAACAACCCTAAAAATGAAATAGGTTAAACTAGATTCTTTCATGTGTTTATGGGTTCGTAACGTATTTAAATTATGAATATTATCATTAGAAGTTAGGTTATAGAGTTATGAGGTGAAATGTCGAAGGACGACCAAGACGTTTGGAAACTAGTACATTTGTGTGCTAGTGTGCCTTGACATGTTTTACATGTTGTTTTGTGTATAAATTGATAGGATAGGGCTCTAATATCTAAATTAACATGTTTAGGGTTAAAATGTTTTGGTACGACTCCCCAACGACCACCCTAAGGGTCCTTGAAGAGGACCCAAACCTTGGCAAGAAGCTGCCAAATGGTAGTCCAAACCACGACGACCAAACAACGTCCAGTTGTTGCATACACGCCCTGTCGATTGGATGATTGGATGCACACTTAGTGGTTGGAGCTTAGACCCCAAATTTTAAGGCTCTAACATGTTACGGATGTTTGACACCTGCAACATTCTGCAGGTGTCTCAGCTAAGAAGAGGATGTTTTGGGAAATTCACCCAATGTATTCCTAAAAGGTTATTTTAGGTGTTTTTAGGTATTTGAATTTAGTTTATATATATAGATACTAATTTAGATTTCACTTTTACAAATCAAAACCCAATATCAAATTAAGTTTTTTCAAAACTCCATTTAAGCTTCAGCAAGGTTGAAGCTAGGATTGAAGTTCTTCGTTGATTTCTTCAAAAATTTCGTTGGAATTCTTCATTAAAGCTATGATGTTTCATCCTTGATTCTTATTCTATTCAATGATTCAATTCCTAAGGCTTTTCAAAGATTTTCCCAAACCTTAAAGTCCTATTTTGAATTCTAAGCCTCGGTTCTTGCATGAAAAGGTTTAAGTGATGTTTTATAGATTGAGCAATGTTAATTTAATGTTTTAAGATAAAAAATTCTATGAAACAATGTCTTCCTTGAATTCATAATTTGTCTCTAAGGTTGTTGAATTGATGATGACTTATTTATGTTATCATGTGTTGAATTATGTACTGATCAATGTTAGAATTGATCATAGTTGCCTTATAATGTCGATATATTTATTGAGTATTGATGGATCATTGACATGTATGAATTTTTGGCTTAGTATTATGTATATTTTTATTGTAAATACCTCTTAGTATGTGAAGTTGTTTGAAAGGATAAGTAAAGATGATTATGGCTATTAAAGATGGTTATTTGACCTAATTTTTTTCTTTTGCGTAGATTTGATAATGAATTGTCATTGTTTGGTATGGGACACTTATGGTTGTGGTGTTTAATTGTTATATATTTTGTGAACATGGCCTTCTCGGTATTATATGTGAATTATGGTGTGATCATTATATGGTATATGTGAAGGTATAAAGTGAACGTCTCCATGTGATATCTATATGATCTTGTAGAAGTACTATAGTGATATGATTGATTGTATTGCTTCTCTAGTTATTGATATATGATGATAAAGGACTAGGGAGAGCCCTTAGAGAATGATATTGTCTCTGTGTGGTCGAGTGGTTGTCCCTACTTGGTACTTGAATGGTATTGAATGAATGAAAGAATGAAAGTCTAGGATTGGTAGACCTACGTTGGTGTCCTTTATTTAATGATTATATGAGGTATTCTATTGTATGTATTGGACCGATAGACCTCAGCATGGTGACCCTTTTTGATTGGTCTAGAACCCGTAAAGAAGGTCAATGATAGCGCTTGGATCAGTAGGCCTAAGGAGCCATTTCAAGAGTAGTCAAATGAGTTATCTTAATAAACCTTGGTTGGGAGCCTAGTGGACCCATCCTTGGAAGAAAAAGTATTATGAGTTGGTAGAACTTAGTAATAATACTTTCTCTATTACACCTAGGGAATGAATTACTCTATGAGAACAAAGGCAAAGCACAGAGAGGATATGCTTGTGGTAGTATCTCTACTTGAATATGAGACTATAATACGAAGAAGCTCTTGATATCCCATATTTAACCATGTGCCAACATGGGATGATTACTAGTTCTACCTTTGGTAAGTAGAAAACCTTGTATGGTGTGGGGTCCTTATGAAACCAAATTTTATACCTAGCTCGTATGGTCTATGTTAGTATTGCCTATTCTCATCATATGGAATTTATTTAATTGTTTACTTATTTCTTAAAGATTAAATGAGTAATGTTGACTTAGTAATAGAATGCCAAGATGAAAAGTTCTTATCTATGTAGCTTTGATGATCACTTGGGTGTGCTTGAAAAGGGTGTATAGGCGGTCTCTTCTTGTCTTACTTAGGTAAGCCTTATAGTAGGCTTAGGTAGAGGATCAAAAGTAATGAAAAGGCTTACTTGGTGAAAGTTGAATATCTAATATATTCTATTATTGAATTGATTATGTGTCTTAACTCTTATAATAAAGATTTCTATCAAAATAGAATGAGATTATATCTTAATGTAAATGTACTTTTTTGCATAGTTTCTTGCATGTTCACCATGCGAAAGTAGGTCTATTCAAAGCACAGTGAGGCAAAGCGAGTGACAGGTATGCAATCCCTTAGTGCATTCAGTGTGCTAATTCCCTATGTTTATCTATTTATACAAGTGTAGGTGGAAAGTGAGGATTCTCTTAGAAGTTGAATCTTGGGAATAACATTCTCTTAATCTTGGGATGTCCTCATATGTTTGAGGACATGACTTATATTTTAGTACTTTTTTCTAAAAGACTTTGTAATAGACTATTAGTTTCTTTTAATTAATGTATGGGCCATGAACCTATGATATTATATGTGTCTAAGATGGCTTATGACAAGACTTAGTTTTCTTATACTCTAAGCAACAATATTCATCACCCCCCCGAACTTGAAGCTTTTTATTTCGTGTACACCTAAACTTTATTTCGTTTGAATAACCCCCCCCCCCCCCCGAACTTGTTTATTCAGCCAACGTGTGCACCTTTTCTGTCCACCTGGCGTAGAAATTGAAATTACACTCTACCAAGGGCGTGAGGAAGTGATTTTTTTCACGTCATAAAACTACAATCGTAAGAAAACGTGAAATCTCCATTTTTTTAAAAATATTATCAAAAGTATTCATTACCCCTAAACTTGAAGTTTCCGTAATTACCCATATGATTTTTTTCCTCACTTTTCTCCAACCTAGTTGATAATTCCTTAATTTGTTCATTAGAAAATCATAGTCCTCATCTTGAGAGACAATAATTTATGGATAGTTCTTCTGTAAAAGAGAAGTAATCAAGTGAAGAAAATTACTCGTGGCATGTAAAGAGGGCATAAATTGGGAATGGAATTTGGTGGTGGAATTTTGATTTGGAGGTGGGGTTTCGTAATTTGTGATTGTGAATTCATGGAATTTGACGGTGTAGGTGGAGAGTGGATCCAACAATTAATGCGATTTTTTTCTTGACGGTGGTTCTGGCAAAGTGGAGTAGGAGGTGATAGGCGGAGAGAGGTGGAGGAGTTTGATTTAAATGGCCTTGTGCTAGCAGTGGAACCATTACCATGGCAACTTAATGATAATTAAGTTTTGCCATGGAAGAAAATAGCTTTTTTTGACAGAGTTGTTGGAATATGAATATTTTGTTATTTTAATTATCGAGGTGGCTAGTATTTATTCATGTGAAAATCCACATAATTACCACTTTTTGTAGCTGTTGCTCGCGTGTAGTCACAATAGTAGCAGTAGACAGAAAAGGTGTACGCAATGGTGGAATAATTAAGTTTGAGGGGATAAATAAAACATAATATAGTTTAGGTGTACACCGAATAAAAGGCATCAAGTTAATGGGGGTAATGAATACTTTTGCCTATATTCTATAAAGAGTATGACTTTTATGATGAAAAGTTTTAATTTCGCACTACTTTTCATATATATGCGATTAATGATGTCTAAGGTATTGAATAAGACTTCGGAGAGGCCGAGTACACTGCGTCGCGACTTGGGAGTGCTCCGGGTCATGATATTGTACCTCACTCGGACCTTAAAAGCCTTTAGTTGAGGTTGGCTAGTGCACAGTCATATAAAAAAGAAAACAAATAAAGGGCAAAGATGGAGAAACAAAAGTGGGAAAATATTCATGAAGTGTGTACTAAGAAGAAATAAAAATCTAAGTAGAACGTTTGTTTGCAAATCAATGACATGTGCATTAGGGAGATATAGTCACTAAAATGAGTCCTCAATATTCCCCGTGTTACCCTAAGCCGATATTATAACGAAATAGAAGTCCTCTTGATTCCTTGAGTAATATAATGTCAAAGTGAAAATACACTATGGGCAAGCTTATGATATGTTAATATAAGTAATAATTTCATTTGTGAAAGTATATCCTAAGTTCTGATAAATATGCCTGTTTATAGTATGAATGCTTGAGCGAAAGGCTATACTAAAAAAAAAGGGGTGAGGGAATTCACGGCACATGTTTGGATTTTCTATTTTGTGAGTTTACGTTAGCCTAGAAAAATAATAAAAGAGACAATTATTGAGCATATGTGTTGTAACTTGGTGTATTACGATGAGATGATAAAATTATTGAAATATTACATTCAATGTGAATTACAAAATCAGAATTAAATGTGTTTGGTTGATTTTTAAGGTGGGTTGATAAGTCCATGGGTTATGAAAATGAGTTGATAGTTTAAAGATTATTTGAGGACGAACAAAGGTCTATGTTTTGGGTGGTGATCGTAAGCATACTTATACGCCAAAGTTGTCAATATTTGCCCATGATGTGACTGAATTAATGAATAATATTGAGTCTATTAGCTTAATTTTGTTATACTTGTGATGATAGTACACTAAAACATATGATTAGTTCCTTCAGAAACACTCACGGGAATTGGAATTGATACGAACAAAAAAGAGCAAAGAAACACAAGAATATAGTAAGGTTGGGATCCCCTGCACCTCGCATACTGCCTTGAGCGGCGTGCCAAGGCATGAACTATAGAGTCTTTGGACTGGCACATTGATAGGCACGACACATCAGTCTTTCAACCATAAAATCCAATGCATGGAGTATTGATAGGCGCGGTACGCTACTATACGAACCTCAGAAGCGACTATTGAGACTGATTGTTAGCGCAAAGCCCTATGGAAGTTCAACCTTTTTCACCAAAAGTAAATTAATGTAGAACTCTTAGTTGAAGTATAAGTTGCCTTTATTTTTGTCAACTATTATAAATAGACCCTTATGGCTACTTTTTAGGGAATTCACAATTATTTTGGTGTACTAGAGCAAGTTTCATCATTTCTAATGCTTTTCACTTTTCTAACTCATCATATTTCCAGAATTCGCATAAACAATTTTATTTTGTGGTTTTCAAGTACTATGAGTGACTAAATGCGCTAGTTCTGGGGCTGTAGATATCGATTGAATGATGAGTATTTAAGGTTCTTAAATTAATTATTGGTTGTCATTATAAGTTACTATTATATGCCTGTTCTAGTATTTAATGCCTGCAAACTATAATATAAATCTATTGTCTACTTTTACAATTGAGACAGGACAGGGTAGATGGAATAGAGAATATAAAAAGTTCGATCATCCATTGAAGTTGATGCGTGTTCAGGAGTGATGTCCGAATTACAACTTTCTTGGTCATGAAACAAGATGAATGAAAAATACTCGCCATTTGGTCCTGCTATCCACGCACAATGATGTAGTTAGACAACTAACTAGTGTGGGTGACTAGAGGTTGAGAGACCGGACTCATACAATTGACCCTGTAAACCACTAACTTGATACCCAAAAATTAGTTCTTTTCCAAAAATATGATACATGAGATCCAATGAATCCTGCAGCCCTGGACTTGTCTTGTACTTGCTTGAAACATCATGTTAAAGAAATTCACTATTAGTTACATTTGTATATTGCATAATTTGAGTATATTGCATAATTCGAGATCGTACTAAATAATCATCCAACTCTATTAAAAATTACTTTTGTTGCTTGTTGAATTAAGTTGTTAAAATATAAGTTGATCATAAGTCCATTGGGAATGAAAACTTTTTTTCTAAAATAAACTATATTATTTGAGCCACCACTAACACTTGCAACAACTGGAATGAAATGTGGTTACTTCATCATATGGTCCACAATGACCCAAATTGAGTCATGTTGATGTGTTGAGTGCAGGGTAAACCAAAACTAAAATTCATATTTAAATCTTCCCATTTCCTATTAGAACATTATAATATCTTGGGATAAACCTATCTATTTTTGATACTGAACTTTCACTTGTTGACAATTAGGACACTTAGCGACAAATTTCACAATATCCTTATTCATCATATTCAACCATTTGACCACCCATTCACTGTACATCTTTGTGGTTGATAGGTGAATGGAATATCAAGAACTCTGGACTTTTGATCAAATCATCTCCCTGAAATCATCAACATTGGGAACACACTAACAACATTAATATTGAAGCACGCCATATCCCCCTTGAGAGAATCCCGAACGAACTTTTTAAGTAGCGCTTCGTTTACTTTAACCAAAATCAGATCAAGACCTCTTCTGGCTTACAAATCAAATACAAAGGAAAATTTTGAACCATAAGACCACCTTAAATGGAATCAACCAACTAACATCCAATAGGTTTAATCTAAGAACATCTCAAACCAACTTATTTTTATCATCATCAATATGAGCAACACTATCCATTGATATCAAACTAAGAGAATCCACTTCCATATTTACCTTTCTAGGGTCATAAAGGACACCCATATCATAATATTTTAGTAACTCATGAAAATTCATTTGGAAAAGATTTAGATCCTTTTGCTTGAACACATATTGCAAGCGCTTGAGGTTGGTAAAAACATCATCATGAACACCATATACGTAATTCCTCCGAAAATTGACACAAGTATTTTTTCACTTTTCTGTACGATTTCTCTTCGATGAATTGTACTTATTTTATGAAGAATTTGTCAAACGTGATTACCTACTTTGTGCCTTCTATGATGAAGTCGAAACTCTATTCAATAATTTTTGTACCTATTCTAAGGAGTGACAATGCTAGAAAATATATGTCAAACATATTTTAGTCATACATAAAACATAATGGTATTCTCCACCTGTCTTAATGTCTTGATATACCCTCTAAAAATGCAGTTCTCAAAGGAAGAATTTGACCTACTTCAGATAGCTCATTCACTTTTGCTTCAAACAAAGGTTCCTAAGATGTTTTGTCTTGATGAGGTCTCTATGACTTGTTTTCGGATAAGTCTCATGAATGTACAACACTTGTTGGTAATGTGCCTGACAATTTTCTTTTTAAAACAAGCCACTATTTTTTTTTGAACGTGAGGTGTTTGGAATAACTTGTCATGATAAATATGTTCGTCCATCTATTTCCAAGTTAAATTCTAAGTCATTAAAGTGTGTTTTGAGCATATACCCATCTCTAGAAAGGATATTAGTGTTATTCCATTGATATTGGTAGATATCTTGTGTCAACTGATATGGTATTTTTATGTACCAAATCCGTTTTTTATTCACCTACCATCTCTACAAGCGACGAGGAGTAAGATGAGTGGTTAGTGTATCAGGTTATTCATTTTGTGACAAAATAATCAGATGCTGTGCTTGTCCAATCTCCTAATTTTTCTATTGACCAAGAATATGCCTAAACAAAATAAATAAGGCCACCAATTTTTCATGTTTACTCTAGGAGGAGTGAGATGGATGACACACCTCCATCATAACTTACCTTATCATAACATTTTAATCTCCTCGTTGCTCTTTGATAAGGTGCACAGATTTCTAAATCCACATATTTTATTGTTAAATTTGTTTGTCATAACTATTTATCCTGGATGTCTAGATCCTTGATTGTTTCTCTAGATATACTCTTTGTAACTAAAATAGTGAGGGAGGCCTGAATCATCCTAGATGGTATGGTGCAATTCTCGAGGAAATAAATGTCTTAGAGGAAAACCGCAGACGAGATTTGGTTCTTTACCCAATAGAAAGAAACCATTAGGATGTAAGTGGGTGTTAACAATTAAAGTTGAAAATGTGTGTTAACGGTTAAAGTTAATCTAGATGGTTCTATTGCAAGACTTAAGGCCTTGTGGCTAAAGGGTATGCTTAGACATATGGAGTGAATTATTGTGACACCTTTTCATTGGTTGACAAACTATTTTTAGTCATTTATCTAAATTATTTAATGAATAAGCCTTCATATCAATTGGATATCAAAAATGCTTTACTTCTTAATGATCTTCAAGCGGAACTATATACAAAGCACCTACTTGATTTTCTTTCTCAAGGTAACTACGAGAAGTCTTCCATCTGACAAAGTATTTGTATGGCTTGAAGTAGAGTCCTTGGGCTTTGTTTTGAATTACACTGAGGTATTTCAAGATTTTGGGTTGAAAATGAGCAAATGTGAACACTCAGTTTTCTATCGACAATCAACAACTGTCCCTATCCTACTTATTGTATATATGGATGACGTTGTCATCACATGAAGTGATTACACGGGGATCTCTTCCGTTAAGTATTTCTTTGATGATAAATATCGTACGAAAGACTTAGTTAGTTAAGATTCTTTTTGAGAGTATAAGTAAATGGAAGCAACATTATAATATTTCTATCTCTATTTTTGACGTACTTGTAGAAAATCTGAAAGTTGTCACCCAAACCTTATAGTACAACGATTCCTAACGTGCTTCTTACAATAGATGATGTTGTTCATTTTGATGATCGTGAGAAATAGAGAAGGTTAGTTGGAAAACTAAACTACCTTATGTCACTCATCTGGATATTGGTTGTGTGTTACGTGTTGTTAGATAGTTCATGTATATGTATATGATCAAACATTGGCAATCCTTGACACAAAATTCTATGTTACTTGAGAGGGGACTCAGACTTGGAATATTGTATAGCAATCACAATCATACCCATGTTGGGTGTTTTGAGGATGTGTACTATGTTGAATCAAAAGCTGATAAGAGATAAACTACAACGTATTGCGTCTTTATTGGCGGGGACCTAGTTTCATGGAGAAGTAAGAAGAAAGTCGTTACATCTCGGTCTAGTGTTGAATCCGAGTATAGATCTATGTCATAGTCTACATGGGGGATTATATGGATACATCATCTTTTAATGGAAATCGGCCCAATGCATTATACAATAGAAGAACTTAGGTGTGACAATCAAGATGCTCTCTATATTGCCTCATATCCAACGCATCATGAAAGAACTAAACATATTGAGGTTAACAATCATTTTATTTATGAGAGATTTCAGGAGAACTTTGATTTCCGCTTGTTATGTGAAGACCGGAGAGCAACTAATTGATTTGCTCACAAAGGTGTTGCATTGATTTTGGGTTGATCAACTTTGTAACAAGTTGGACGTGATCAATATCTATGCTCCAACTTTAGGGGTAGTATTATAGAATATATATGGACATCTTTCCTAGAAAAGTGCATAGACTTATTTAAATTGCAGATTTATAGGAATAAGATTTGTATGAGTCATATTTCATTTTATTTTTAAGTTAGCACACAATCTATTGTATTTACACATTACTTACATATTAAACTAAATAGTCTTATTCCATCTTATTGATATACCGTAGTTTCACGGTATTATTAATACTTTTTCCTTAAGTTTAGTGTGTCCAAAAGCCTTTTTGTGCTAATTTTTATATCAGTTTCTCTTTTTTTGCAGGAAATTTGAAAGATGAATGCGGTGGTTTTTGAGCAAGAAATACAGAAAAGTACCACCTACGGAGCTTGTGACGGTCCGTCATGCTCGTGACGGTCTGTAGGTGGCATCATAGTGCAGCTGCTGAAGGAAGATGGGGAAGTCTGACCAAGTGCAGGGTTACGGAAAGCGTGACGGACCGTCGTAGCCATGACGGTCCATCCTACTGGTTTGTCATGAAGATCAGAGAAGTAGTCCCAGTACCCAAATTCCAAGAGTTCAATTGTTTTGGAACGGAGACCCTCGACGGACCGTTGTGCCTGTGATGATCCGTCATACCATCCGTCGAGGGTGATGAAGAGAGCAGCAGAAGAAATTGCACAAGTATGGGATGACGGAGTCCATGACGGTCCGTCGTGATCACGGCGATCCATCACGAGGTCTGTCGATCAAGCCGCGTTTTGACAGATTTCCAGCAAATAGAGTCCTTATATAATTAGGTTTTTTTTAATACATAGTTCGAAACACCTCGTTTTTGAGGTTAGACTCTTGAATATTTTTGGATTCTTTCTCAGACTTTTGGTGATTACTATTATACTTTGAAAGAATCTTTTGTCTTCAATTAATTTTAGCAATTGATTGTTGGTGATTTTGGTTGATTAATGAAGTGAACTTCTGGATTTTACTCTTTTTCATTGAAGTAAGTACATAAATTCTTATATCATATATTTGAATATTGTAATTATGACTATTGGTTACTAAACTCAATAACTAGGGTTATGGGAACCATAGGATAATAATGAGGTAAAACCTAACTAAAATAACAATTCTTGAATAGTGTCTTGCATGTATTGATAATTCTTTCGCTTAGAAGTCTTTTTAACAGATTGCCGCCTTAATGCTACTTGCCCAACAAGGAGGTACATAATAGGAAAATAATTATCAACATTGATTTAGTGTATACTATCTAATAGGCTAGTATTGATTGGTACGAGGTAATAACTTAGTCAAATATCAATATGATGCTTAATATGAGGTAAAGGTAAGGGTTAGTATAGAAACACACGTAGCCGGACCAAGGTGCAGAGTGAAATTTTCTAGATGCCGGACCAAGGATTTAAAAATACATAACTTATCACTTTGCATGCAAGATAGTAGTAAAGTATTGTTATAGTTAGAGTTATCAAGTTATGAACCTGTGGGGATCACATAAACCCTAGTTTTGATTTAAAATGTTCCTGTCTTGTGAATTGTGTTCAAATTGCTCTATAACAATGTAATAATTTGGGTTGTGGGTTTTGAATGAGTGAATTTCCTCATATGATATTGAAAAGGGTTTGTCCTATAAATAATGGATTTGGTATTCTATGAGTCTTTTGAAAGTTTTGTTCAATGATGAACCAAGGATAATTTTCCATCTCGGTTAAATGCTAATGATTTTGCATTGCTATGTTTTCTTATGGGTTGGAATAATTTGAATCTTTGAATTAAATGGAATATTTTAACATGAATGAGTCTTTGATTTTTAATTGAAGAGTTAAGACTTATAATGCTTTGCAAGTCTTTGTATGATGATACCAATGAGAATATGCCTTACTCAGATAATATTTAATAAATGAAAACTTTTAAATGTCTATGTCTAAATGTTTTCGACATATACTTATAATTTTGCCTTTCTTATATGGTTATGTTGTATATATGTACATTCTTTATCCTTTCCACTTGGTTGTATGACAATACACATCCTACTAACCTCTCGTCGTACGCTATATCTTTTTATGTTGTAGAACCAGAGACACATGTTTGTGGTTCTAGGCAACAATAAATCATTTAGTTATAACAATCAATATTGTGGTGAACTTTCCACAAACTGAACTTTTCTTTATGGCTTTCCTTTGGTTTTCATGGTATGTCAGGGGACATGTCCTAGTCTAGACATTTTATTCTATTAGTAGAGGTTTCATAGACCTAATCCTGGCAACAAAAGCGGGAGGTGCCGGGTTTGTACCGTTCTGTCCGAATCCATTACTTATTCGGTTTGGTTCCATCTTATATCGGTCAGGGACAACGGCTAGGGGGTCCGTGTAACACTAAAAATTCGATGAATTGGTTAAGCCTTTCAACGAAATCGAAAGGTGTCGGTCCCGGTATCATTTGATCCTTGTTCGTTACCGATCCGATTTTGTTTCGGCTTGTACCGGTTAGGTCCAGTGTCTAGGGGATCCATGTCAAACTCCATAAGTCCATGACTTGGTCTAGAGACTCACACAATGAATTAACACTTGAAACACTTTTTCTAAGACTAAACTAATGCGTCCAAACAAATTAGAAAGTGTTAGAGTCAAAATGTCAAGAAACGACCATGACGTCCGAAGATTTGTGAAATGTGAACTAATGTGCCTTGGAATGTTTGTAGGGGTGTTAGGAGTTGGAATATAATGAAATTTGGTAAAAAAGTCTTAAAAATATATTATAGTATTTTGGGGCCGAAACTTACGGGTACGACTCCCTAAGGACCACCCTAAGGGTCCTCTGAGAGGACCCTAACATTTGACCCCAAAACTGTCAAATTGACAGTGGCAGTCTACGAACCAAACGATGAGCCATCGATGGGTCAACGATCCATCGATGGTGGTCATTGATCAAGACACATAAGATTTTGAGAAAGGGCCCAAAACACCCTCTTTGTCACAAACGATGGCTTTCTAGTATAGGGCCGTCGTTTGGACTACGGGGCGTAGATGGGATTTCGTGGTTTGGAGGGTCGACTTCACTATTACGATTTAGTTAAGTTGAGTTTGGTTAATTAATAAATTAAGGGTTAAGGTATGGTTAATTAAGTTAGTTGGGTGAGTATATATAGACTAACCTTCATTAAACTAACTTAACGAACCATAATTCCCAAACCCAATTCTCTCCAACTTCTCTTTTCTTTCTCTCTCTATTCAAAGACCCTTTGAAGACGAACCTTCAAGGTTCAATAGGTATTCAATGCTTCATCTTTTATCCATAAAATTTCAAGGAATATTAAGGTATGGAAGCTATTCACTCTTGGGATCCCTTTTCCTAAGAGGCTCTTCAAATTTGGATTCCAATAATGTTTAAAAGTTGGGTTTTCTTCCAATTTTTTGAATGATCTTTAAATTGTATTTGATGTTGGTTTATTTGATTACTGTTGATAGATTATGATTGAATATTTGTTAATTTTTGTGTTTATTAGTCTTTGACCTAGTTTTATGGAATAATTCATGATTGAACCCTTTTCCTTTAACCCTAGGTTATTAATTGAGGTTAAATTGATTAATTATAATGCAATTGAATTAGTTTTTGTATATATTAATATTATATGATTTTATTAGGTCAATTGGTGGATTAATATCATTTTATTGATTGTAAGATCTTGAAGGAGGCTTATGAAGGCTATAGGGTAAGACTTTATAATCTTGAGTCCTTTACTTCAATGATGATAGCTTATACTTGATACTGGCATTCAATTGAAGTATTATATGTGATTAGATTACGAATATGATGATATTATGAATGTGATAAAATGTCTTGAATATTTGTAAGATAATGTTAAGGATATGATGGTACAAGGTTAAATATGAATCACTTGTCTGCCTTACTATGATATGCCTATGATGTATTGATCTTACAAATGAAGGGTTGTTATGAAAGGAAATTATCATGCAATACCTAATGAGATAATGACATGAGATTGAATGGTTAGTCTCATATGACCTATATTAAGATATGAAAATTAACAAAGACTTAAAGACATTTCAAAAAGGGACTTTAGCTTAGTATCGAGCGAACTAGATATGAGAGGTGTCCCTTGCCAATTGGGAAGGTAGGTTCACAATGATTCTAATGAGATGAGGACTCCAATGCCAATGGATATATATAGGGTTCAATACATATCACCTAGTTCCTTAACTATGTTGCCCCCATAGGAATACTAGCTAATGGATCCACCTAGAATGCTATGTTCATGTTTTGGTTCTACCTCAGCAAGTAGACCACCTTATTTCTGTCTAGGGTATAATGACATCAAATTCCATATTTAGCTCACATGTTATTTTTTCTGTTAAGGTTATTGTTCCCAAAAGTAAAATGAATGCAATAAACTGCACTCTAACTTGGGTGAGTTAAGGGGTTCTACTTAGTGTAGGTAGGGGTGTCTACTTATATATGGCACAAATTGAAATTGAGGGAAGTCCTAGGAGGTTGTTCTTATGTACTTATAACATGAATGAACTACAATTTTCGAGTTTAAATGATGTTTACTTTACATGGTATTGAATATATGCAATGAACATGATATTGATCTAAGATGATGACATGATGATGAATATGCATGATACGAAGATATATTAAATGTAGACATTTCTTATGATCATTTTTCTAGTTTACTTGGTTATGTACAGTTATGGGGCTTCACATAAGCATCACACTTATAGGCTTGGGAAGGGGTTGTGAGTAAGGGTCTTATATGTTTTGATGTGTTGAACTCTAGTACATGAATTGTTGTTGTGACATTATGTTGCTATGACCTTAGTATGATGCTATTCGTGTTGATATGAATTTATTCTAATGTCGGTCTTATGTTGATATGAATTTGTCTTAAGTTATATTGTGATTATTGACTTGTATATGCTCTTGTATGTGCCTAACGTCTTTCAAAAGTGACTTAGCATGGTTTTGAACAAAATGTCCTTTTAAGCATGATTTCAATTATTTTATTTGCATATGTATCCATACTTAGTACATGTGGTTGTACTAACCCACTTTTCCACAAACAATGTAGGTTCGGGCCATTGAAGTATAGGTGGCCACTTTGCAAGAAGACTTTTATATATTTCCAAACTTATTGGTAGGTCCTCAATATTCCGGGATGTTACCATATCTTTATTATAGCTATGTTGTTGTTATGTCTAAAGCGTATTTAAGCTTCATAAGCGAGAAGTCTATGTAAACTCCATATATGATATGTGAGAGGTCTATGTATTCCTCACAATGTAAAATCTATTAATTTTCCACATTTTGATCTATAATATGTTATGAAGAATGCTAAGGGCTAGTCCAAGTCCTCTTTTACGACGAAGACGTCGGTTACTTCTAAGGGTGGCTCCCCAGTCGTTACAGTTCGAGAGGGGTAACGGGATGAAAACAAGGATTTACTAGTTAATCCCCGCCCCAGCCCCGCTCCGTCCAGTTCAGTTCGCTTTTGTCAAAAATCAAAAAATATCCGTTGGAAGTTCATTGGGCAACGGATTTTGGGACCCACCAACGGCTCTTTCATCCCCATAACTCCCCAAAACACCCCTAGCCCCCCCCCCCCCCAAACTCTTTTTAAAACACTAATCTTCTAAAAAAAATACATTTTCATCCCTTTTTTGCCTAGAAGTACCCCAAATTTGTAATTATTTTAACTCAAAAAAAATATTATCTTGTACGCTCTAAACAACTATCAAAAGCCTCACTCAAGTATCTAGTCTCTAGTCTCTTATTCTCGTTCAAATTACGAACTTTATATTTGGAAATTGGATTTGGAGCTTCATACTTCAACATTCGATTTTCGGCTATAGGTCATAGATGTCTACCTTTTTAAGTAGACGTTTGGTACATTCATTCCAACTCACTTTTCATTTGGTTATTTATTTGTTTGCATTTAATTAATTATTTGAGAGTAACTAGTCTCTAGTCTATTTAGTCAATTATTTTTTAAGACTTTGCATTACATTTCATATTATATATAATTTATTTGCTTTTTGTATTTGAATATTGATTATGGTAAAAACAATGTTTACAAGGGTAAAACAACCATACTTGATTTGTTCATTAATTTATGGACCTCAAAATTCAAGAAAATAAAAAGCCCGATAGTACTTCTAAATCTAAAGCTAAAAAATTCTCTATTAAGAATAAATAAGAATGATTATATGCATGTCGATGAAACTGTTTCTAATATGATAGTACCAGTGAATAGATCCTTATCATGAACATTTACAAAAAAGTTTTGATAATTTTTATGAGGCATGACCTTAAGATGAGGAACATGATAATGTTAATGATTATATTCAAAAAAATTTCATAATAATGTTGATGAATATGATGACGACGAAACTGAGCTAGTTACAACTACTACTCCCACTTTGAGTCCCTCTCCCCCTCCCGCTCCTAGTCCTATTCACTTTCGCTGTCCTACTCCAGTTCCCACAGTAGACCCTAGGCTAAGGTAGAACATGCTAATAACCAGTTGTATGACAATTTATGAATCATCATGAAGATAGACACAAGCTATTTGTAATAAATGTAAACATATATTATATCATAAAACAATAGGGAAACAGGGTGGGACGGGACATTTGAGTAATCATTTAATGTCATGTTGTAAAAATCAATTTTTTTGCATGCTAAAACAGTAGACGATGCTAAAAAGAATGGTATCACCCTTCCTAAAACTGTAGCAATAAAGTGTCACTAACTGTAACATCTCATATCTAGAATTAACTAAGGTTAAGCTTAGAAATAAAAAACAATAGTACTCAATTTTGGAAATAAGTAAGGAAATCTGGAACATTTCTAGATTTCAATAGTGAGTTTTGGTCATTTTAAAACAACCATAAGTTCCATCACAGAAGGAATTTTGATGATTCCTTTATATGGAAGGAAAGCTCGTCAAAAGATCTTTCCAAATACGCGAAGTTTGCTATATTTTGAGTTTGTATGAGGGAGATATTCCCTTCGGAAGTTAAGATGTTTAGCAGAGGAATTTCTAATCCGAATTTGTTAAGGGCGTTTTGGTATTTCCTAAATCAATTATTAATTACGTTTTGATGGTATTAAGTTGCGTTCCAAGCTAATCCTAATAAGTCTACACATTTAGAGAATAAGTTAGGGCTTTGAAAAAAAAGGAGAAAAGAGGAGAAAGAAAGAGAAGACACAAGCACGCCAATAATTCGTTGCGAGGATTTCGTCAAGGGTGATCCCTATCAGGTATTTGATGTCATTCTGGGATAGGTCCACCCACACCCAAATTTTTTATATTCATCATGGTTTGAATAGTGAATGATGAACATGGAAGTTTTTGTTGAAATATTATAGAATCTTGTTTATTAAATCGTAGTTCATATGTTGAGGTTTTAATCTTGTTTTCCGGCCTTTTATGGGTCTAATCTATTGGGTAATGAATTATTGGTTGATCCCTAGTTTTTGGGGTGGGATCCATGAGAGCTTAAGAGTTAGAAGTGAAAATCATAGAAGAAGTCAAAAATCACGTCGAACACCCTTTGGAGTGCCACGCAAGCCATATCGCCTCAAGGACGGCTCTGTCTGACAGGACCTTGCGCGGCGCGCCAACAAGAGCACCCCAGACCATGGTGTGTCTGACAGGACCTCCCACCCCGCGCCTCTCACTGCGCCCTGACCCCCTTTTAACTCAATTTTTTCCTATCTTTCGTACTAGTTCCTAAGTGATGTACCCTTCATTCCTAGTTTATTTCAAAACTCTAAAGTACATATAAACATCATGAAATCATACATAAACATGAAAATCCTTTAATACATAATCCAATTCAAGGGAAGTTAGGGTCAAAGTCAAGAAAGTAAGAAGCCAAGTATAAAGCTATGAGGTGAGTAAAAGTAAATTTTTCTATGTTCTTAGTCTTACTTACGTCTTAAATTCATTGTAAGACTCAAGTTAGAGTTAAGGAAAATATTAAAAGTTGAATTCATTTCTCAAAAAGGTATAAAGGGATTATGTATTCCCTAAAAAGTTAAAGTTTCAAGTTAAGTAAAGAGCAAGAGTTGAGTTCATTTCTCTAAATTTTATAAAAAGTTGACTTTGTATTCCTGAAAGGTTGATAATGTTTTACATTTAAGGAAACTATTATTTCCAAAGAAGTTTTGAACTAAAAAAGGAAACATTGATTCCAAAAAGGAGCTTTTTAAAGCTAAAGGGTTTAGTAAATTATCTCAACCCAAAGGAAGAAAACTCCACCTCACCCCCACCCACGCCAAACCTCCCCCTTCTTCTCTTTACCTTAAAGATAACCCTTGTCCACCATAGTTGTTGTTCATCTAAAAAAAAGTGGAGATTTTAACATATACTAACTACGAAATTTTCATCTTTGTTTCTCTTTATCCCTTTTTTTTATTCCTATTGGAAATTGATGTTGTTAATTTTTTACAAAAAATATGTTCCTCCGTATTAATTTTGATTTCTAATTTTTTTTCTACTTTGTTGTGGAAGAAGAAGGGGTGGTGTATGCGGTCTTCATTTTTTCTGGTAAGGAGATGTGGATGATAGCCTTCGTTTTTTCTAGCAAAAAAATTTGAATCGTGGTACCCATTTTTTCCGGCAAAGAATATGTCAAGATATAATTCTAAATCTGAAAAATTAGAATAATGACAAGAAGAAAAAAAATGAAGAGGTGTCCTTGTGTATGATAACGCTGGGGTTCATATGCTCCCATTGAAAATTACTGTAACGACCTGTTTAGTCGTTTGAGCAGCGGATTTTTAAATTCTGGAAAAATTGGCTGAGACAACGTGTGTCCCGACGGACCGTCGTGGACACGACGGCCCGTCGAGGGAGTGTCGTTCCATGGCACTTAGAATTTTGAGATTGGGTACTGAAAATCGACTCTCTGTAAATTGTGACGGACCTGCAGGACGTGCCGTCACATCCACGATGAACCGTCGTGAGTTTCCGTTGCAAAACACTTCAACTTTTGAGAATTTGGTACAAGAAACGAGTTTCTGACCGTCATGACGGAGGGGCCAGGACGGACCGTCACAGGCCACTTGAGCTCGAGGGAGCTGCGACGACCACTGTGACGGACCGTCGCAGGCACGACGGCCCATCACAGGTTGCGCAGTCCAAGGCAAATTAGGATTTCTCCACACGTTTTAAGGGTCGTTTTTGACTATTCTTTCCTGAATTATAAAGATTGAGGGTTAACATTAATAAGTCTAATTACTTAGGGGTTAAAAGGGGTAACCTTAAGTTAATGATGGGGTTTATTTGTCCTCTTTTATTCTTAATTAATTGTTAATTAGGGTAAAGGAAAGAGGGTTTGAATAAAACAAAAGAGAAAGAAAAGAAAGAGGGAGAGAGCAGTCGATCAAAGGGGAGAAAACAAAGCTTGGGAGATTTCTTGTTGATTCCAATTCTTCGGTGGAGGTAGGTTATGGTTTATGTTACGATATTCGTAGTAAACTCTTGATAGGGAATAATATTTGTTGATGATATTGTAAACCTGTCTATATGCTTAATTGTATGCTCGCATGACTATGATTATGTGATTGTGATAAAACAAGCATGATGAAAACCATTGAATCCCAAATCTTGAAAGAATACTTTAATCTACAATATTAATGATGATGCCTTGGTATAAAAGAAGGCTTGGTGAATTAAAGTGATGGGATTGATGATGCCTTAGTATAGAGGAGGCTTGATGAACGGATAGAATGAATCTAGTGGATCGGAGTGTCACGTTCCGACACATAGTATTAGTGGGACGGGTGTCACGAACCGACACGTAGATATAGGGGATCGGAGTGTCACGTACCGACACATATAGGGGATCGGAGTGTCACATTCCGACACATATAGGGGATCGGAGTGTCACGTTCCGACACATATAGGGGATCGGAGTGTCACGTTCCGACACATATAGGGGATCGGAGTGTCACGTTCCAACACATAGTGGTAGGGGATCGGAGTGTCACGTACCGACACAAGAGGAAGAAAGATAATGAATCTCGAAAGATGTTAATATACTCAACATAATGAACTTAATTCCCAAATGAGTATGGTATTGAGGCTTGAGCCCTCATGGATGAACTTGATGGTATTTATTGACGATTATAATACTTGTTGTTGCTACATGTTGAGTTTATAGTTGATTTATAATATTATTTGATATGTATTATCTTCTATTTTGAGTTGGCCGATGATATCTACTCAGTACGTGTGGTTGTACTGACCCCCCTACTTTTATGTTTTCCCTTCGTTATTTGTGTTATGCAGCAAACGTTCCGTCAACTTCGACTCAGCAGTAGATCAAGCCAGTCTTCACTCCATCGGAAATTCAGGGTGAGCTAACGCCTCTAGCTTGGACTGGATCTTCTTCCATAAGTCTTGATGCCTTGACTTCCGGCATGGACTAGTTTCTTATGCATTTTTAGCTTCTTAGACATTCTTAGATAGTTTAGCTTAGTAATTTGATCATAGATGTTCTTGTGATGATGACTTCCAGATTTTGGGAATATTAATAATAGTGTTGAGTTGTTTATTTAATGAGTTTAAGTCTTCCGCATTTCTTTGTTTGATATTGTATTAAAATGTTAAAGGTTAGATTGGTTGGTTCGCTCACATAGGAGGGTAAATGTGGGTGCCAGTCGCGTCCCCGATTTGGGTCGTGACAGACTTGGTATCAGAGCATTAGGTTCGTTGGTCTCATCACACAAGAACAGGTCTAGTAGAGTCTTAAGGAACGGTAGGGGGACGCCTTTACTTTTCTTTGAGAGTCGATAAGACTTTAGGAAAATTCCATTCTTTCATTCTTTCTTTCGTGCTACTACTTGAGTCCAATTGGTATCTAGGTGATACAAATTGGTATCTGACCATCTTCACTCTATTTCGCAAATGGTTAGAACTAGAGCAACGACCACACCAGCAGCAACAACGGAAAGGCAAGAAACGACTGAGCCAGCCACTGGGGCTGTGGCTCGAGGGAGAACAGCGGCAAGAGGCCGTGGTAGAGGTCGTGGGAGGACGTCCTCTAGGGGAAGAGGACGAGCACCTAGTCCATCTGAGGCTAGGGCAGTGACTCCTCCACTGACTGAGGAGGTAGTAAGAGAGGGTGAGGAAGGGGAAACTGAACAAGAACAGAATGAGGAAATGCCACCCCAACCTACCCCGGAGATGATCAACCAGGTACTTGCTTATCTTAGCGGGTTATCCGATCAGGGTCAGGCACCTCCAGTGGTTTCTGCACCAACACCTCCGGTTTCAGAGATACGACATGCGGCTACTATGGCTCCCCGCATGGATGCATCATTGGGAATAGGCACATTTCCACGTCTTACTACTGGGCCTATTATGACAAATGATCAGCATGAACTTTTCAGTAAGTTCTTGAAATTGAAACCTCCAGTCTTTAAGGGCGCAGAATCAGAGGATGCCTACGATTTTCTGGTTGATTGTCATGAGCTACTACACAAGATGGGTATAGTAGAACGGTTCGGCGTTGAGTTCGTGAGCTATCAGTTTCAAGGGAACGCCAAAATGTGGTGGCGATCACATGTCGAGTGTCAACCAACAGAGGCACCACCTATGACTTGGGAATCATTCTCTACCCTTTTTATGGAGAAGTATATCCCAAGGACTTTGAGAGATAGGAAAAGGGACGAGTTCTTGAGTCTAGAGCAAGGGAGAATGACGGTTAATGCATACGAGGCTAAATTTCGCGCACTATCCAGATACGCCACCCAACTCTGCTTCAGTCCACAAGAACGGATCCGCCGTTTTGTGAAGGGGTTGAGGTCAGAATTGCGGATTTCAGCCTTACAGATAGCGGCTACGGCAACATCCTTCCAAGAGGTGGTAGACTTTGTGATAGAGGTGGAAGGAGTGAAACCAGATGACTTCACCACGACATCGACATCAAAAAGGTTCCGAAGGGGAGGTGAGTTTAATGGTTCTCACTCTAGAGGACAGAGCTCCGGAGGTTACTCAAGTCGACCAATTCAGTCTTCACTACAGACTGTAGTTGGGGGTCCACCTCAGAACGGTCAACACTTCTCTGAGAGACCTAAGCATGAACCCCGAGAGTGTTATGGATGTGGGGAGGTTGGACACATCAAGAGGTATTGTCCAAACCAGAGTTACAGAACCCCACTAGCTAGAGGTAGAGGTGGTCATGGTAGAGGCCGTTTTTCTGGAGGACGTGGTGGTCGAGGTAATGGTGGTCATCACAACGGCAGAGGTGATGGGCAAAATGGAGCCACTACTACGCAACATGGTAGGGGCAATGGACAGACAAACGATAGGGCCCATTGTTACGCTTTCCCTGGGAGATCTGAAGCGGAGGCGTCTGATGCTGTTATCACAGGTAATCTTTTGGTTTGTGATTGCATGGCATCTGTATTATTTGACCCTGGCTCCACGTTTTCATATGTATCTTCATCATTTGCTAATGGTCTAAAATTTCATTGTGAATTACTTGACATGCCTATTCGTGTTTCTACACCGGTGGGTGAGTCTGTGGTAGTTGAAAAGGTACATAGGTCTTGTTTGGTGAATTTCGTGGGGAGCAACACTTATGTAGATTTGGTTATTTTAGAAATGGGTGACTTTGATGTAATTCTGGGTATGACTTGGCTTTCTCCAAATTTTGCGATCTTGGATTGTAATGCTAAAACGGTGACGTTAGCCAAGCCTGGGACAGATCCGTTAGTGTGGGAGGGTGACTACACTTCCAATCCGGTGCGTATCATATCCTTTCTTCGTGCTAAGAAAATGGTTAGTAAAGGGTGTTTAGCTTTATTGGCACATCTCAAGGATGACACTACTCAAGTACCTTCGATTGAGTCAGTTTCGGTAGTCTGTGAGTTTTTGGATGTGTTTCCTGCAGATCTTCCTGGTATGCCACCGGATAGGGATATTGACTTCTGTATCGATCTTGAACCCGGTACTCGCCCCATTTCTATACCCCCGTATAGAATGGCTCCCGCGGAGTTAAGAGAGTTAAAGGCTCAACTTCAAGAATTGTTGAGCAAGGGCTTCATTAGACCAAGTGCATCTCCTTGGGGTGCTCCGGTTTTGTTTGTAAAGAAGAAGGATGGGAGTTTCCGAATGTGCATAGATTATCGACAGTTGAACAAAGTAACTATTAAGAACAAGTACCCCATTCCTCGCATTGATGACTTGTTCGATCAGTTACAAGGTACTTGTGTCTTCTCAAAAATTGACTTGAGATCCGGTTATCACCAATTGAAAATACGAGCAACGGATGTTCCAAAGACTGCTTTTCGAACTAGGTATGGGCACTATGAATTTGTGGTAATGTCCTTTGGTCATACGAATGCCCCTGCTGCCTTCATGAGCTTGATGAACGGGATTTTCAAGCCATACTTGGACCTCTTTGTGATTGTGTTTATTGATGATATACTGATATACTCCAAAAGTAAGAAGGAACATGAGGAGCATTTGAAAATGGTGTTAGAGTTGTTGAGAAAGAAAAAGCTTTATGCGAAATTCTCCAAGTGTGAGTTTTGGCTAGATTCAGTGTCCTTCTTGGGGCACGTGGTTTCTAAGGAAGGAGTGATGGTAGATCCCTCTAAGATTGAGACAGTGAAGAATTGGGTAAGACCCACTAATGTGTCAGAAATACGGAGTTTTGTTGGGTTAGCTAGCTACTACCGCCGATTCGTCAAGGGATTCTCTTCTATTGCTTCCCAGTTGACGAACTTGACTAAGCAGAACGTTCCATTTGTATGGTCAGATGAGTGTGAGGAAAGCTTCCAAAAGCTTAAGACTTTGTTTACTACAGCGCCTATCCTCACCTTGCCGGTAGAGGGCAAAAACATCATTGTTTATTGTGATGCATCCTATTCTGGATTGGGTGCAGTGCTAATGCAAGAGAAGAATGTGATTGCTTATGCTTCGAGGCAATTAAAGGTGCATGAACGTAACTATCCGACCCATGATTTGGAGTTGGCCGCAGTAGTATTTGCACTAAAGCAATGGAGACACTACTTGTATTGGGTTAAGTGTGAAGTCTACACGGACCATCGTAGCCTACAGTATGTCTTCACTCAGAAAGACTTGAACTTGAGACAGAGGAGATGGATGGAACTACTGAAGGACTACGACATCACTATCTTGTATCATCCGGGGAAGGCGAATGTGGTGGCAGATGCTTTGAGTAGAAAGGCCGGAAGCATGGGAAGTCTAGCTCATTTGCAAGCTTCTAGACGCCCATTGGCTAGAGAAGTGCAGATTTTGGCTAATGACCTTATGAGGTTAGAAATAAACGAGAAGGGAGGATTGTTAGCTTGTGTAGAGGCAAAATCCTCTTTCCTTGATCAGATTAAGGGGAAACAGCTTGATGATGAGAAACTAAGGCGAATTCGAGATAAAGTGTTGCAAGGAGAGGCTAAGGAAGCAATAATCGATGGGGAAGGTGTTTTGAGGATTAAGGGAAGAGTATGTGTACCCCGCATCGATGATCTGATCACCACTATTCTTACAGAAGCTCATAGTTCTGGATATTCTATACATCCTGGTGCAACCAAGATGTATCGCGACCTAAAGCAACACTTCTGGTGGAGTAGAATGAAGCACGATATTGTTGACTTTATTGCCAAATGTCCAAACTGTCAACAAGTAAAGTATGAACACCAGAGGCCCGGAGGAACACTTCAGAGAATGCCCATTCCTGAATGGAAGTGGGAGAGAATCGCGATGGACTTCGTGGTTGGTCTTCCCAAGACATTGAGTAAGTATGACTCTACTTGGGCGATTGTTGATAGGTTAACTAAGTCCGCTCATTTCATTCCGGTCAAGGTGACCTACAATGCAGAAAAGTTAGCCAAGATCTACATCTCAGAGATCGTTCGGTTGCATGGAGTTCCACTCCCCATCATATCAGATAGAGGTACGCAGTTTACTTCTAAGTTTTGGAGAACATTGCACGCAGAACTAGGTACTAGGTTGGACCTTAGCACCGCATTTCATCCTCAGACCGATGGTCAGTCTGAGCGAACGATTCAAGTGTTGGAGGATATGCTTCGCGCATGTGTGATAGAATTTGGTGGCCATTGGGATAGCTTCTTACCGTTGGCAGAGTTTTCATACAATAATAGCTATCACTCCAGTATTGATATGGCTCCATTTGAAGCATTGTATGGGAGGAGGTGTAGATCTCCCATTGGGTGGTTTGATGCATTTGAAGTTAGACCTTGGGGGACTGATCTGTTGAGAGATTCTATGGAGAAGGTGAAAGCTATACAAGAAAAGCTTCTAGCGGCGCAAAGTAGACAAAAGGAGTATGCAGATTTGAAGGTTAGAGACTTGGAATTCATGGAAGGTGAACAAGTCTTGTTGAAGGTTTCACCCATGAAAGGGGTGATGCGGTTTGGAAAAAGAGGTAAGCTAAGTCCAAGGTATATTGGACCATTCGAGGTGCTAAAGCGAATAGGGGAGGTGGCTTATGAATTAGCCTTGCCCCCAGGGCTTCCGGAGTGCATCCGGTGTTTCATGTATCCATGTTGAAGAGATACCACGGAGATGGAAACTACATTATCCGTTGGGATTCAGTTTGTTTGATGAGAACTTGACTTATGAAGAGGAACCGATTGCTATATTAGATAGAGAAGTTCGCAAGCTGAGGTCGAGAGAGATTGCATCCATCAAAGTGCAATGGAAGAATCGACCGGTTGAAGAGGCTACTTGGGAGAAGGAGGCAGATATGCAAGAAAAATATCCACATCTGTTTACAGATTCAGGTACTCCTTTTCGCCATTGTTTTTCTTCTTCTGATCGTTCGGGGACGAACGATGGGTAAATTGGTATCTATTGTAACGACCTGTTTAGTCGTTTGAGCAGCGGATTTTTAAATTCTGGAAAAATTGGCTGAGACAACGTGTGTCCCGACGGACCGTCGTGGACACGACGGCCCGTCGAGGGAGTGTCGTTCCATGGCACTTAGAATTTTGAGATTGGGTACTGAAAATCGACTCTCTGTAAATTGTGACGGACCTGCAGGACGTGCTGTCACATCCACGACGAACCGTCGTGAGTTTCCGTTGCAAAACACTTCAACTTTTGAGAATTTGGTACAAGAAACGAGTTTCTGACCGTCATGACGGAGGGGCCAGGACGGACCGTCACAGGGGTGACGGGCCGTCACAGGCCACTTGAGCTCGAGGGAGCTGCGACGACCACCGTGACGGACCGTCGCAGGCACGACGGCCCGTCACAGGTTGCGCAGTCCAAGGCAAATTAGGATTTCTCCACACGTTTTAAGGGTCGTTTTTGACTATTCTTTCCTGAATTATAAAGATTGAGGGTTAACATTAATAAGTCTAATTACTTAGGGGTTAAAAGGGGTAACCTTATGTTAATTAGGGGGTTTATTTGTCCTCTTTTATTCTTAATTAATTGTTAATTAGGGTAAAGGAAAGAGGGTTTGAATAAAACAAAAGAGAAAGAAAAGAAAGAGGGAGAGAGCAGTCGATCAAAGGGGAGAAAACAAAGCTTGGGAGATTTCTTGTTGATTCCAATTCTTCGGTGGAGGTAGGTTATGGTTTATGTTACGATATTCGTAGTAAACTCTTGATAGGGAATAATATGTGTTGATGATATTGTAAACCTGTCTATATGCTTAATTGTATGCTCGCATGACTATGATTATGTGATTGTGATAAAACAAGCATGATGAAAACCATTGAATCCCAAATCTTGAAAGAATACTTTAATCTACAATATTAATGATGATGCCTTGGTATAAAAGAAGGCTTGGTGAATTAAAGTGATGGGATTGATGATGCCTTAGTATAGAGGAGGCTTGATGAACGGATAGAATGAATCTAGTGGATCGGAGTGTCACGTTCCGACACATAGTATTAGTGGGACGGGTGTCACGAACCGACACGTAGATATAGGGGATCGGAGTGTCACGTACCGACACATATAGGGGATCGGAGTGTCACGTTCCGACACATATAGGGGATCAGAGTGTCACGTTCCGACACATATAGGGGATCGGAGTGTCACGTTCCGACACATATAGGGGATCGGAGTGTCACGTTCCAACACATAGTGGTAGGGGATCGGAGTGTCACGTACCGACACAAGAGGAAGAAAGATAATGAATCTCGAAAGATGTTAATATACTCAACATAATGAACTTAATTCCCAAATGAGTATGGTATTGAGGCTTGAGCCCTCATGGATGAACTTGATGGTATTTATTGACGATTATAATACTTGTTGTTGCTACATGTTGAGTTTATAGTTGATTTATAATATTATTTGATATGTATTATCTTCTATTTTGAGTTGGCCGATGATATATACTCAGTACGTGTGGTTGTACTGACCCCCCTACTTTTATGTTTTCCCTTTGTTATTTGTGTTATGCAGCAAACGTTCCGTCAACTTCGACTCAGCAGTAGATCAAGCCAGTCTTCACTCCATCGGAAATTCAGGGTGAGCTAACACCTCTAGCTTTGACTGGATCTTCTTCCATAAGTCTTGATGCCTTGACTTCCGGCATGGACTAGTTTCTTATGCATTTTTAGCTTCTTAGACATTCTTAGATAGTTTAGCTTAGTAATTTGATCATAGATGTTCTTGTGATGATGACTTCCAGATTTTGGGAATATTAATAATAGTGTTGAGTTGTTTATTTAATGAGTTTAAGTCTTCTGCATTTCTTTGTTTGATATTGTATTAAAATGTTAAAGGTTAGATTGGTTGGTTCGCTCATATAGGAGGGTAAATGTGGGTGCCAGTCGCGTCCCCGATTTGGGTCGTGACAATTACTATTCAAAAAATAAAAGTATGATAAAACAACATATTAAGACTTGAAATATAAGGAATAAGGTGATATTTGGATTTACTATTGCCTTGGAATTCTTAGCAAATTTAACTATAAACCTAGAAGAAGTAAATTTGTAAAAAATGTTAATGGTGGATTTCTATGAAGAAGGAGCAGCAGGGGTGGTGCAATTTTGAAAGGGAGGATTTGAAAGGACTGTTATTTATTTTTTAAAAAAAGAATGAGAAAAAAAGTTTGAAAATGTGTTGATCAATGATTCATGCGCTCAATAAGGCGTGAATCACACTTTTTTGCCACATGTGAACAAGGTGTTTAAATAGTTCAAATTCAGAATAGTTCAGGTGTTCAATAGGTATAATAACTAGTTAAACTGTTTAACTGAATAATACGAACAACTTTAAGGGGCCGTCTATGACTTAAGCCTATAAATATATATATATTGCATATATTGTTATTGCTTTATTATTTAGTTGTTATCTTTTAAGTTGAGTAGAGTCAAGGTAAGTTCATCCTTACCTCATTTTAATCTTAATAGTTGTACTTAGCATTGCAGATCTTATATTTGGACATTCAATGTACTGATTCCAGTTTACCTGCATCATTTTATGATGCAGACGCAGGTAACAAGGATTAGCACGCAGCGCTCCGTTGATCTAGAGTGAGCTCCAGAGTCAGTGGTTAGCCTCCTTGCATTTCGGACGACATATATTTTTCTGGCTTAGTATTTTAGTTGTTGGATATTGTGGGGTCTGTCGGAACATCCCTATTAAGTTAGTTTAAAGGCTTCATACACAATTTATTATTATATTTGAAGTCTTTTTACTTGTTAAGTTCCATTTTGGCCAGATATTCTATGATGTGTTGGTTTTGAAAATGTTTTATTTCAAAATTAAGTTGAGTTTAGTCTTCTTTGCTTCGGATCCAGCAATGGTCTCCAAGTGCCGTCCATGTCCAGGGTGCAGAATCGGGGCATGAAAAACATGGTATCATAGCAAATAGTACAAGAGTCCTAGGGAGTCGATGAATCCGTGTCTATAGAGTCTTGGTGATCGATGTGAACCGTGCCACATTTATGATTAAGAGGCTACAATATTTAGGAATGTTTCCCTTCTTTCATATTCTTTTCGTGCTAAGAGTTTATATCCAAAAGTCTCTCTCTAATTCATGATTAGGACTATTTTCAGATCATCATGCCTCCAAGAAGAGCAGTCAAAGGTCGACCAGCCCGTAGTAATGTGGAGGAACAAGAGGTCCCGAATACACCAGGTGTACAACCCCATAGAGAGGTTACCAATGTGAGATCCAGGAAGCTATCCGGATGTTAAGTCACTTAGTAACCAAACAAGAAGAGCAACATAGAATCTCGACAAGAAAGGGCTGATACCTCAAGAGTTTGTGAGTTTGTGAGGATGAACATTCTTAGTTTCACCGGATCAAACACTATTGAAGATCTGGAAACTTTGTAGAAGAGTTGAAGAAAGTGTTTGAGGTAATTCATATGGCTGATGTGGATAAGGTTTAATTGGCTTGTTATAAACTGAACAGTGTGTCTAGAACTTGGTTTGATCAATGAAGGATGGTAGAACTGAAAGTGTACCACGTACAAGTTAGGCTTGTTTCGAAGAAGCCTTAGTGTGAAGGTTATTTCCTCGCGAAGTGAAGGAAGCCAGGGTACAGGAGTTCCTTACATTGCATTGGACTCCATGAGTGATCATGAGTATGGATTGAAGCTCACCCAATTATCTCCTATGCACTGGAGATGGTGAAGGACATAAAAAGCAGAATGAGTATGTTTGTTGCCGGGTTGGTTCATGCTTCAATCAAGGAAGGTAGGAATGCCATGTTTATAGTTTTCATGTACATATCAAGGCTGATGGTATATGTAAAACAAGTTGAGGAGGAGAAGTTAAATGACAGAGAGATGTACCTAAACAAGAAAGTAAAGACTGGGAAAGAGTCTAGCCAATGAAAATATGGTTCAAGTCGACCACAACTCCAGAAACCAAGGGGCATGCACCATCATCTGCTAGTGCACCTTCACCCAGAAACCTAGGTGACCATAGAGGCCACAATTCGTAGCACTTCAAGGCTAGAGCAGCTCAATCTCAAGGTAGTTTGGCACAAGGAGGAAATAAGGCTCCTGGATGTACCAATTGTGATAGACACCACCCAGGAAATTTTCGTGATGGATAGATAGGTTGCTAGAAGGTGGTCAGGAGGGTCACTTTATTATAGAGTGGTTTAGAATAATCAAGGTTGTGGAAATATAGGCAATAGATCCCAATATTCATCAGTTGCTCCACAAGATATGGAAGCACATAGAGGAGCCACTTCTGGTACCGGTGGAGAGGCAAACCGTCTCTATGCAATTACTAGCCACAAAGAGCAAGTGAACTCTCCAGATGTTGTTACGGGTATGATCAATGTAATTACTCTTGATATTTATGCTTTATTAGACCTAGGATAAATTTTATCCTTTGTTACTCTTTATGTTGCAAATCAGTTTGAGATTTTTCCTGAAAAACTCCTTGAACCCTTCTGTGTTTGTACACGTGTTGAGGAGCCTATTCTAGCATTAAGAGTCTATCGTGATTGTCCTATTTATATCAATCACAAAGACATCATGGCTGATCTAGTAGAATTGGACATGGAAGATTTTGATTTCATTCTTGGTATGGACTGGCTCCATGCCTGTTATATATAAATAGATTGCAAAACTCGAGTTGTCATGTTTCAAATCCCAAAGAGACATTCATGGAGTCAGCTAGTAGTTCAGCAAAGCCTAACGATCATTTCATTTCGTACCTTAAGGCGAGGAAGTTAGTTTCAAAGGGATGTATCTATCACTTAGTCCGAGTTAATGAAAGTGTTGGGGTACCTTCCCTTCAATTAGTTCCTATAGTCAATGAGTTTCCAATAGTTTTTCTTGATGATCTACCCGGAGTCCCTCCCAAAAGAGAGAGAGAATTTAGCATGGACATCATTCCCATATACTCATCCTAACTCTATTTCGCCATATAGAATGACACCAACAGAGTAAATAGAGATAAAAGAGAAATTGAAAGATCTGTTACATAAAGTCTTCATTCGACCAAGTGTCTCACCTTGGGGCGCTCCGGTCTTGTTTGTTAGGAAGAACAATGCATCACTTAGGATATTTATGGATTACATTCATTTGAATAAGGTGACCGTCAAGAATAAATATCCTCTTTCAAGGATAGATTATCTTTTCGATAAACTTCAGTGTGCTTCTTGCTTTTCCAAGATTGACCTCAGATTAGGCTATCATTTGTTGAAAGTAAGGGAATGTGATATTCCAAAGACAACTTTTAGAACAAGGTATAGACATTATAAAATTTTGGTTATATCCTTTAGTTTGACTAATGCACCTGCAACATTCATGGATCTTATGAATAGAGTCTTCAAACCTCATTTAGATTGGTTTGTCATTGTTTTCATTAATGACATACTGGTTTATTCAAGGAATGAAAAAGATCATGCTAGTGACCACAAGATTGTTCTACAAAATTGAGAGATAAGAAGTTGTATGCCAAGTTCTCCAAGTGTGAGTTTTGGCTTAAGTCTATCGCATTCTTGGGCCATATTATCTTTGGTGAAGGGATTAGAGTTGACACTCACAAGATTGAAGCAGTTCAGAGTTGGCCTAGACCCACATCTCCAACAGATATAAGGAGATTCTTGGGTTTGGCTAGCTAATATAGGAGATTTGTTGAAGGGTTTTCATGTATCGATTCTCCTCTGACCAAGTTAACTCAGACGAAATTTAAGTTCCAATGGTCTGAACCTTGCGAGAAGAGTTTTCAAAAGTTCAAAAAAAGATTAAGTACCGCTCCGGTTTTGACCTTCCCAAAGTGTACTCAAGGTTTTGTGGTGTATTATGATGCAACAAGAGTTGGCTTGGGCTGCGTGTTAATGTAGAATGGAAAAGTTATAGCTTATGCCCTTAGACAGTTAAAGGTCCATGAGAAGAATTATCCAACTAATGAATTATAAATGCATTTCTGTTCGCTTTGAACATATGGCGTCACTATTTGTATGTTGTTCATATTTATATATTCACTTATCAAAAGAGCCTCCAGTATGTGCTCACCCAGAATTAACTCAACCTTAGACAGTGAAGGTGGTTGGAATTACTCAAGGATTATGACATGATTATTATTTAAGGCTAATGTTGTTGCTGATGCCTTAAGCAGGTTGCCCATAGCAAGTACTTCTCATCTCGAAGAAGTGAAGAGGCAGTTAGAAAAAAAATGTGCACATACTTGCACGTTTGGAAGTTAGACTTATGGACTCCATAAAAGGAGGCATAGTGGTATTCAATGGGGCTGAATCATCATTAGTGTCAGAAGTGAAAGAGAAGCAAGACCAAGACACTATTTTCCTTGATTAGAATGAATGTGTCCATATTCAGAGAGTATTGGCCTTTGAACTAGGGGAGATGGTGTGCTGAAGTATCAAGGTAGATAATGTGTACCTAAGGTGGACGGAATCCAAGAGAGAATCTTGGAGGAGGCTCACAGATCCAGATATTCTATTCATCCGGGTTCCACCAAAATATACCATGATTTGAAAGAGGTATATTGGTGGGAAGGCATGAAGAAAGATATTGCTGGGTTTGTTGACAAGTGTCCAAACAACGGCAAGTGAAAGTAGAATAGCAAAGGCATGGAGGTTTAGCTCAGAATATCGAACTTCCAGAATGGAAGTGGGAGATGATTAAAATTGACTTCATAATAGGTTTGCCAAGATAACAAAGGCAACATGACTCTATTTGGGTGATTGTCGACAGAATGACAAAGTCAGCCCATTTCTTTCCGGCAAAGACTACTTATTTAGCCGAAGATTATGCAAAGTTGTACATTCAAGAAGTGGTAAGACTTCATAGAGTTCCAGTCTCCATTATTTCAGATAGAGGTGCACAATTTACTAAACAGCTCTCGAAATACTTCCTAGAATGTTTTGGGTTCAAAGGTGAATTTGAGAAATACTTTTCATCCTTAGACAGATGGTAAAAGAGAACGTACTATCCATACCTTAAAATATATGTTAAGAGATTGTGTGATCAACTTCAATGGAAATTACAATTATCATATACCTCTCATTGAGTTTACTTACAACAATAGTTAACATTCAAGCATCCAAATGGATCCATATGAAACTCTTTATGGGAGATGGTGCAGCTCTCTTATTGGGTGGTTCGAAGTTGGCGAAGCAGGGTTGATAGGATTAGACTTAGTTCACCAAGCGATAGAGATGGTAAAACTAATTCAAGAAAGGTTGTGGCAGCACAAAGATGCCAAATGTCCTATACAGATGTTAGAAGAAGGTCATTAGAGTTTGAGGTACATGATTGGTGTATCTTAAGGTTTCACCCATGAAAGGAGTTATGAGGTTTGGTAAGAAGGGGAAACTTTGTCCTAGTACACTGGACCTTATAGAATTTCCAAGAGAGTGGGCAATGTTGATTATGAATTGGAGTCACCCTAGTAGATAGCGACGGTTCATCCGGTATTCCATATTTCTATGTTCAAGAAGTGTTTAGTTGATATTTCATTAATAGTACCAATATAAAATATGGGTATTAAGGATAACTTATCCTATGAAGAAGTTCCGGTTCATATTTTGGATTTTCAAGTTCGCAAGTTGAGGATAAAGGAAGTGGCTTCAGTCAAGGTCCTTTGCAGGAACAAATTCATTGAAGAAGTGGCTTGGGAAGCTGAGGAGGATATGAAGATGAGATATCCCCATCTCTTTGAATCCGAAGAAAATGTAGATCAAGGTACTAAATTATTTTTTTTAGCACTTTATATGTTTTTATATAAGCAAGTTATTACTTGCTTTTGTTTGTGTGGTGAAATGAAGTTACTCAACTTAGCTTAGTGAATGAATTCTAATTCTAGGATGAATGTTCCCAAGGGGGAGATATTGTAACATCTCGTATCTAGAATTAACTAAGGTTAAGCTAAGAAAAAAAAACAAGAATAATAAAATTTGGAAATAAGTAAGGAGTTTTGGTCATTTTCAAACGGCCATAAATTCCAAGTATCAAAAGTGAGTTTTGGTCATTTTCAAACGGGCATAATTTCCAGCTCAAGAGAAGTTTTAATGATTTATGTATATGTATCGAAATCTCGTCAAAATATCTTTCAAACGACACCAAGTTTGCTAAATTTTGAGTTCATATGAGCGATATATTCCTTTGAGAAGCTGGGATATTAAGAAGAGGAATTTCCAATTCGGATTTATTAAGGGCATTTTGGTCTTTTTCCACACCAATTATTTATTTTGTTTTTGGGATATTAAGTTGGGGTCTAATATAATCCCAATTATTTTTCACATTTAGAAAATAATTTGGGGCTTTGGATAAAAAGGGAGAAAAAAGGAGAAAGAAGGAGAAGACGCAAGAACACCAGGAATTCATTGCGAGGTTTTCGTCTGGGGTGATCCCTATAAGGTATGTGATATCATTTTGTTATTCTCCCTTTCAACCACGCCCAAATTGTTTATATTAATCAAGGTTTGAGTTAGTGAATGATGAACATGGAAGTTCTTGTTGAAATATTGTAGAACCATGCTGATTGAATCGTAGTTCATATATTGTAGTTTTAATCCATGTTTTTGGACTATTTTTGAGTATAATATGTTTGATAATGAAGTATTCGGTGATCCCTAGTGTTTGGGGTGGGATACATGGAAGTTTAGAAGATTTAAAAGTGAAAATCGGAGACGAAAAGTCGAAAATTTTACCGGACACACCTTGGGGTGCCGTGCCTGCTTGAGCGCCTCAAGACAGGCTCTGTCTGATAGGCCCTGGCCCGGCTCGACAGACATAGTGTCCCAGAAGAGGGTCTGTGTAAAAGGAGCTGGTGCCCCGACTCCCTAGAGACTCCGTTCTTTCCCTATCGTTTTGTACTACTTCCTAAGTGACGTACCCTGCATTCCTAGATGATTTCAACACTCTAAAGTACATATAAACATCATGAAGTGATCCATAAACATGAGATCATGATCCTTCAATACATAATGCAAATTCAAGGGAAGTTAGGATCAAAGTCAAGAAAATAAGAAGCTAAATCTAAAGCTATGAGGTGAATTAATGTAAAATTTTCAAAGTTATTAGAGTCTTATTAAACGTTTTAAATTCATTTTAAGGCTCAAGTTCGAGTTAAGGAAAAGACTAAAAGTTGAGTTCATTTCTCAAAAAGGTATAAGGGGACTAAGTATTCCCTAGGACTTAAAGATTCAACTTAAGTAAATTTCAAGAGTTCATTTCATTTATCTAAAGTTTATAGAAGGGGGCTAAGTATTTCCGAAAGGTTCATAAATGTTTTACATTTAAGGTAACTATGATTTCCAATGGAGTTTTGAACTAAAAACGGAACATCGATTCCGAAAAGGAGTTTCTTTTAAAGCAAAAGGGTTCAGTAAATTATCTCAACCCCAAGGATGAAAGTTTTAATTTAAAAGCAATGAGCTAAAGTATGTTTTAGGAGTAGTATTCATCACCAATGTGGGAACGAGATTTCAGATATGTCAAGTCCCTATATAAACAAAGTAGCCATCATAGGTATTAACATGTCATACTTTTTAGATGATCACGTAAGTTTAGCCAGTGGATCCACCACGTAGAGGATTTTCTATGTGACGACAAAGTATAGGAAAGTTATAAGAACATGGATTAGACGTTGTATCACCACTTAGGCTCATAGTGGTGGTTGTCGGTAAGAGAAATTCCCACTGAAAACTATATTACTTTGATATATATGTAAAGTCGAGTTTATTATTGTTATTTCTTTAATGAAATAAGAGTTTCATTGTCTTATTAGTTTTAACTATATATATTTAATATATATTGCTTTATATTGAGTTGTTATCTTTTGAGTTGAGCAGAGTCAAGGTAAGTTCATCCTTACTACATTTCTATCTTTATAGTTGTACTTAGCATTCCAGCTTGCATACTTGTACATTCAATATACTAATGTCAGTTGGCCTACATTGTTTTATAATGCACACGGCAGGTAACCAGGATCAGCACACAGCACTCCATTGATCTAGATTGAGCTCAAGAGTTAGTAGTGAGCCTCCTTGCATTAAAAATGATATCGATTTCATTTGCTTAGTATTTTAGTTGTAGGATGTTGTAAAGTCTATCTCAACTTCCCTCTTTAGACAGTTTAGAGTTTTCATAGACACTTAGTGATTCATTTTGAAATTGTTTTACGTGCTACTTTGGCCAAATATTATTTGAAGTGTTGGTTCTGAACATGCTTTATTTCATAAGTAAGTTGAGTTTAGTCTTACGCTTAGTTAAGTAAGCCATATCAAGGATTTTATTGGGAGCTAGCAAAGGTCTCCAAGTGTCGGCCACGTCTAGGGCGCAGGCTCGGGGCGTGACACTAATATTTTCCAAACACAATTAAATTCTTCTAACGTGTCTAGCTCTAGTATAGAACGGTCATATAGTAGAGAAAAATATCTTTAGCTGAAATGATTATTTTTATGGATTTGTCATTTAGTTTTGCTGAAATGTCAATTTTATTCATTATATTCAAATAGTGTATAATTCACATTTTAAAGGTTTTACTAGAAATACAATTAAAAAGACTATCTTTGATTATTAAGCTCAACATTTTCAATATCTTTATTTTTTATTTTATTTGTAAAATAACTATTATTTCTAATATGGTCCGTAATGTATATGATAATGATTAATTTACAATTATTGTACATTGGATTGATGAAAATTTGACTTCGCTAAAAAGAATATTAGGTTATAAAAATTTTAAAATTCATAAAACCGGTAGTTATATAGCTCAAATAATTATAGATGTTTTACAAACTATGGAATTTTTTATAAAATAACTAGTGCAACCTTAGATAATGCTTCTAATAATACATTTGCTATTTAAATACTAAAGTTGTCTGTTTTCCCTGTTTATATTGATGATTTTCATATTAGGTGTGATGCACACATATATAATTTGATTGTTCGAGATGGTATAACAATGTATAATGATGGTTGCACAAAAGTTGAAACTGTATGTCATTTTATTTTTGAATGTCAAGTTATGTCTAAATGTAGAGATTTTGGAAATCGTTGTCGTGAATTTAATCTTCCGCCTAGAAAAATTTCAAAATCAGTGTGTAATACATGGAATTCTATGTATGAAATACTTGAAGTTGCCTATGAAATATAGGAAGCATTTACAAATGGTTTGGAATGTTTATAATTAAAATATGACATATATACTTGATGATACGGTTGATATGACGTAAAAGAACTAATAGAATTCTTAAATGTTTTTTTATTTAATTACGAAATAAATGTACAGTTTATTATCAAACTATTTGCTCTGTTTTACCCAACATTTGTGTTATTTCTAGTAAATTTTATTAATTCAAAAAATAAACCAAGATTTGAAGAATTCGTTAAGAAATTGATTGAAAAATTTAAAAAATATTTTATTCGTATTCCTCAAATTTATTTAACCGCTTGTTTGTTATACCCACATTACAAAGATAAAGGTGCTTCACAAATTGTTGATAAAATACATTTTAATTTTGGTATTGACATTGAAGATGATGAAACACCTAGTTGTGAAGATGTTAAAGAGAGTATAAAAATTGAAGCTAGAAAATTGTATGAGTTGTATTATTCTAATAGAAGAAATATAGTAAGTAATGAAGAACCTCAAAGTTCTAGGTGTAGATATAATGAAGATGATATTGATGATAAGCTAGATTCTTATCTTGAACTTTCTCATAATGATACAAATGATTTTCTAGAATCGTGGAGCATAGCGGCAAGGGATTTCCAAAATTTCAACCTTTTGCTCGAGAAGTGTTAGCTATTCAAGCATCTTCACTAGCTTCGGAAGACACTTATTGTGCAGCAAGATTTCAAGTGGGAGAGCCTAGATATTCATTAGAAGCAAATAGCTTGGAGATATCGATACTATTTAATTAATGGTGAAAGAAAGAGTTATGGTAATTCAAGGTCTAATTCAAACAAACCCTTCCTAGAAGGTGGATGTGTAGAATAAATCATTTAATGCTCTACTAATATTTTTAACTCAAATTTTACTATTTAATTAATATAATAAAAGTATATAGGCTATTAGACTTACTATTTTTTATTATTATTGTCTGAAATATAAATTTTCATACTTTTAAAGTGTCAAATGTAAACTTTTATAGTTTTAAAGTTTGAAATTTTAATTTTCAAACTTTTAAAGTGTGAAATTTAAACCTTATAGTTTTAAAGTATGAAATTTAAATTTTCCATCTTTGAAAGATGGAAATTTAAACGTTAATACTTTTAAAGTTTGAAAGTTTGCATTTTAAACTTTAAAAGTTTAAAAATATAATTTTTTAACTTTAAAATTATAATAATTTTAATATAATTTGAGTAATGTTTTAATTTTTTAATTTAATTAATTATTTTTTTAAAAAAAGAATATATAGTCGTTGCACCCGGTTCTGGTCCATCCCGGTTCCAATAAGCTTCCTCTTTCTGGCACCCGGTTCCGTCCCAATTTAGGTTCCGATCAGTTCCAGTCTGGTAGTGCCGGTTCTGGTCATGTTCCAGCAATACATAGGCCTATGGGTAGTTGGATTTGAGTTTATAATGAAGACTGGATTTGGTTATTCTCTTGTGAATTATCTTGAAGGTTAATTGAAATAGGTCTTATTTTTCACATTAATATTTAGTTGGTATTTATATTTGGATTGTTCAGGTTAAGTAAGTTGGTTGGTACTCTCGCGCCTATTGGAGTTCCGAGTGCCATTCAACGTCTAGGGTGGGGTCTCGAGGCTTTACATAAATACTTGTATAAAGTTGAACAGGTAGACATGTGTCTCCTAGATTACATAAACGCGTCATACGTCGCATAGGACATGAATGTCAATGTACAAAGTCATATTGGACATATGTTTCTACTTGTACATGTTTATGTGTCTACTGATACAAACTCATAGTTGGAGGACATAAATATAAGTTTGGACCAAATGAAAGGACACATTTATGATTTACACCTATTTTTAGCCTCTTCTTTATGTGGACATTAGGATGATAATGTTGTGCATAAATAATAATATGTATTTATATCATCACATTCTTTCCTTAGGAACTCTACTAATCCATAACATTGTAGTCTCTAGCTCGATAATCTTAGGCCATAGTTGATCAGACAAACAATTATATGATAGAATGGGTGAATTAAAAGTCTTTGATGATACAAAGACTGGTGTCAAAGGTATTATTGATGATGGAACAACTAAGATACCTTAGATATTTATCCTACCACCAGAAAATAGGACAGATTCCTCCGATACATATGAAACACACTTTATTTTTCCAGTCATTGACCTTGAGCGTATCAACGAGATGGATGTAATCAAGCATAAAAATATTTTGGAGTAAGATATGCATTCAAGACATGGAGTTTCTTCAAAGTGGTTGATGTGTATTCCAGTATCCGCCAGCCTTGATGAAATGTTGCGAGGATCATGACAATTTTTTAAAGAAAGATATCAAGAATAAGAAACAATATTATACTCGAGATATCACGAAAAAGGTGGTTCATTCTAGCAATTTTGATTTGTATAACCCTTCTGTTTCATCTGCAAATTGAAGATTACATTTTTTTAAAAAAAAAATTGGCTCCTAATCGGCCTTTCAATCCAAAAGAATTTTCAAGATCATGTAGTTAAATGTTCTGTATAAGAATTAGAAAACCAACCAATAATTGAATATGTATTTTTGTGTAAATACTGAGATGTGCTATTTTGTTAATTTTATAAAAAAAATTCAGGGAAATGCTAATGGGCTAAGCTAAGTATATGATGATATTGGGTTGTTCCTTGCTTGGATTATTGTGTAAAGTTCTTGGTAGTTATGGTTTTCATATCAAAGGTATGGATTTCACGAAGGGGTTTGGTGTTTTGGTCCTTACCATACAGCATGCCCAGCCAGAACTTACCACCTTTACTCACTAGCATGCCCTCAGCCAGAACTTACCATAGGCACCAACAAACTTTCTGACAATGATTTTCTCATAGTACTTCTACAAGATCACATCGGAGGAATCGAAGTGCTTCACAAGAATAAATGGGTTTATGTTCCTTCTAAGGGTGGTGCTCTTGTAATTAACATTGGATATATTCTGGAGGCTAGTATTCTTTTTATTTTCTATCCATGTGCGATCGATACCACTGAATATACAGTTTTGTTATTTTGATTGTTTTTTCAACTTATCTCAAATGATAAGTACATAAGTGTTGAACACAGAGTATTCACAAAGAATGTTGGACCATGATTATCAGTTTTGTGCTTCTTTGGTGCAGATCCAATGTCATCTTCCAAGATTTAGATCGATTCCTGAATTTTTTTCAGAAGATAACCCTAAAAAATATTGTGCAACCAGAATGAAAGAGTATTGTGAGTACTTCCGTAAAAAAGGCCTAGATGGAACTTCTGCATTATCGCGTTATAAGATCTAATCTTAATCAAATAACTAAATTTATAATGAGAATTGAGAATTACTTTTGATGCTGGTTATTACCTATTGTATTGTGTCGTCTTGTTACTTTGAATCTAATGTTTGCTTATAAATAAAACATAAGTTTTGTTTTATCGTGTAATTAAATTCTCTGTTATATAATGACAAAAAGTGTCATTTTATATATGTAGCGAACGATTTTAAAGCCTTTGATGACACTAAGGATGGTATCAAAACGAATTTTTGATGCTTGAAACACCAATGTGCCACAAATATTCGTTCAACCAACTAAAATAGAGGAATCTGTAAGCATTTCTGAAATAAAGTTCACTTTTCCAGTAATAGATCCAATCAAGTGTAAAAATATTTTGGACAATGTTTGAGAAGCATCGGATACACGGGGTATAATTTCTTCCAAGTCAATGATCATGTCAGTCCATTAGATTTCCTCTTGTATACGTTGAAATCTATTGAATACATATGACACTTGAGGGAAATAACAAATACAGTCGGGAAAGTTGGTTACCTGAGAAAGCATTCTCGATAAAGGAAAAGAAAAAAAATTCTACAGAATAAGGAAGGTTCGGACTCTTATGATAAGGATAAAGAGACAAACAGGCACAATATGTAAGAAGAATTAGCTGTGTGGAAGAGCTCATAAAGACCTGAAGGCTGCAAGAATATTAGCTGGAATCAACCATGCACCCTCTGTTATTGGTCTTTGTACTTGAGAAATTACGATAATGATTGTATCTTCCAATTAGTCAAATTTACTTTTACTTAGCAAGATTATCATTTATGTGTATATTCCACACAAATTAAATAAAAGCATAGAAATATTTCATACCTTATAAGCTTTAGCATATAAAGAAGATGAAGATGAACATGATGAATTATCCCAAAGAACAAAAATCTTTGGGAACAACAACATTCTAATTATAAGACCATATTTTCTTCCTTTGACATTGTTGGAATTTATCCATCAGATGAAATCCAAAAAAGCTTTCTCCGTCCTCGGGAATCATCAAAGCTATCTTCTAATATAAAACTAGAAGCACAAAAACTATCCGAGACTATATAGGGAAGAAAATCCAACATTATAAATATCGAAAGAAGGAATTTCTCTTCACCTTTTTCTACCTTCTAAAAATAATGTTAAATACAAAATATAAAGTCCACAAAATTGGCAGAAGGTAACCTTCATGTAGAAAGAGGACGTCCAAATCCTTAAGTTATAGAAAAGCATTAAAGGATATGCAATGTATATGAATTGTCTGTAGTAAATTGCAAACACTGGAATCGTAATCAGAATAAGAATTCAAAGTGCTCTTGTTCAAAACTTGTAAAACTTAACATCTCATGCATATTTATATCTCATTTGGACAAAACTCATCTCCTTCAATAACGAGTCCACCTTTGTAAAAATCATTCATCTCAAACAATCTCTCCTTTTATATTTCTCTCTCTCACCTTTTTGAGCATGCATAGTTTTCTCATCTCTATCTTAAATACATGTGTCCTAAAAGTTGTCTTTTTAACCGTCACAACTGCTATATTAGCCTCCATCTTTGTCTCCTTACATATTGCCTAATTTTTTAACTTCTCCTCCTCATCCTTGGAGTGAGCCAAATTTACAGAAGTGTCCTTCTTCGCTTTCATTTTACCCTAAACTTCTCTATTCCACAACCAATCCCCCCCCCCGATGACCACGTTATCCCTAGAACTTCTTTAGTTGTTTCTCGAGTGCAACTAGTTGTGTTATCCCACATTATCATGACCTAAATTTGGGCGTGATAGAAGTCCTCTTATCTCACCAAGACAAGTCAGTCTAAAACCCAATAACATGATAAATGCAAAAGTAAAGCAAGAAAAATAGTTTAACACCATAAAGAAATGTGGAAATCAAAATAAACTTAAATAAACCTCCAAAATCAAATTATCAAGTGTACAAGCCTCAATGTATCATAATAGATATAAAATAATACAAGTATCCATATCATTGTATCTAGAATAGAACAAGTCCATATAAACGAGTAAGAAATTCCATGAAGAAACAAGAAACTACCTCTGAACTCTCCACAGTAAGCCTCAAACAAACTAGATAAGAAAAATCATGAAGAACATGGCTCATAATATACACAAGTGTCGAAGCAAGGACTTAATACTATAAAAACTTGGTACTGAAAAAAAAAACCAAACACTAAGGAAAGCAATCTAGAGTATGGGTAGTCAAACCTCTAACGAAACCTCTACAATTACAACCTGCACATAATTAGACATAATTAGCCCAACATAGAAGTACATAATTAATGCATCACACAACAAAAAATGTCAACCCTTCATTACATACAACTCATCAACAAACAATTCATAAGCTTCACGCAAAATTCCCAATACAAATAATCATAAGGTTCATGAAAATACTTATGAGCAATGCAATAAGGTGAAATGTCAAATATAGTGATGCATGTCTGTCTTATGATACACATATGTTTAGTACAGACAAATGTTCACTGGGGCCTCACAAGTTCGATGTATTCGTCGTAACTATTTCCCTCCTGCACAACTCACTGACTAAAACCATTGCCTTCAGCGTCTTTGAAACTATATACTTTAGCGTCATTATCATAACAAATATCATCACATTAATTCAGAACAAATGGAAATATGAATGTTAACAAAAATCATAAGAATATGATGAATTTCATATAAGTTCATAGACCTTATCAAACAATCATGATACAACCCGAATAGTGAATCAATCAAAACATTCAAATTTATTATCAACAATTTACACGACAATATAATTAAGTTGCCTTTTTTATTATGCTCTTTTCCTAATTATAGTTATTCAATATTAACAGGTCAATGCCATCAAAAAAATTCCATTACACCCTAATATATACTAAACAAAGGTTAAGACATTCACTTGCCTCATACAATCAACTAATAACACTAGATTTGAGTTTTTCAATTTCATTGGGTCTCCAAATGAATGCCATCTTTTCAATTAAGTAATTCTAATAATAATTGAAATTTAAGGACATTTGAGACTTATAGAAAGCGGGTCAAATCAATCCAAAAGACTCAATTCAAAAAAGGAGGGTTGAATCTGGAAATTTATACAAAAAGTCGAAGACCACTAGTGAAAGCGATTTCAAAAATAGAGTTGAATTCAATCTAAAACATCATTTTATCCAAAACCTTTAACCTTTATAAAACATTTATATTTTAGACTCAAAACCCAAGATTAATCCTTAAAATATTAAAATATTTAATTGGTAAAAGATAAAGGAAGTTAGAAATTGTTACCTAATAAAAGTTACTCGAAAATCCCTTTTGAAAGAGTCTAAACAAAGCTACTAGGGTTCAAAAAACAAATTAACCAATGAAATTGCAATTTTCAAATGAAAACACTATTCATGCATCAAATACTCTTACTATCACAACCTAAAGCCTTGCAATTGCGGATAGTAAGTAGGTCAACTAATTAAAGTTGACAATCATGATTGCGAATAGAATACATGGCGATCGCGATGACCAAGAAATTGACTGTACGGGATCATGAAAACCCTACACGTGATAATTATAGCCTCAGAATGACGACGGACAACAAATCACATACTATAGATCAAAAACCAACTATTCATACAAGATACAAAACAACCAAATGAACCTTTGAGATTAATTTTAGAACCCTGAGTACATAAACCATATACGCTACTCACTTGAACTCAACCTTTATGACTTAATGAAATAATAAAAATACGAATTTGAGGTCTCGTTGACCCAAAACCCATGAAAGTCATAACAAACTAACTTAACAAACTAAATAGATATGACTCGGGGAGACAACCAGAAAGGGTAAAAATGGTACTTTTATGAACTTTTGAGTCAGTAGACATATATAGTTTGCATCCTCTCTACTCCTCCAATCCGTGATCCTAAGCAACTTCTCCCCTATCTTATGAGAGAGGGGAGGGGTAAAGCCACCCTATATAATCATAAATTTCTTATATTATCTTCTTCTCTCCCTATGCCTTAGTTTCTCGATCCATCACCAAATGTGTATGTCACATAGTATAATTATCACTCAAGGTAACCTTGCAACCCTTATAAAGGCATGTATCACCCTTCCTAAAGAGTACATAATCTATGTGGGATTTGACTACTATGCTATTGAAGGTAACCAAATGGTTTTCCATCTTCCGAATGAAATAATTTTCTATCACAAACTTAAAAGATCTAGAAAAAACTAAGAGCGAGGCTCCACTTCTAGTTCTATCCCTAAAACCACAACAACTAGATATTTCACCAATATGTCCATAAATCCGCACTGGTGAATATCTTCTACGTGCGATAAACTCCTCTCAACCTCATTCAAATCCTCTAAAAAGTGTTTCTTGACATCTTTATCTAAGCCCACTTGAGGCACCTAAAGTCCCAATCTACTAAAATATCTACTTCATGTCTATCCCTTGAGCCTCTTGAGTACCACAACTTACCATTGACATCTTGTGCCTTCACACTTTCTCATCTAGTCTCCAGGATACAAGTTATAATAATATTACTTATCTTTAGGATATCCACTAGGTCTATGAATTTCCCCACTAGTGACCCTGTGCTCTAAGACCCTTCCCTTAAACAAGAGGACCTCTTACCGCATCCTTCACTCCTTCTCGTAATCAAGGACATAACCATAGTCCAACATTGTTCACCAAAATCACTAAAATAGATGCAAACTAAATTGGTAATAACTAAAGTAAGGGAGGAATACTAAAATTAAAGGCAAAGAATTGGAATCAGTAAGCAAGAATCAACAAAAAGAATAGAGCAAATGCACCAATCAATAAGAAATAGAGCAAAAATTGATCACAAACTATAAGATTAAAACATCAACAATCAACACATGAATTTTGGATAGAACAATAAAGATAACAACACAGTAGAGATTTTATGAATATCATTACTAAAATTAAAAAAATAAATAGAAGAATAGGAGTCTTCCAGTTCTTACGGAAGCTCTTTCTTACCAGTCAATCAAGTAGTACAAGAACTGTATCTTATCTTATAGCCCGGCGCGGCGGGTCGCCTTTTAAATTAATTAAGTAGATAGAAGAAAGTATTAAATAGATAAGGAGTAGATGAGTGAGTGAGTCCTCACTGACCTGAGCGATTTCGATCACCTAGCAGGCCTTTTATTTGGTAGGTAACATCGCCAAAGCGTATCATCAGATTTGACTACGAAGGATTGAAACTAGTGGAGAGTCCCTACAGTCTAATCTTCCATTCCTTGCTTTACAGATCTGTTTGGACTATAGTGGTCTTGCCAGAGAGGGTGAAGAAAAAGGAAATTTATGTTCATACAAAAAAATTAAGATACTTTAATTCATTTTGTTATTTTATAATAGAAATAATTTAAGTTCCTTATAATTATTTCTTCATGGTAAAATCCTAAGAACTAGGATATGAAAGTATATAAGCAATGTTATAAAATAATAAAATAAATATCGTGTACTAAAATTAAGAGAAGTAGAGAACGAGATAGAGAAAGACAAAGTAGTGGTACTACTAATAACTTTTTGCTATTATTCATGTGTCTGTTCCATCTAAAACACTAGGCCCATCTATAAGTATTCAAACTATGAGATCTAGACATGTTATAAAACATGAAAATCTAGAACATGCTATAGTATAGGTGGGTCATCGAACATCCACATCCTCCAATCGTTGACAATATTACCTCGTAGATTTCTATGTAATAAAAGGTGCACTCAGTTATTTTTTATATATATTTTTTGAAGGATCAATATATATATTACTAGAAAAAGTAAGTGTGATAAATACTTGATTACAGAAAAAGGAATCAACCGTGTATTTTCTTATGTTGATGAGAAACATCACTTTATTATTTTTAACAATACCTCCCAATCTATATTTATAATTCCAAATATTGATCTTGGTTGTTTATAGTGGTGGAAAATGGGCAAAATGGGTCAACAATTGATGGGTCAGAATTGGGCTAACATAAAATGGGAATAATTCAACTGTCTATATTGAATATGGATAAAAGAAGGGCTGGGTAATAAATTAGTTTGGTAAAATATATGGTGACTCATATTTTCATGATTAAATTGTACTCAACTTTAGAATTCAATATGGAGAATATAATTTATTCTTTTTTTTGTATAAAAATTGTTGAAATTGTTTTTTTTTTGTTTTATCATATCATAAATATAAATACGACATCTAATGTGGGATCCAACTTCCAAATTGAGGCCCGATCTGAGACACTTCTTCTAAATTAGGACCCAACCCAAACACTTGAATCGAGACCTGACTTTCAACTTGGTACCCGAGCACGACATTTGACTCGATATATAATATTTGAATGTAGATTTGACCCCGATACATAAATGGGGACCTGCATTCACACTCAATTTAAAACCCAAATCCAAACCGATATTTGATCTAGAGGTCGACCCAACACATTCCGTTGATGATCGATCATGAACTCAAACCCGACCTTAGATTTAGGAACTGACCAAAATTCTTGAGTCAGTATTTGACCTCAGAAAAATACCTAAATTGGACCCACCTTATGAATTAAGATCTAATTTTGACTCGTGATCTCAGACCTGATTTCAAATCGAGATCCAACCTAAACATCTGATTTGGGATCTGATTTCTAAATGTATATTTGACACCCACAGTAAACCTAAATGATGGATTCGAGACCCAAAACTGGACACCTAACTTAGAAACCAACTTATGAATTAGAAATCAACTCTAACATCCCATAAGGGGACTAACTTAAGAATCAGAACCCGACACTGTACCTATACAACCAGTTAAGGACCAGAACTTAACACTGTCCTTGAATCTCGACTTAAACTTGATTAAGAACTTCATCTCGATACGTGACTCAAGACTCGACCTTAGCACTAACCCGGATCCAACCTTGAATCCTTACATAAGATCTAATCTAAAAATTGATATTTGATCTTGGTATCACCTAAAACGGGAGAGTTAGATCTTGAATTGAAATTAGGATACAGGTCTCAAATAAAGAATTATGAGTCAGATTTTGAATTATTATCAAGAATGAGTATGTGAGACTTGAGTTAGAGTTGAAAATTGAGGTGTGAGGTTAAAAGTAGTCTTGAAAAAGAATTTCCTTACTTTTTGGAGATAGGTCATTTTTTCTTATATTTGAGGAAAATAAGTTTATTTAGAAAATACATTTACCTATGTTTTTAAATAAATATGTACATTTCTATGGGTTGAATTGTCACTCCCCAAGTCTACACCAAAGACGAGGATGGCTTTTGACCATTGTTGGTCTCTAAGAGAACCCTTAGCCTGAGTTATTACTCAGGAAAAGACTTAATCAAGAATTTAGGATCCTCAAATGTAAACTCAACACATAAGGATATCATTACGAAAAATATTTTAACTCAATATACTCTAAATTAATCAATAACATAACTGTTCAACTCAAGTTTCTAAAAGATCACAATGAACATGGAAAGGATACATCAAGTACTAATATATATCAAACCTCTAAATACTATGATGGAAGTCGGGCCACTAATAAAGACATACTAACAAACACAATCAAAAAGATGAAGCCCTCAAAAAAGCAAGATGGTTCACCAAAGCTATCTACAATATGACGGGATTAATAATGAACGACTAATCATCCTAAATACTTGTATTTGCATCATCAAACGATGTAGGCCGAATGACGTTAGTACATTGAATATATGAGCATGTAAGGGGAAAACTAAATATGTTGATAGATAGATAAAATGATAGAAAGAAAAGATACTCACCCCGACTCATCTCAACATAACATAATATGAATGCAACTATTAAAGATGAAACATATATAATGCTTTTAAAACAATATTTAAAACTCAATTTATATAAAAATTCAATAATAAACTTTTTCATATTATTTGGGAGATTCTCAAACTAACAGCCATCACTTTGAGCTACATGATGATACAACGTCTTTACTACGTTAGTAGGACAGTTCTACACCTCGCCGGAGTATAGTACATCCTCAACTAAATAGATAAACTAAAAAACACTAAAAGATAATAAAGAATCATTAATATATGTATGATCCGTTATCCGTGTTGGCATACATGGTTTAGGAGGACTGTTAGTTGTCTGAAATCATCCTCATATCAATGCTCAAAAAAGACTTAGAAGAGATAGTACTCAAAATATCCTCATGAACTCATTTTTATATCAAGGTCTCCTCTTGTTAAAATGTAAAAGTGTTTAGAATTAGGAACAATTATTTCCCTTAGACTTATTTCAAACTATGAAACTCAACTCTACTCATCCTCATACTCATTTCAACGTTTTAAGACAATTTATATATAATTGTATAAGCCTTCTCCAAAAGACTTTCTCAATTTTGTCTCAACTACAAATTGAATTTGGATAGTAAATTCAAGAGTTATGAGTAGAATATATAGTATCGCTCCATGATTAAATAAGACTTAGATAGTTGGTAATAAAAAAGAGAACGTAGACATGATTCAAACACAACACCTTTTTAGGTCTACGACAACACTAAATCAGGACAACACTTATAAAGTGTTGCCTAAAATACTTTTGGGAAAACTTTTAAAGTGTAGCCAAAGATTTATACTTTTAGCCAAATTAATTTTAGTAACAGTTCTAAAGTGTACTCTTTAATGGGATAACCTAGACTTTATAACTGTTGTTATAGTTGGCAACAACTATTTACATGAATGGCCACACTTTTTGAAGTGTGTTATTTTTGTAATTGTAAATACAACACATTAAAAATGTGGCCTTAGTGTTTTAACCAAAATTTTATATTCCCTCCAACATTTTAACATTAAAATTTGATCTCCCTCCCATTTTTATTTGGCAAAAAAACTAAAACATTAAAGAAAAATTAAAAAGAATAAAACATTAAAGATATAAAAAAAAGGCAACATTACCTAAAACTTCAGCTGAAGCTTCCATTTTCAGCTGAAGAACACCATTTGCATGAACTAAAGAAGGATCAAAGAACGGAAGAAATCAATTTTTATTAGGATATTTCGTCACATTTCTGTCAAACTTCAACCAAAGAACACCATTTTCAGCAGAAAAATCGAAGAGCACTTCAATTTCTCTTAACATAAACTGAAGAAGACGATTATCCTCTCAGCTTCCTTGTTCAAGATTGGAGAGCTGAAGAAGACGATTTTCTTCAAAGATTTCTTGGTAAACTGCTGTTCCATCAGATTTCCTTTTGAAAATTGAAAGAAAATGCTTCACAAATCAACTTGCCTAATGTCTTAAATCTTTAGGTTGTTGGAATAGAGTTTATCAAATAAGAGATTTTACCTTCAAAAGTTTAAATTATAGCTTTAAGATTTTGATATGCTTGTGTGTCAGTCAAAATTTAAGTTAGGGTTTTTATGTTCTTGTGTTGTTGATACGAATTTGGTTGATTTTGGAAGTTTATTTTATAGTTGTATGACGTATAAATGGGCAGATTATCTTTGAATGACTAGTTTTTCCTCTTGAATGTTGAATATAGAAGTTGAAGCTAAGTCACCTTTATATAAAGAACTGAGTTGTAGCTAAGTCGTCTTTCTTCGAAGAACTAAATTGTTGAAGCTGGCGATACCTACAATATTTTTACCCTAATATAGATATCGTCAAGTGGAAATAGCTACTCTACATGTATTTCAAAAGTTTTTAATGTCTTTTTTAATGTCACTGTTTTTTTAGTCTTCCAAAGTTCATAGTTTTGCTCACCTTATGCTTGGTTTGTTCCTTTGTTAACCACATTGACTATGTCTTGTAGCTATTTGCTTGTAAATTTTTATTTTTTCGACTACATGCCTTGAAGTGTCTAAAAGTCGTTTATTTGTTTCTCTAGTGCATTTTCAAGTGTACATCAAACACTTTAATTCAATATTTCTTAGTTGTTTTGGGATCACCCCGTAGTATTAATTTTCTAAACTTGCTTTGTATTTTGAGTTGCACTATACAAAAAACAAATCATATACCTTAGATATAGACGATATAGGATATATTTTTCAAGTCTAGAAGGGGTAGAGAGGGAGCAGTAACTTGTGAGAGTGCTTTGCAAGAGCTGGACATTACAGTTATGACAAATAGGAAATTTCTTACTATAAAAGGATCTATTAGAAAAAAAAGTAATTGACTTTAACTTTTGTGGCTTGACAGTACATAATTTCTTATTTTTTACAATACCAAGTAACTGTGTATGATAAATCTGATTGGTGCACATTTTATTACCTTCTATAACTAGTAAAACTATAGTAATAGCGTAACATGATTTAATTGTTAATGTATATAAATTAAATCCTTAGTAAAGCAATTGTTTCTAAATTTTAATTGTTTTGTTTCTTTTTCTACTTTCATCTTGAGGATTATGCTTTATTTCTTTTCTGCTAACTGTTACTAGAAATAACAGAATAGAAGTATAAGATTTGTTTTTGTAGTATGGACAACCTGTTGAGTTTTGGATATTTTTTAATGTGAGACTTGCTTCATCTAAGTTTTAGATGAACAAGGAGAAGTTAGTGCAAATAAAATGGAAATAAAGTTTTGTACTATGTTAAAGTCTGTCCTATTTGATAAGCTAGATGCAACGGATGAGAAATAGCTTGGAATTTTGTAATTTCATTACATGTCAAGTTCTTGCATATAGAATAGAAGTAAATAGAACTGTAAAGATAGTCTATGGTCAAGTTCTATAAGACTGTCCAAGGATGAGGCTAAAGTCTGTTTCTACGTCTTTCCTCTTAATGAAGTTAACAACTTCATTATCAATCTTTTCCTCATTGAATTTATGTTTCTCCTTCCTATCGACTTCAATGGTTCTGTCATCCTCCACAAAGTCGGCTTTATTTTAAGCTTCAGGGGGGGAGACCTATGGTGGTATCCACCAACACTTTTTCTTTGTGACTTTAGTTGATCGGATGCCTTTCCCTTTAGTCGATGTCAAAATGTAGATATTCCAATTAGTAATGAACATGTATAACCCTACGGAAGAGCTTAAAATATATTTATTCGTATGTAATTTTTGAAGAATAAACATGTTATAATTTGTATGCTTCCAAGTTTGAAACTTGTGACCATATCTTTTAGACTAGAGTCTATTCATCTTAGTGAAAAACTAAATAAAAAAGCAGTTTTAACTTATAAGAATCAACATCAGGAAACAATGTTGATATCTTCTTTACATTCCTAATCACAGAGAACCTCCTCACTTCTTTACAATGTATAGTTTATTTTTGACATTCACTAAGAAAAATAACTCATATAAAATGAGACAAGAGAAATAATCAATTTTGTTGTAATCTTGAAAAATGACAAATAATTTAAAAGAGAGAAAAAATGATGTATTTTCCATTATGATTTGGGTGGCAGGGAGAGTGCAGACGAAAGGTGGGGGTGGTGAGAGCAAGGGGTTAATAGTATTGGGTGTTGACTTGAGTGTTGATACAGGTCACGTTCGTGATCGGATAAGGCAAATCCATGGAAGGTTGTTCCCCCTTGTCACGTGGGTTCTTTTTGACTAACAATAATGAGTTATGACCCATTCATTTCTTATCCATAGATATGAAAATACAAAAAGTTGTAACATAACACATGAGAACTAGCAGTATAACTCAGGTATTACTATATATAGTGACCACTTGGCATTTGCTTAGCTTATTAATACTAAACAGTGTCTCATGTAACACACGATCATTTGATCCCTACCCCTCTCTGCATTTTTTTCTGCAAACAAAGAATCCAAAAAACAAAACACGTTTGACGACCAACGTGGACTACCCTGCACGTGCTGACTGATAATTTTATCAACTTATATAAATAAGCTAACAGACAATACGAACTGACTGGAATGCCTTTGTAACGACCTGTTTAGTCGTTTTGAGCAGCAGATTTTATTTCTGGAAAATTGGCTGAGGCAACGGACCCCACGACGGACCGTCACAGGCACGACGGACCGTCACAGGCACGACGGACCGTCGCCGTGTCTCGTTTCAATATACTTGGGAATTCTGAAATTGGGTACTGAAAATCGACTCTCTGAACTTCGTAACGAACTTGCAGGACGGACCGTCACAGGTGTGACGGACCGTCGAAGGTGTGACGGACCGTCACAGGTGTGACGGACCGTCACAGTCCACTTGAGTTCTAAGAGGCTGCGACGACCTGCGTGACGGACCGTCGCAGGCACGACGGCCCGTCACAGGTTGCAAATCCCAGGCAGAATCGGATTTCTTTACACGTTTTAAGGGACGTTTTGGACTATTCTTTCCTTAATTATAGATTTCGTGGGTTTACATTAATAACTCAAATTCTTGAGGGATAAAAGAGGTAACTTTGGATTAATTAGTGGGGTATTATTGTCATCTTTTACACTTAATTATATGTTAATAAGGGTAAGAGAAAGAGGGTTTGAATAAGAAAATAGAAAGAACAAGAGAGAGAGGGAATTGAACGAGAATGAGAGAAAACGAAGAGGATAGCAAAGCTTTGGGGAAAATTCATGCTTGATCAATTCTTCGGTGGAGGTAGGTTATGGTTATTTTACGAAATTTGTAGTGAACTCTTAATAGTGAATGATATGTATTGGTGGTATTGTAAACCTGTCTATATGCTTAATTGTATGCTTGCATGAATATGATTATGTGATTTTGATAAAACAAGCATGATGAAAACCATTGAATCCCAAATCTTGAAAGAAACTTTAATCTACTTATTAATGATGATGCCTTGGTATAAAAGAAGGCTTGATGAATTTAAGTAATGGGATTGATGATGTCTTGGTATAGAGAAGGCTTGATGAATTGATAGAATGAGGTTAGTGGATCGGGTGCCACGTTCCGGTACCAGGATAGAATGAGGATCGGAGTGTCACTAACCAACACCAGGATAGAATGAGGATAGGAGTGTCACGTTCCGACACTAGGATAGTATATGGATCGGGTGCCACGTTCCGGTACCAGGATAGTATATGAGGATCGGAGTGTCACGTTCCGACACTAGGATAGTAGATGGAGCGGAGTGTCACGTACCGACACGAGGGGAATAAAGATAATGAATCTTGAAATATGTTAATGAATTCAATCTAATGAATCTAATTCCCAAATGAGTATGATATTGAGGCTTGAGTCCTCATGGATGAACTTGTTAGTACTTATTGATGATTTTAGTACTTGTTGTTGCTACATGTTGAGTAATATAGTTGATTTATGATATTACTTGATGTATATTGTTTTCTATTTTGAGTTGGCCGATGATATCTACTCGGTACTTGTGGTTGTAGTGACCCCCTACTTTTATCTTTTCTTCTTTGTTATTTGTGGAATGCAGCAAACGTTCCTTCATCTTCAACTCAACAGTAGATCTAGCCAGTCTTCACGACCTTCGGAAATTCAGGGTGAGCTAATGCGTCTAGCTTGGACTGGATCTTCTTCTTCAAGTCTTGATGCTCTGAACTTCCGGCATGGACTATCTTTTATTTGTTTTAGCTTCTTAGACGTTTTTAGTTTAGTAAATTGAGGATAGATGTTCTTGTGATGATGACTTCAAGGGATAATAATAATAGTTTTGAATTGTTTTATTAATGAGTTTAAGTCTTCCGCATTATTTTCCGTCGATATATCTTGAAATGTTAAGGTTTAGATGGGTTGGTTCGCTCACATAGGAGGGTAAATGTGGGTGCCAGTCGCGTCCCCGATTTGGGTCGTGACAAACTTGGTATCAGAGCATTAGGTTCATTGGTCTCATCACACAAGAACGAGTCTAGTAGAGTGTTAAGGAACGGTAGGGGGACGCCTTTTCTTTTCCTTGAGAGGCTATAAGACTTTAGGAAAATTCCATTCTTTCACTCTTTCTTTCGTGCTACTACTTGAGTCCAATTGGTATCTAGGTGATACAAATTGGTATCTGACCATCTTCACTCTATTTCGCAGATGGTTAGAACTAGAGCAACGACCGCACCAACAGCAACAACGGCAAGACAGGAAACATCTGAGCCGGCCACTGGGGCTGTGGCTCGAGGAAGAACAGTGGCAAGAGGCCGTGGTAGAGGCCGTGGGAGGACGTCCTCTAGAGGAAGAGGACGAGCACCTTGTCCATCTGATGCTAGGGCGGTGACTCCTCCACCGACTGAGGAGGTAGTAAGAGAGGGTGAGGAAGGGGAAACTGAACAAGAGCAGAATGAGGAATTGCCACCCCAACCTACCCCAGAGATGATCAATCAGGTTCTTCCTTATCTTAGCGGGTTATCTAATCACGGTCAGGCACCTCCAGTGGTTTCTGCACAAACACCTCCGGTTTCAGAGGTACGACATGCGGATACTATGGCTCCCCGCAAGGATGCCTCATTGGAGATAGGCACATTTCCACGTCTGACTACTGGGCCTATAATGACAAATGATCAGCATGAAATTTTCAATAAGTTCTTGAAATTGAAACCTCCATTCTTTAAGGGTGCAGAATCAGAGGATGCCTACGATTTTCAGGTTGATTGTCACGAGCTACTACACAAGATGGGTATAGTAGAACGGTTTGACGTTGAGTTCGTGAGCTATCAGTTTCAAGGGAACCCCAAGGACTTTGAGAGATAGAAAAAGGGATGAGTTCTTGAGTCTCGAGCAAGGTAGGATGACGGTTAACGCATATGAGGCTAAGTTTCGTGCTTTATCAAGGTATGCCACCCAACTTTGTTTCAGTCCACAAGAGCGGATTTGCCGTTTTGTGAAGGGGTTGAGGTTAGAATTACGGATTTCAGCCTTACAGGTAGCGGCTACAGCAACATCCTTCCAAGAGGTGGTAGACTTTGTGATAGAAGTGGAAGGAGTGAAGCCATATGACTTCACCACAACATCGACATCAAAGAGGCTTCGAAAGGGAGGTGAGTTCAACGGTTCGTATACTAGAGGACAGAGTTCTGGAGGCTACTCAGTTCGACCAATTCAGTCTTCACTACAGACTGTAGTTGGGGGTCCACCTCAGACCTGTCAACATTTCTCTGAGGGGCCGATGTGTGAACCCAGAGAATGCTATGGATGTGGGGAGATTGGACACATTAAGCGGTATTGTCCAAACCAGAGTTACAGAACCCCACTAGCTAGAGGTAGGGGTGGTTATGGAAGAGGCCGTCATTCTGGAGGACATGGTGGTCGAGGTAATGGTGGTCACCACAACGGCAAAGGTGATGGGCAAACTGGAGCCACTATGACACAACATGGTAGGGGCAATGGACAGAGAGGTGATAGGGCTCATTGTTACGCTTTCCTTGGGAGATCTGAAGCGGAGGCGTCTGATGCTGTTATCACAGGTAATCTTTTGGTTTGTGATTGCATGGCATCTGCATGCCTATTCGTGTTTCTACTCCGGTGGGTGAGTCTGTGGTAGTTGAAAAGGTATATAGGTCTTGTTTGGTGAACTTTGTGGGGAGCAACACTTATGTAGATTTGGTTATCCTAGAAATGGTTGATTTTGATGTAATTCTTGGTATGACTTGGCTTTCTCCGCAATTTGCGATCTTGGATTGTAATGCCAAAACTGTGACGTTAGCCAAGCCTGGGACAGATCCGTTAGTGTGGGAGGGTGACTACACTTCCAATCCGGTGTGTATCATCTCCTTTCTTCGTGCTAAGAAAATGGTTAGTAAAGGGTGTTTAGCTTTCTTGGCACATCTCAAAGATGACACTACCCAAGTACCTTCAATCGAAATGGTTTCGGTAGTCCGTTAGTTTTTGGATGTGTTCCCTGCAGATCTTCCTGGTATGCCACCAGATAGGGATATTGACTTCTGTATCGATCTTGAACCGGGCACTCGCCCCATTTCTATACCCCCTTACAGAATGGCTCCCGCGGAGTTAAGAGAGTTAAAGGCCCAACTTCAAGAGTTGTTGAGCAAGGGCTTCAAGACCAAGTGCATCTCCTTGGGGTGCTCCGGTTTTGTTTGTGAAGAAGAAGGATGGGAGTATTCGGATGTGCATAGACTATCGGCAGTTGAACAAGGTAACCATTAAGAATAAGTGTCCTCTTCCTCGCATTGATGATTTTTTCGATCAATTACATGGTGCGTGTGTTTTCTCTAAGATTGATTTGAGATTTGGTTATCATCAATTGAAAATACGGGCAACAGATGTGCCAAAGACTGCTTTTCGGACTAGGTATGGGTATTATGAATTTGTAGTGATGTCCTTTGGTCTTACGAATGCCCCTGCTGCGTTCATGAGCTTGATAAACGGGATATTTAAGCCGTATTTGGATCTCTTTGTGATTGTATTTATAGATGATATACTGGTATATTCTAAAAGTAAGGAGGAACATGAGGAGCATTTGAGAATTGTATTGGAAATGTTGAGGGAGAGAAAGCTTTATGCCAAGTTCTCTAAGTGTGAGTTTTGGCTAGATGCAGTGTCCTTCTTGGGGCATGTGGTTTCTAAGGAAGGAGTGATGGTAGATCCTTCTAAGATTGAGACAGTGAAGAATTGGGTAAGACCCACTAATGTGTCAGAAATAAGAAGCTTTGTTGGGTTAGCTAGCTACTACCGCCGCTTTGTCAAGGGATTCTCTTCTATTGCTTCCCAATTGACGAACTTGACTAAGCAGAATGTTCCATTTGTATGGTCGGATGAGTGCGAAGAAAGCTTTCAGAAACTCAAGACTTTGTTGACTACCGCACCTATCCTCACCTTGCCGGTAGAGGGTAAGAACTTCATTGTTTATTGTGATACATCCTATTTGGGTTTGGGTGCAGTGCTAATGCAAGAGAAGAACGTGATTGCTTATGCTTCAAGAAAATTAAAAGTGCATGAACGTAACTATCCAACTCATGACTTGGAATTGGCCGCGGTAGTGTTTGCACTAAAGCAATGTAGGCATTATTTATATGGGGTTAAGTGTGAAATCTATACGGATCATCGTAGTCTACAGTATGCCTTTACTCAGAAAGATTTGAACTTGAGACAAAGGAGATGGATGGAACTACTGAAGGACTACGACATCACTATTTTGTATCATCCGGGGAAGGCGAATGTTGTGGCAGATGCCTTGAGTAGAAAGGCGGGAAGCATGGGAAGTCTAGCTCATTTGCAAGTTTCTAGACGCCCATTGGCTAGAGAAGTGAAAATTTTGGCTAATGACCTCATGAGGTTAGAAGTAAATGAGAAGGGAGGATTGTTAGCTTGTGTGGAGGCAAGATCCTCCTTCCTTGACAAGATTAAGGGGAAGCAGTTTGATGATGAGAAATTGATCCGGATTCGAGATAAAGTGTTGCAAGGAGAGGCTAAAGAAGCAACAATTGATGAGGAAGGTGTTTTGAGGATTAAGGGAAGGCTATGTGTACCACGCGTCGATAATCTGATCAACACTATTCTGACAGAGGCTCATAGTTCAAGGTATTCTATACATCCGGGTGCAACCAAGATGTATCGCGACCTAAAGCAACACTTTTGGTGGAGTAGAATGAAGCGTGATATTGTTGACTTTATTGCCAAATGTCCAAACTGTCAACAAGTAAAGTATAAACACCAATGGCCCGGAGGAACGCTTCAGAGAATGCCCATTCCTGAATGGAAGTGGGAGAGAATCGCAATGGACTTTGTGGTTGGCCTTCCAAAGACAATGGGTAAGTATGACTCCATTTGGGTGATTGTTGATAGGTTAACTATGTCTGCTCATTTCATCCCGGTCAAGGTGACTTACAACGCAGAGAAGTTAGCAAAAATCTACATCTCAGAAATCGTTCGACTGCATGGAGTTCCACTCTCCATTATATCAGATAGAGGTACGCAGTTTACTTCTAAGTTTTGGAAAACATTGCATGCTGAATTGGGTACTAGGTTAGACCTTAGTACTGCGTTCCACCCTCAGACTGATGGTCAGTCTGAGCGAACGATTCAAGTGTTGGAGGATATGCTTCGTGCATGCGTGATAGAATTTGGTGGCCATTGGGATAGCTTCTTACCTTTGGCAGAGTTTTCATACAATAATAGCTATCACTCCAATATTGATATGGCCCCATTTGAAGCATTGTATGGGAGGAGGTGTAGATCTCCCATTGGGTGGTTTGATGCATTTGAGGTTAGACCTTGGGGTACTGACCTCTTGAGGGATTCGTTAGATAAGGTGAAGGGCATTCAAGAAAAGCTTCTAGCGGTGAAAAGTAGACAAAAGGAGTATGCAGACCGAAAGGTTAGAGACTTGGAGTTCATGGAGGGTGAACAAGTCTTGTTGAAGGTTTCACCCATGAAAGGGGTGATGCGGTTTGGCAAAAGAGGTAAGCTAAGTCCAAGGTATATTGGACCATTTGAGGTACTAAAGCGAGTATGGGAGGTGGCTTATGAATTAGCCTTACCTCCAGGGCTGTCCGGAGTGCATCCGGTGTTTCATGTGTCCATGTTGAAAAGATACCATGGAGATGGAAACTACATTATCCGATGGGATTCAGTTTTGCTTGATGAGAATTTGACTTATGAGGAGGAACCGGTTGCTATATTAGATAGAGAGGTTCGCAAGTTGAGGTCGAGAGAGATTGCATCCATCAAAGTTCAATGGAAGAATCGACCGGTTCAGGAGGCTACTTGGGAGAAGGAGGCAGATATGCAAGAAAAATACCCACATCTGTTTACAGATTCAGGTACTCCTTTTCGCAATTGTTTTTATTCTTTTGATCGTTCGGGGACGAACGATGGGTAAATTGGTATCTATTGTAACGACCTGTTTAGTCATTTTGAGCAGCAGATTTTATTTCTGGAAAATTGGCTGAGGCAACGGACCCCACGACGGACCGTCACAGGCACGACGGACCGTCGCAGTGTGTCGTTTCAATATACTTGGGAATTCTGAAATTGGGTACTGAAAATCGACTCTCTGAACTTCGTAACGAACTTGCAGGACGGACCGTCACAGTCCACTTGAGTTCTAAGAGGCTGCGACGACCTGCGTGACGGACCGTCGCAGGCACGAAGGCCCGTCACAGGTTGCGCAAATCCCAGGCAGAATCGGATTTCTTTACACATTTTAAGGGACGTTTTGGACTATTCTTTCCTTAATTATAGATTTCGTGGGTTTACATTAATAACTCAAATTCGTGAGGGATAAAAGAGGTAACTTTGGATTAATTAGTGGGGTATTATTGTCATCTTTTACACTTAATTATATGTTAATTAGGGTAAGAGAAAGAGGGTTTGAATAAGAAAATAGAAAGAACAAGAGAGAGAGGGAATTGAACGAGAAAGAGAGAAAACGAAGAGGATAGCAAAGCTTTGGGGAAAATTCTTGCTTGATCAATTCTTTGGTGGAGGTAGGTTATGGTTATTTTACGAAATTCGTAGTGAACTCTTAATAGTGAATGATATATATTGGTGGTATTGTAAACCTATCTATATGCTTAATTGTATGCTTGCATGAATATGATTATGTGATTTTGATAAAACAAGCATGATGAAAACCATTGAATCCCAAATCTTGAAAGAAACTTTAATCTACTTATTAATGATGATGCCTTGGTATAAAAGAAGGCTTGATGAATTAAAGTAATGGGATTGATGATGTCTTGGTATAGAGAAGGCTTGATGAACGGATAGAATGAGGTTAGTGGATCGGGTGCCACGTTCCGGTACCAGGATAGAATGAGGATCGGAGTGTCACGTTCCGACACCAGGATAGAATGAGGATCGGAGTGTCACGTTCCGACACCAGGATAGTATATGGATCGGGTGCAACGTTCCGGTACCAGGATAGTATATGAGGATCGGAGTGTCACGTTCCGACACCAGGATAGTAGATGGAGCGAAGTGTCACGTACCGACACGAGGGGAATAAAGATAATGAATCTTGAAATATGTTAATGAATTCAATCTAATGAATCTAATTCCCAAATGAGTATGATATTGAGGCTTGAGTCCTCATGGATGAACTTGTTAGTACTTATTGATGATTTTAGTACTTGTTGTTGCTACATCTTGAGTATTATAGTTGATTTATGATATTATTTGATGTATATTGTTTTCTATTTTGAGTTGGCCGATGATATCTACTCAGTACTTGTGGTTGTACTGACCCCCTACTTTTATGTTTTCTTCTTTGTTATTTGTGGAATGCAGCAAACGTTCCGTCAACTTCAACTCAACAGTAGATCTAGCCAGTCTTCACGACCTTCGGAAATTCAGGGTGAGCTAATGCGTCTAGCTTTGACTGGATCTTCTTCTTCAAGTCTTGATGCCTTGAACTTCCGGCATGGACTAGCTTTTATTTGTTTTAGCTTCTTAGACGTTTTTAGTTTAGTAAATTGAGGATAGATGTTCTTGTGATGATGACTTCCAGATTTTGGGGATAATAATAATAGTTTTGAATTGTTTTATTAATGAGTTTAAGTCTTCCGCATTATTTTCCGTTGATATATCTTGAAATGTTAAGGTTTAGATGGGTTGGTTCGCTCACATAGGAGGGTAAATGTGGGTGCCAGTCGCGTCCCCGATTTGGGTCGTGACAGCCTTAGTCTATACATTTTTAGATGACTACAAAAAGTGTAGGGCTAAATGCTTTGGCTGTTTTACATGATTCAAGAAAATATCAGTTTTTATTTTTATCTAAACTTGTAAAGTTCACCACTAACTACATTTGTAGCTTAAGAAATTTTGGTCAAGTTTGTGTAAAAACATGTTTTCAAATAGATAAGCATGCAATATTTTAAAGTCAAGTATCTCTGTTGATTTTTCCTAGTCACCTTTGTTGACTTCTTGTTCTATGGATTTGGAAATACTTGGTTTCAATTGTTGTTGTATTTAGTGGAGTTAATCCTTGTTAAAGTAGGATGATAAGGAATCATTGCTCCACAAGAATATCGCTTTACCGGTGGTTCTAACTATGTTCTTTCTAAACACTAGGTACTACCAGGTGTAATGTTTAATCAATGTTGAAGAAACACATGATAAAATACTTATAGAATTTCAAAAATGCTTTGACTAATTATTTACTTACACGATCTTGAGTTTCTCATGATATAGTTTTTTGTATTGAATTAGATTCAAGTATCATTTTGTATTGAATAGATTCAAAATACTTTTCTGTTTTGGTGATTTGACGTGCTTACTCGGTTACACGGGTTAAAACATAAGAAGATAAATCAACATCCTTTAAGTTTCTTAAATTTAGTTAATAAATTTGTAAGGGAACTATAAATGAAAATAGAACATATAGGACGTACATAAAAGATAAACACGCTTAAAAATCCTTCATAAATCAAAGTTAAAACTTAAGCAAAAGTAGTATTAGGGAATGCAACCTGATTTAATAAACTGAGTGAGTCTTCTATAAAGCATCTAACAGAGTAACCCCCCCCCCCCAAATGGAAACTTATGGGGAGTAAATAAGTTCTTGAGTAAATTTAGGCCACTAATGGAGGTTTCATATCGTCATTCTGATGCTTTCGTTATCTCACTGAAAGTTATTTCTTTCTACTCTTATGCTTGACCTTTAGAATATCTTTGAACTATGATGCATAATGTTTTTATTGATTAGGTTGGGCGTATTGCAGTTCTTTAGTTAACATTCATTCCTGCTTAAATCTTAATAACATGATAACATTTATAACAAATACTACACTCACAGAACATTCACCACAAAAGGTTAAGATAAAAAAGATCTTATGTATCACTGATACAACAGTTTAGAAATATAAAAATCTGTTCTGTCACTAATACAGTGAAAATTTGGAAACTATTGTATTACTAAGACAACAAATATAAAAATTATTGTATTACTAATACAAAGCGACATTCATAAGTTGTTGATCGAATATCTAATATAGGATCATAATAATGTTATCTTGAATGTTTAAACATGGTATTAGATACTTGATACTTCTCTTATTGGGTGTGCACATAAATGAGATTTTAAAGCTTTAACTCTAAAAGCTCATAAAACTCTAAAAGCACAAAAGATCTAATTTCAATTACAAAACTTTATCTTTTAATCAATTGAATTCTATTTATTTATTTTATTTATTAATTATGTATATCCTACTAATTGTACTTATTTTTTCCTTTATAGTATTATCAACATTGAAAAACATTTTTGTAGGATTCAAGGTTTGATTTGGAATGGAAAAAGTCTCATGACTAGGTAAGAAACTTTATCATCTCATAACAAATGATTCTGATAGAATATACACCGATCAACAGTGTTTTCCTTAAATCCAAAAGTTACAATAGTTTAATTAAACTTAAGATACCATTGTCGGGAAGCTTGTTTAAGTCTGTAAAATGACTTCTTAAGTTTACACACCATTTGTTTCTTTCCTTTACAAGAAAACGCCTCAGGTTGATTTATATAAACTTTTTCCTCCATATTTCCATTTAGAAAGGTTTTTTTCACATCCATTTGATGTAACTCTAAGTCATAATGATCTACTAAAGCCATTATAATTTTGAGTGAATCTTCTATAGGGACATGTGAAAATGTTTCTTTATAGTCGACGTCATTTTTTTGAATGAAACCTTTTGCAACACGTCTGGCCTTGTGACATTCGATGTTACCTGTTAAGTCACATTTGGTCTTAAAGACCCATTTACTCCCAACTCTTTTGAAACCTTCTGGTAATTCAACAAGGTTCATACTTCATTTTGTTCCATAGATTTCAAATCATCTTTCATAGCATTTATCTATATGTCAGGATTATTACTTTTAATAGCTTGTGAAAATGAAACTGGATCATTATCAATTCCCAAGTCAATTTCTGACTCGTGTAAATATATCAAATAGTCATCAGAAATAGCAGATCTCTTTTGTCTCTGAGATCTTTTTAATGCTATTTCTTGTGGTAGATCTACTGCAGGTTCAATAATTATTGTTTCAATGAGAGTAACAAGAGCATCAATTTATTGTTCTTGTTGATTGTTAGGTTGTCGAACAACTTTAGGAACAACATCTTTAAAAGAAGTAAAAGATAGAGAAACCCTCACCCTAACTTCTTTAATTTCCACTTTAAGTGGTTCTTCATTCTCACTAACTTCACCTTTCTAAATGAATCTAGAATTTCCAATTTAAACTATTCTTGTACTGTGAATAGGACAGTAAATCTATACCCTTTTGATTTTTCTGGATAATCAATGATGAAACCACTGATTTTTCTTGAATCCAGTTTCTTTTCTTGTAGGTTTTTATATGTAAATTCTGTCGGGCAACCCCAAACATGCAAGTGCCTTAGACTAGGTTTCCTACCAGTCCATAGTTCAAAAGGAGTCTTTGGGACTGCTTTACTAGGAACCCTATTAAGTAAGTAAATGACAGTCCTTAAAATATACATCCACAATGAAAGAGGAATAGATGAATTACTTAATATACTCCTAACCATGTCCATTAATGTACGATTACTCCTTTCTTCTACATCATTTTGTTGTGGTGTTCCAGGGATTGTGTATTGAGCAAATATGCCATGCTTTTCGAGGAATTCAGCAAATGGACCTGGTTTTGTCCATTATCATCATATCTTCCATAATATTCACCATCTCTATCTGAACTAGTTATTTCACCTTTTTATCTAGTTGTGTTTCAACCTCAGTAATAAAGACCTCTAAGGGTTTTATCGCTTGAGATTTTTCATGCAACAAAAAGACATACCCATAACGTGAAAATCATCAATAAATGTGATAAAATATTTTTCTTTACTGAAAGATGCAATATCAAAAGGACCACATATATCAAGGTGTATAATTTCAAGAAGTTGTGTGCTTCTTGTGTTTCTTTTCTTTGTGATTCTTGTTAGTTTTCCTTTAATACAATTTTAAGACCCCAATGAGTTAGGGTGTCTAGAGCCTAACATATTTGTCTTGTTCTAAGGTCCTAAATGACATATAAAATTGTTTTAGAGGCAGTGTGTACAGTTTGGAATGATCTTAGTAACCCTTAAAATAAGTTATAATGATGTTTAAAGATTGTATATGGAGTTTTGAGAAGTTTGGAGGTCAAACGACCAAGAACGTCCAAGGCGTTCGAAAGATAGCCCTTAAGACGCTCAATATGTGTCTCGATGGGGCCTAGTCTGTTTGAACAAGTTTCATGTGTTTGATTTGGGTGAAACTTATGTGGAATTTCTAAAATTTATTATAGTTTGTATTTATGTTGGAAACGTCTAGGTACGACTTCTAAAGGGCCCCACAAAAGGCCCCACACGAAGGACCCAAGGATGATTGAGACACTGCCTTGGCAGCAGTGTCAATCGATGGACCAAACGACGACCACTTGGTAAACCAACGGCCCGTATGTTAGGTCTCGTATATTTGTACTTAGATTTGGAAGTTCTCAATCCAAAAGTTGTCCAAGTAACAAACAGCGGAAGCCAATGCACGGCCCATCGACTGACCAACGGTCAGTAGATGGATCAGTTGATGGTGGCCTGGAAGTTATTGTCTGCGTCTGTTTTAATTAAGGGGTGAATGGGAAATTAACCCCATGTCCTAAACTGATTCAAATAGGTTTATTTATCTACTTTTAGGTTTATATAAGGGAGTATAAACGTGATCAACCACACTACCAATACAACTCACCAAATTTGACTTTTCCGTCCAAAAATATTATCTCTAGAACCTCTATTGTTCGTGAAGCTCAAGAACAGATTGGAGCTTGGATTTCCATGGATGAATAATCAAATTTTAGATTTTTTAATGTATATAAAGGTATTATGTTCCTTTATCGCTAGTTATCCTTCCATCTAGAGATTTAATCTCACAGTTTTCAAACAGAAAAATATGATCAAGTTCTTCTTCTTCATTCTAGCCATGGGGTCTTTCCTAAATTGACTTAAAAATAATAATATGAATATATTGATGATTATTTACTTATTTGGATGTTATTTTCAATCCTATTACATGATGAACCCATTCATCTTTCACAAACTCGATTTTAGCCTATGTATGGCTTTATGATCTTGATCTTATGCATGTCGATTAGTGATTTAATTATGTTAATATTATGTCTACTGTTTAGTATGTATGTTTATGGTGAATCATTGATGAATTATCCATGTGAATCCATGCATGAAGATTTGAAAAAAACTAGCCTATGCTCTATGTGTTCACTTTAACGTTGGTCTTTCGATAATTTAATGGGGAATTCGACTGTGTAAGGATGGTTGTATATACTGACGTAATTGGATATTATGGATGAATTGTAAATAAGTTATTTCATTATTGATCAATGTTTCTTAGACTATGATTCTTCTACTCTCCAAAGATTTCTTAAATATCATGTTCACTGTAATCTAAAGGTTATAACAATGATAGTAGGATTTCGTGTAGATTATATTTTCATTATATACTGACTAATATTGATTATATTAATGGATTATGAGTATAAATTCATGATTATCAAAGAAAACGAATCTTGGCATGAATTGATCTAGGTTCTTCTAGCCTACAATTTGAATGTTGTAATGAACATTATGTGATCTTAATTCTAGGGTAGATGGAGCATGATTTAGATTTGATTTATATCTATTTGGATGCTACCCTAAATGTATATTATTGGTACATGATGAATGATGAACTAAACTAGGGAGGTTAGTTGATGACCTAGGACTCTCTACTTCCTAGTACATGTGAGATGTCTTGTATTATGTTATAGTGTGATCTTGTAGCAACTTCTACATGGTTTATTATATAAAAAAAGTACACATGTATACTACCTTATATATGTATTGATTAATAAAGGATGAGAAATTGGTAAGAATGCTTATCTCCTCTACTCTTCTACTTCTCTATTTCTTTATAGTGATGTTGATGAAGCCTTGTTTGGCATTGTGTGGTATGGTGCACTTATGGTGGCGGTGTTTACTTTATTGTCATTATATATGTGTTGAACATTTTCTTAAAGTCAAATTGATGAATATATGAACATGTGCCAATGATGATACTCTGTGAAGCTTATGCCTACTTTCCTATTGTAGTTGTGATTTAGGTTGTATGGCTATTGTTTAAGCATGCATATATCCATGTTAGGGTAAAGTATGGGTGCTTCCATTGATGAGTAAAATGGTTAATAATGCGTTACCTATGTACCCCTATGTGAATGCATGAATAGCACAAGTTAGGAGTCTTAAGTGTAATATGAAGTTGGCTTGTCTCCTATGCTATTATGTGTGTCGTGAGGTTTATGCTTGAAGGTATATTGTGGTCCTAACAGGGAGGCTAACTCAATATGTTGTTGATTGCCAATATGTGATAATGTTGACTAATGTACACACACACACTCACTTTACATGCATGGTACAAGTAGTATAGGTCATGGTGTCTAAATGAAAGGTAGTTCTCATATTCACTAGTGTCGACTTCTATGCATGTTAAGATGATGTAAATGAAAGCATGATATGTTTTTCCTTATCTAGGATGACATTATAGGTGTACTAGTATGGGCAAGGGTATGAAACTTTTCTATGCATTGCACATGTGTACCTTGATAGGATAGTTCTAGTTTTGGTTTCTATATGTATGAATATGTATGTATGAACATGTGTGTCTTAAAATATATATACACACACACACATGTATTGGGACCTAGTAAAGAGAGGGGCCTTGAATGGTGTATTCATGTGTACCCTTAAGTAGATGATGCTTTACATATGCTATGTTCATGTGAATGGATTGTTTACATGATTTAGGTTGATGAACTTCCATATATGACCTATGAGTTAAGCAGAGGGGATGACTCTCCTACACCTACGTTTATAAAGTAAAAATATAATATAGTTTTTCAATGAAGGGAACTTAGATTAGCACCGAGTGAACTTGAATATGAGTGTGTGTCCCTTCCTATGATAGGAAGGTAGGTCACCATAAATCTCATGAGGTGGATAACTACAATGCCTCAATGGGCATAAATAGGGCTTCCATAAGTGTATAACTACAATGCCTAATCTTTGCATAAATAGGGTTTTCATATGTGCCTCCAAGTTCCATAACTATGTTGCCACCATAGGATACTAGCTAGTGGATTCCTCCTAGAAAGCTATGTCAAATTTGGTTCTACTTTTGCAGGTAGACCACCTCCTTTTGATGTAGGGTTCTATGACACCGGACTCCATGTTTAGCATCACATGGTCTATGTTGGTTAAGGCTATAATTTCCCTAAAGTAAAATGGACAATGGAAGTAAATGATTAGGGCACTAAATAGAATGACTTAAGGGAGGTTACCTAGGATAAGTGGAAGTAATGAACCCATCTACACATTGCATAAGTAGCTCGTTAGGATGTTCTAGGAAGGTGTTATTATGCATGTCACTATGTATATGTTCTTTATGCATGACATTGTAGTATTTGTCTACTTGTTATGAATATGTGCATGATATGATTCTTTATGCATGATGTGATCTTGTCGACTATATGATGAAGGTCTTGACTTAACTATGTCTATGTTTTACTATACTTCTATGATGATATGTGTTGCCTTGTATATATTGTATGTATGTTTTCTTGTGGCCTTAAGGTGATGAATTGCACCAAGTATCACTAAAGGTTACTTGGGAAGTTAATGAAAGAAAAGGAAAATAGTTCACTGTTAAAGGAATTGAGCTCACTACTGTAAAGTGACTCAAATATGTAATAAATTCAATATGTGATATTATTAAATGTTTGGCGTTTGAATATGCTTATATGAAGTATGTGAACGATATAAATGTTGTTCTTTTAAGGTTTTATAAAGATTTCCTAAAAAAAAGTCATGAAGTATGATTTCAAGAAAATGTCCCTTCTAAATGAATGTTTTTGCATGGTTGCCATACTTAGTGCATTCTTGTACAAATCCCATTATTCTCTACTTTTTACACAAAATGTACGTTATTGATGCTTAAAGGGATGTATATGTTATTGAGGAGCTTGATATGTGATTCCCAAGCTCAAGGAAAGGAATCCTTAAGTCCACTGATTTCCTATGTTATGGTTTATTGAAAATAACTAAATATTATACTTATGTTATGTTTTAAGGGCCGTGTCCATGATGTATTCTAATGTTGTTGAGTCTAAGATGGAAAAGAGACTTGGGTATAAATATGTATTATGACTTATATTTCATATGAATATAAAGTGATGTTTCTAGCATATGATGTGCTATGAAAAGTTTTTAATTTTCTGCTAAATTTACTATGTCGATGCGATGAATGAAACTATGGGCTTGTGTAAGACCTCCGAGGGGTAAAGTATGCCATGTTACTTCTAGGGGGTGCTCCCTGTATGTGACAACAATCCACACAACTATTAAGGTCTGTAAAATTCCAAATTTGAAAGAATATCATTCTTAACTAATCTTTCCAATCCTTCTTTGGATATGTGACCTAAGCATTTGTGCCACAAGAAAGCAAATTATTCATTTACCAAACTTCGTTTGGTTCCAATATAATGATGCAATATTTAAGAGTATCTCAACAAATAGATTATCAAGATTCAGTTTCTATAAATTATCACAAAGAATACCAATACCAATGAGATAATTATGTTTAAACAAACTAAAACATCCATTATCAAAATTAAAAGAGTATCATGTCTTATCCAACTTAGACAAAGAAACTAAATTTGTCACGACCCAAATTGGGGACGCGACTGGCACCCACATTTACCCTCCTATGTGAGCGAACCAACCCATCTAAACCTTAACATTTCAAGATATATCAACAGAAAATAATGCGGAAGACTTAAACTCATTAAAATAAACAATTCAAAACTATTATTATTATCCCCAAAATCTGGAAGTCATCATCACAAGAACATCTATTTCAAATTACTAAACTAAGAATGTCTAAGAACTAAAAATACATAAAAGCTAGTCCATGCCGGAAGTTCAAGGCATCAAGACTTGAAGAAGAAGATCCAGTCCAAGCTAGACGCATTAGCTCACCCTGAATTTCCGAAGGTAGTGTAGACTGGCTAGATCTAGTGTTGAGTTAAAGTTGACGGAACGTTTGCTGCATTCCACAAATAACAAAGAAGAAAACATAAAAGTAGGGGGGTCAGTACAACCACAAGCAATGAGTAGATATGATCGGCCAACTCAAAATAGAAAACAGTATATATAAGTTAATATCATAAATCAACTATAAACTCAACATGTAACAACAACAAGTACTATAATCATCAATAAGTACCATTAAGTTCATCCATGAGGGCTCAAGCCTCAATACCATGCTCATTTGGGAATTAAGTTCATTATGTTGAGTATATTATCATCTTTCAAGATTCATTATCTTTCTTCCTCTTGTGTCGGTACGTGACACTCCGATCCCCTACCACTATGTGTCGGTACGTGACACTCCGATCCCCTATATGTGTCGGAACGTGACACTCCGATCCCCTATATGTTTCGGAACGTGACACTCCGATCCCCTATGTGTGTCGTTACGTGACACTCCGATCCCCTAATTCTACGTGTCGGTTCGTGACACCCCTCCCACTAATACTATGTGTCGGAACGTGACACTCCGATCCACTAATACTATGTGTCGGAACGTGACACTCCGATCCACTAATACTATTTGTCGGAACGTGACACTCCGATCCACTAATCTCATTCTATTCGTTCATAAAGCCTTCTCAATACCAAGGCATCATCAATCCCATTACTTTAATTCATCAAGCCTTCTTTTATACCAAGGCATTATCATTAATAAGTAGATTAAAGTTTCTTTCAAGATTTGGGATTCAATGGTTTTCATCATGCTTGTTTTATCAAAATCACATAATCATATTCATGCAAGCATACAATTAAGCATATAGACAGGTTTACAATACCACCAATACATATCATTCACTATTAAGAGTTCACTACGAGTATCGTAAAAACCATAACCTACCTCCACCGAAGACTAGGGATCAAGCAAGAATTTTTTTCTCAAAGCTTTCTTCTCCTTCTTGTTCGATCAATTCTCTCTCCCTCTCTCTTGTTCTTTGTAGTTTTCGTATTCAAACCCTCTTTCTTTTACCCTAATTAACCTATAATTAAGAATAAAAGAATGACAATAATGCCCCACTAATTAATCCAAAGTTACCTCTTTTATCCCTCAAGAATTTGAGTTATTAATATAAACCCACGAAATCTATAATTAAGGAAAGAATAGTCCAAAACGTCCCTTAAAACTTAACCAGAAATCCGACTCCAACTGGGATTACGCAACCTGTGACGGGCCGTCGTGCCTGCGACGGTCCGTCACGCAGGTCGTCGTAAGGGTCAGAATCTTATTTTTCACCAAGGACACTGTGACGGTCCGTCACACCTGTGACGGTCCGTCCTGCAAGTCCGTTACGAAGTTCAGAGAGTCGATTTTCAGTATCCAATTTCAGAATTCCTAAGTATATTGAAACGAGACATTTGTGACGGACCGTCGTGCCTATGACGGTCCGTCGTGGTGTCTGTAATCTTGGCCAGTTTTTCCAGAAATGAAATCTGCTGCTCAAAACGACTAAACAGGTCGTTACAATAGATACCAATTTACCCATCGTTCGTCCTCGAGCGATCAAAAGAAGAGGAACAAGGGTGGAAAGAAGTACCTAAATCTGTAAACAGATGTGGGTATTTTTCTTGCATATCTGCCTCCTTCTCCCAAGCAGCCTCTTCAACCGGTCGATTCTTCCGTTGAACTTTGATGGATGCAATTTCTCTCGACCTCAACTTGCGAACTTCTCTATCTAGTATAGCAACCGGTTCCTCCTCATAAGTCAAATTCTCATCAAGCAAAACTGAATCCCAACGGATGATATAGTTTCCATCTCCATGGTATCTTTTCAACATTGACACATGAAACACCGGATGCACTCCGGACAGCCCTGGAGGTAAGGCTAATTCATACGCCACCTCCCCCACTCGCTTTAGTACTTCAAATGGTCCACTATACCTTGGACTTAGCTTACCTCTTTTGCCAAACCGCATCACCCCTTTCATGGGTGAAACCTTCAACAAGACTTGTTCACCCTCTATGAACTCCAAGTCTCTAACCTTTCGATCTGCATACTCCTTTTGTCTACTTTGCGCCGCTAGAAGCTTTTCTTGAATGCCCTTCACCTTATCTAACGAATCTCTCAAGAGGTCAGTACCCCAAGGTCTAACCTCAAACGCATCAAACCAACCAATGGGAGATCTACACCTCCTCCAATACAATGCTTCAAATGGAGCCATATCAATACTGGAGTGATAGCTATTATTGTATGAAAACTCTGCCAAAGGTAAGAAGCTATCCCAATGACCACCAAATTCTATCACACATGCACGAAGCATATCCTCCAACACTTGAATCGTTCTCTCAGACTGACCATCGGTCTGGGGATGGAACGCGGTACTAAGATCCAACCTAGTACCCAATCCAGCATGCAATGTTTTCCAAAACTTAGAAGTAAACTATGTACCTCTATCTGATATGATGGAGAGTGGAACCCCATGCAACCGAACGATTTCTGAGATGTAGATTTTTGTTAACTTCTCTGCATTGTAAGTCACCTTGACCGGAATAAAATGAGCAGACTTAGTTAACCTATCAACAATCACCCAAATGGAGTCATACTTACCCATTGTCTTTGGAAGACCAACCACAAAGTCTATTGCGATTTTCTCCCACTTCCATTCAGGAATGGGCATTCTCTGAAGTGTTCCTCCGGGCCTTTGGTGTTCATATTTCACTTGTTGACAGTTTGGACACTTGGCAATAAAGTCAATAATATCACGCTTCATTCTACTCCATCAGAAGTGTTGCTTTAGGTCACGATACATCTTGGTTGCACCCGGATGTACAGAATACCTTGAACTATGAGCTTCTGCCAGAATAGTGTTGATCAAATCATCAACTCGGGGTACACATACCCTTCCCTTAATTCTCAACACACCTTCCTCATCGATTGTTGCTTCTTTAGCCTCTCCTTGCAACACTTTATCTCGAATCCGGATCAATTTCTCATCATCGAACTGCTTCCCCTTAATCTTGTCGAGGAAGGAGGATCTTTCCTCCACACAAGATAACAATCCTCCCTTCTCATTTACTTCTAACCTCATAAGGTCATTAGCCAAAATCTGCACTTCTCTAGCCAATGGGCGTCTAGAAGCTTGCAAAAGAGCTAGACTTCCCATGCTTCCCGCCTTTCTACTCAAAGCATCTGCCACAACATTCGCCTTCCCCGGATGATACAAGATAGTGATATCGTAGTCCTTCAGCAGTTCCATCCATCTCCTTTGTCTCAAGTTTAAATCTTTCTGAGTAAAGACATACTGTAGGCTACGATGATCCGTATAGACTTCACACTTAACCCCATATAAATAGTGCCTCCATTGCTTCAATGCAAATACTACCGCGGCCAATTCCAAGTCATGAGTTGGGTAGTTATGTTCATGCACTTTTAATTATCTTGAAGCATAAGCAATCACGTTCTTCTCTTGTATTAGCACTGCACCCAAACCCGAATAGGATGCATCACAATAAACAATGAAATTCTTACCTTCCACTGGCAAGGTAAGGATTGGCGCGGTAGTCAACAAGGTCTTGAGTTTTTGAAAGCTTTCTTCGCACTCATCCGACCACACAAATGGAACATTCTGCTTAGTCAAGTTCGTCAATTGGGAAGCAATAGAAGAGAATCCCTTGACAAATCGGCAGTAGTAGCTAGCTAACCCAACAAAGCTCCTTATTTCTGACACATTAGTGGGTCTTACCCAATTCTTCACTGTCTCAATCTTAGAAGGATCTACCATCACCCCCTCCTTCAAAACCACGTGCCCCAAGAAGGACACTGCATCTAGCCAAAACTCACACTTAGAGAACTTGGCATAAAGCTTTTTTACCCTCAACATTTCAAAAACAATCCTCAAATGCTCCTCATGTTCCTTCTTACTTTTAGAATAAATCAGTATATCATCAATAAACACAATCACAAAGAGATCCAGGTATCGCTTAAAAATCCCATTCATCAAGCTCATGAACGCAGCAGGGGCATTCGTAAGACCAAAGGACATCACCACAAATTCATAATGTCCATACCTAGTTTGAAAAGCAGTCTTTGGTATATCCGTTGCCCGTATTTTCAATTGATGATAACCGGATCTCAACTCAATCTTAGAGAAGACACAAGCACCTTGTAACTGATCGAACAAGTCATCAATGCGAGGAAGAGGATACTTGTTCTTAATAGTTACCTTGTTCAACTGCCGGTAGTCTATGCATATCCGAAAACTCCCATCCTTCTTCTTTACAAACAAAACTGGAGCACCCCAAGGAGATGCACTTGTTCTAATGAATCCCTTGCTCAACAACTCTTGAAGTTGAGCCTTTAACTCTCTTAATTTGGCGCGAGCCATTCTATACGGGGGTATAGAAATGGGGCGTGTGCCCGGTTCAAGATCGATACAGAAGTCAATATCCCTATCTGGTGGCATACCAGGAAGATCTTTAGGGAACACCTCCAAAAACTCACGGACTACCGAAACCGACTCAATTGAGGGTACTTGAGTAGTGTCATCCTTGAGATTTGCCAAGAAAGCTAAACACCCTTTACTAACCATTTTCTTAGCATGAAGAAAGGATATGATACGCACCGGATTGGAAGTGTAGTCACCCTCCCACACTAACGGATCTGTCCCAGGCTTGGCTAATGTCACCGTTTTAGCATTACAATCCAAGATCGCAAAATTCGGAGAAAGCCAAGTCATACCCAGAATTACATCAAAGTCACCCATTTATAAAATAACCAAATCTACATAAGTGTTGCTCCCCACAAAGTTCACCAAACAAGACCTATATACCTTTTCAACTACCACAGACTCACCCACCGTAGTAGAAACACGAATAGGCATATCAAGTAATTCACAGTGTAGATTTAGACCATTAGCAAATTATGAAGATACATATGAAAACGTGGAGCCAGGGTCAAATAATACAGATGCCATGCAATCACAAACCAAAAGATTACCTGTGATAACAGCATCAGACGCCTCCGCTTCAGATCTCCCAGGGAAAGCGTAACAATGGGCCCTATCACCAGTCTGTCCGTTGCCCCTACCATGTTGTGTCGTAGTGGCTCCAATTTGCCCATCTCCTCTGCCGTTGTGGTGACCACCATTACCTCGACCACCACGTCCTCCAGAAAAGCGGCCTCTACCATGACCACCCCTACCTCTAGCTATTGGGGGTCTGTAACTCTGTTTTGGACAATTCCTCCTATAATGTCCAATCTCCCCACATCCATAACACTCTCTGGAGTCAGGCATAGGTCTCTTGGAGTAGTGTTGACCGTTCTGAGGTGGACCCCCAACTACAGTCTGTAGTGAAGACTGAATTGGTCGACTTGAGTAACCTCCGAAGCTCTGTCCTCTAGAGTAAGAACCATTAAACTCACCTCCCCTTCGAAACCTTTTTGATGTCGATGTCGTGGTGAAGTCATCTGGCTTCACTCCTTCCACCTCTATCACAAAGTCTACCACCTCTTGGAAGGATGTTGCCGTTGCCGCTATCTGTAAGGCTGAAATCCGCAATTCTAACCTCAACCCCTTCACAAAACGGCGGATCCGTTCTTGTGGACTGAAACAAAGTTGGGTGGCATACCTGGATAATGCACGGAATTTGGCCTCGTATGCGTTAACCGTCATCCTTCCTTGCTCTAGACTCAAGAACTCATCCCTTTTTCTATCTCTCAAAGTCCTTGGGATATACTTCTCCATAAACAAGCTAGAGAATGATACCCAAGTCATGGGTGGTGCCTCTGTCGGTTGACACTCAACATGTGATCGCCACCACATTTTGGCGTTCCCTTGAAACTGATAGCTTACGAACTCAACGCCAAACCGTTCTACTATACCCATCTTGTGTAGTAGCTCATGACAATCAACCAGAAAATCGTAGGCATCCTCTGATTCTGCGCCCTTAAAGACTGGAGGTTTCAATTTCAAGAACTTACTGAAAAGTTCATGCTGATCATTTGTCATAATAGGCCCAGTAGTCAGACGTGGAAATGTGCCTATTCCCAATGATGCATCCATGCGGGGAGCCATAGTAGCCGCATGTCGTATCTCTGAAACCGGAGGTGTTGGTGCAGAAACCACTGGAGGTGCCTGACCCTGATCGGATAACCCGCTAAGATAAGCAAGTACCTGGTTGATCATCTCTGGGGTAGGTTGGGGTGGCATTTCCTCATTTTGCACTTGTTCATTCTCCCCTTCCTCACCCTCTCTTATCACCTCCTCGGTCGGTGGAGAAGTCACCGCCCTAGTATCAGATGGGCTAGGGGCTCGTCCTCTTCCTCTAGAGGACGTTCTCCCACGACCTCTACCACGGCCTCTTGCCGCTGCTCTTCCTCGAGCTACAGCCCCAGTGGCTGGCTCAGTCGTTTCTTGTCTCTCCGTTGTTGCTACTGGTGCGGTCGTTGCTCTAGTTCTAACCATCTGCGAAATAGAATGAAGATGGTCAGATACCAATTTGTATCACCTAGATACCAATTGGACTCAAGTAGTAGCACGAAAGAAGAATGAAAGGATGGAATTTTCCTAAAGTCTTGTAGCCTCTCAAAGAAAAGTAAAGGCATCCCCCTACCGTTCCTTAAGACTCTACTAGACCTGTTCTTGTATGATGAGACCAATGAACCTAATGCTCTGATACCAAGTTTGTCACGACCCAAATCGGGGACGCGACTGGCACCCACATTTACCCTCCTATGTGAGCGAACCAACCCATCTAAACCTTAACATTTCAAGATATATCAACAGAAAATAATGCGGAAGACTTAAACTCATTAAAATAAACAATTCAAAAATATTATTATTATCCCCAAAATCTGGAAGTCATCATCACAAGAACATCTATTTCGAATTACTAAACTAAGAATGTCTAAGAACTAAAAATACATAAAAGCTAGTCCATGCCGGAAGTTCAAGGCATCAAGACTTGAAGAAGAAGATCCAGTCCAAGCTAGACGCATTAGCTCACCCTGAATTTCCTAAGGTAGTGTAGACTGGCTAGATCTACTGTTGAGTTGAAGTTGACGGAACGTTTGCTGCATTCCACAAATAACAAAGAAGAAAACATAAAAGTAGGGGGGTCAGTACAACCACAAGTACTGAGTAGATATCATCGGCCAACTCAAAATAGAAAACAGTATATATCAGTTAATATCATAAATAACCTATAAACTCAACATGTAACAACAACAAGTACAATAATCATCAATAAGTACCATTAAGTTCATCCATGAGGGCTCAAGCGTCAATACCATGCTCATTTGGGAATTAAGTTCATTATGTTGAGTATATTATCATCTTTCAATATTCATTATCTTTCTTCCTCTTGTGTCGGTACGTGACACTCCGATCCCCTACCACTATGTGTCGGTACGTGACACTCCGATCCCCTATATGTGTCGGAATGTGACACTCCGATCCCCTATATGTGTCGGAACGTGACACTCCGATCCCCTATGTGTGTTGGTACGTGACACTCCGATCCCCTAATTCTACGTGTCGGTTCGTGACACCCGTCCCACTAATACTATGTGTCGGAACGTGACACTCCGATCCACTAATACTATGTGTCGGAACGTGACACTCCGATCCACTAATACAATGTGTCGGAACGTGACACTCCGATCCACTAATCTCATTCTATCCGTTCATCAAGCCTTCTCTATACCAAGGCATCATCAATCCCATTACTTTAATTCATCAAGCCTTCTTTTATACCAAGGCATTATCATTAATAAGTAGATTAAAGTTTCTTTCAAGATTTGGGATTCAATGGTTTTCATCATGCTTGTTTTATCAAAATCACATAATCATATTCATGCAAGCATACAATTAAGCATATAGACAGGCTTATAATACCACCAATACATATCATTCACTATTAAGAGTTCACTACGAGTATCGTAAAAACCATAACCTACCTCTACCGAAGACTAGGGATCACGCAAGAATTTTTTTCTCAAAGCTTTCTTCTCCTTCTTGTTCGATCAATTCTCTCTTCCTCTCTCTTGTTCTTTCTAGTTTTCTTATTCAAACCCTCTTTCTTTTACCCTAATTAACCTATAATTAAGAATAAAAGAATGACAATGATGCCCCACTAATTAATCCAAAGTTACCTCTTTTATCCCTCAAGAATTTGAGTTATTAATATAAACCCACGAAATCTATAATTAAGGAAAGAATAGTCCAAAACGTCCCTTAAAACTTAACCAGAAATCCAACTCAAACTGGGATTACGCAACCTGTGACGGGCCATCGTGCCTGCGACGGTCCGTCACGCAGGTCGTCGTAAGGGTCAGAATCTTTTTTTTCACCAAGGACACTGTGACGGTCCGTCACACCTGTGACGGTCCGTCCTGCAAGTCCGTTACGAAGTTCAGAGAGTCGATTTTCAGTACCCAATTTCAGAATTCCTAAGTATATTGAAACGAGACATCTGTGACGGACCGTCGTGCCTATGACGGTCCGTCGTAGTGTCTGTAATCTTGGCCAGTTTTTCCAGAAATGAAATCTGCTGCTCAAAACGACTAAACAGGTCGTTACAAAATTTCTCGAAAGACAAGGTACATAACAAGTTTCAAATATATCTAAGTGACACCCAGAATCAAGCATCAAATAGTAAGTTTCTATAACTTTAACTGGAGCCTTCACTCTATTCCCCATATACACATTTCTTCATTCTGGTTTATGGTTTGTGTTGTAAGGAACCCCTGCATCGTATTAGAAACATGAACATTACAACCATAGTCAATCCACCATGTATTATAAGGAACTTCAGTTAGATTTGATTTGAGACATGTAAAAGCACTAGACTTACCTTTATTCTTGAGCCATGCCTTAAATTTCAGGCAATCTTTCTGAAAGTGACTAGATTTTTCACAGAAACGACACTTATCATTCTTGTGTTTCTTCGTATGTACTTGAGAGGAGGACTCATTAACAATATGGTGCCTCTGTTTCCCCTTAGTATTTTTCTTTCCTTTCTTACAAATTCCTTGATGACTTAAAAAGTTGATAAATGAGTTCTTTGATTCTTGAGCCTTACTTCCTCCTTAACCAACATTCCGTGCAATTCACGAACGTTCCATTCGTCTTTTATGGTGTTGTAGTTCATTTGAAAAGGGGCGTACTCAGACGGTAATGAGTTGATGATAAATTTTACAAGGAATTTTGTTCCACTTCCATTCCCAAAGATTTAAGTCTTGCTGCTAGGTTCGTCATTTCAATGACATGCTCATGCATGATACATGAACCATCAAATTTCATGGTTATCAAAGTAACCATAAGTGTCCCAGCAAGAGACTTATCAACAGTTTGAGAGGATTCTTCCACAAATTTCAAAAGATCTTTTGCATTTTCAATTTTTGGAAGATTAGTCTTAATGTTGCTCGCAATATTCATTCACATAATTAAAAATCATTCCTAATATGTTATATCGATCCTAGTGCTTATAATAAGATCTTTTTTCACTACTGCTACTTTTATTAATAGTAGTTGGCTTCTCAATGTAAATTGCAACATCAAGATCTAAAACTCCGAAATGGAAAATTCTGTTCGCACCAATTTGAGAAGTTAAGACCGTTAAAGGTCGTAACAGAGCCAGAGTGCGAATGAAGAGCAAATGCTGCAATATATAATATGCTTATTTGTTAATATTTTGAGATATGAATTTTAAACTTACTATCAAATTCATAAATGGTTTATAAATTCTTAAATATATATTGATGTCCTCCTTTGGGCGAAACAACAAAATAAAACTTTAGACATAATTATGCTTAAATATGAATTTAACGTAATTCATTAATTTTTAATGTGTCAATAAATAATATTTATTATCTTTGATAAATAAATAAAAGCAGTGACACATCTACATTATCTCCTTGATGTTCAATGGTTATAAAATGACATAATCAACCTTTGGGTGATCCGTAAGTATCTTACAACCAAAAACTTCAATATATCCAAAAGTGTTATATAAATTATAAGCATCAAAATAATGACTAATTAAATATATGTTTAATCATTATTATTTTGAATTAATTCTACAAATATCAGACCACTTTGGTTATTAACTAATCTCATATACATAATTTCAAAATAAAATATATCATTATAGTGAATAATTACTTCACTTAATACTACCTATTACCAATTTCAAAAAAGGAAACATTAATTTTATGAAAAATCACTAGTTATTAAACCAGACTCTTGTACCACGTGTAATGATTTTAATGATTGTGAAAACATAAACAATCTATGCATTCATAAATCCTATAAATTATTCATGATTGTAGAACTATATGATTTTCAAATAAATCTATTACTATGATAATTCAGTCAAAAATTCATACCCAAATCTGCCATCGTGATTTTCAAGAATCTTGACTTGAATTGAGCGTATGTCTTTTTGTTTTCGTTCTTGAGAAGTTATTTCTCTCTCTTGTCTTATACTTTATGAATATTTTTTATGGATAAGACTATAATTTTATGCCAGAGAGAGGACCCTTAAAATAAGAGTGTGTTTAATATCATTCCCACCTTTCAATCATGGTGAATAGTGGAGATAATGAGTAGTTTTAAAACTACCAAGTAACTCCCCACTTAATGGATACTTGGAAGAGGTAATGAGTAAAGTTGAAGACTTAATGGGTAGTTGGAAGTTTCTAAGTAACTTTCCTACTTCTCTACAGGTATAAGTAACTTATGCACTTATCCAATTAGAATTAGAATTTTGTTAGTAATTAAATATTAAACCAAAACTATGTTGACGTGAGCCATAAAAACTAACACACGTGGGCCATAAAACAAACATCATCCATGATATCTCCTTAATTAATATTACCATACCCAAATTTTTCTGAAACTTGACTTCATGGTAATGATTCGTTTGAAGTATTGATCGGTTCCTTTATTTATCTGTAAATGTATTTAACTCGCATAATGCATAAATCTTGATAGAATGCTTACAACGTACAACTTTTTATAATGATACATCAAACACCTAATGAAACTTATGAAGTGTGTTTCCTCCACTTTTTCGGCCCCATTATGTTTGCATAATTTCTCTTTTTTTGATCCACGGGAGTACTCATTTACTTGCAAATTTACATTTTTGTTTATTTTTTGAGAATTTATTTTCCTACTTTTCTTTCAAATGAAAAAAAATAATTTTTTTCTTGTAATATTGTTATTCCAAGAAAATAAGTCATCATATCAAGATCATAAATGTCCAAATCTAGCACTATATTTTTTTTGAACTCATCAACAAGCATGGTCTTGAGAAAAATATCACAATTTTGATATTGGATTGGAATTATAAAGTAGTAAATAAATTATCACAAACACAATGTCATGGAAAGCAACTGCCTTGAAAGCGATTTGACCCAACTCCGGTGAAAATTGTAGTACTCGATTGCTTCCTAAGTCTTCACAGTTACTCTCAAACACGTGCACTCGTGGCTAACAGTTTTCTGGTTGATAAAAACCAATTGGCTAAAAATATTCTAAGTATAAGGAGAATGGTGGCAGAAGTTTTTCTCTTCTTTTTGTTTATGCTGGTAGTTTAGCATCATGCTTAATCAAGATACATCTTTATATAGGATTTACAAAGTAGGAGTTTAAAAGAGAAAAAGTAATTTCTTTGAAACGTATATGAAATGTTAATGGAATTAAAGGTCATTGCATCACTTTTGTTTTTTGAACTGATATATCTTCTCCTTTAAATGTATTTTTCATTTGTCTCTTTGCATTACATTTAGTTAATAAAGTTAGAATAATTAACTCAACAATCACCCTCTAATGCAAAGAAAAAGGGTTAGAACAAGTTTTTGGACAAAAGGAAGGAGCATATACTTAAGTATCAATATCTTTCGATTTGAATTGACACATAGTGATATGAGGCAACGACTTATTATCCACAAATTGAATTACTCTTCAACTGAGCAGATATGAATTGAGACCCTCATAACACATATCTTATCCTTAAATTTAAGCAAACTACGATACGAAGTGCTTTTATGGTCATGCACACACACCTTGGATCTTATGAGTGCTCTAGAAAGATGACCCAAGTCTTTCATAAAAGGTGACTGATATGCTCAAATAACATATCCTAAAGAAGCACAAGCGATAATTTTCAAGTAAAGAACCCAACTATTAGTTTGGATCGATCCCACAAGGAATATGATTTAGACTTAACTTTATACCACAATTATATCTTTTTAGTCAAGGTATTTCCAAAACAGTTAAGTAAAGGGGGGGGGGACGAGGTTTTGTGAAACAAATTCTTTCAATTATATAAGTATCCAGTGAACAAAAGTTGACTTTGGTTTTTATCAAGATGGGAAAATAACTAGGGTGTGTGTTCCCCACAAGTTCATAACGCGGTATTCCAAGTCATAGCAATCATTTCCTAGTCCGACATCTAAAGAATTTCACCCCGCACCTTGGTCCGACTACCTGTGTATAATTTAGAAACCCCTACCATTACCTCATATTAGACATAGCATCAATGCATGACTTAGTTTTCACCCTCGCACCACTTGAGATTAGACTATTAGATAGTATTACACTAAATCTATGTTGATAATTATTTTCTTATTAACTACCTCTTTTGTCCGACAAGTAGCAACAAGGAAAGTTCTAACGCGTGCACCCGTTAAAAACACTTCTAAATGAAATAATCATCACTACTACAAAATGACACTTTAGCGGCAATTAAATATGTATTTAACAGCAATAATATTTTCCACGATACTCACTACGACCAATGAACTTTAGCCAGCAATGTTGAGATCGACAAAGGCTTTTGTGGCCATTGTTTGAAATGCTGGTAAAGGGTAGCATGAATTACCGCTACAAAACCATTAGCTTTTATGACAATTGATTGCGGAATTATGTTGGCTACTAAAGGTAACTCATATTGTCTAACTATTATCTTCTAGCCGTCCATTGATTTAGACGATAATTTAATTAAAGAGGCGCTAAAAGGTAGTACTTTTAATGTCAATTTTTTGCGGTAATTGTCTTAGCTGCTAAAGGTAATTCATTCGGCAAACTATGGTCTATTAGCGTCCATTTATTTAGTCGATAAATTTACAAAAATAGCCGCTAAAACATAATATTTTAAACGCGATTGTTTGGGGCAATTATGTTGGGTACTAAAGGTAATTCATATTAACTCTTTGTGGTGCTTTAGTGTCCATTATTTTAATCGACAAATCGAAATAAATAGTTGCTAAAAGATAGTAGTTTTAACGAGAGCCTCGTAGTAATAAAAATTTTCTGTAATGGTGAAAACATATGTATTACAATTAATCCACGAAATAGAATATATCTCTTTAAATCTAGACAAACAAAAAGAAGTAATGATCCATAATACGACTTTCACAACTTTTAAAAATAAACTTATGTGTATTCAAATATGTTTTGTTACTCTTCTTCGAATAATGTCTTTGAAATTACCCACATGTAAATTTTCCAACTTCAGATTGTATAACCTGAAATAAAAATGAAACGTGTCAATACATGAAATCCAAGTAAAAATGTTGCAAGTGGTGTGACTAATCTGAAAAATTACAAGTAAGAAGCATTTATTTTCATTTTGTGCTGTCAAATAAAAAAGATGACTAAATCAAAGAAGTGAATTATTATTTAGAGAAGGGGCAATGGAATGATGAAGTTTCTAGATTTTGATTAATGGAAAACACAAAAACAAATAAAGCAACACTTAAAAAGAAAAGAAGACGATCAGAATCCCAGCCGCATTTCGAAGCCAAAATTGTTCTACCATGTAAAGGAATAGACACGTATATAGAGGTAAGCCAACAATAAAACTATGAGGCAATTGAATACAAGATTATGATGAATTACAAATGTAACCTCACCCGTTGAAATACAAAAGACATGGACAACACTAAAGTTATGAAAGAACAACGAGGAATATACGAGTTTAAACTAAGACAATTAATTTCTATGACAATGAATCAAGAACAAAAGAGGAGACACCCAAGACTACGAACAATGAAGAAACATAAATATACATCCAGTTTGTGAGCAACCAAACTTTCTTGATTGACTCCCATTTTCCTTTTATTTTAAGAAAAATTCACCACAATTTGAATTGTTTTTCATCTTTTTTGTTTGTCTGGTTAGGCGATCAGTTAAGGAGTTTTTTGACAAAAATTACTTAGGATCACGAGTTAAGGAAGATGGAACAATAGGAGAGTATGTTAGCCACTTGAAGCCTGTAATGGAGCTTATGATATATCTGAAAGCATACTCATCAAATCTAACATACCACTACAAAATGATGAATACAAGGAGGCATACTACACGATTATCAATAGGTTATGCATTATTTTGTTATCAGATACCAAAGGCAACTTACTTTATTAACTTCTTAAACAAATTCGTAACGCTTTCTATTTTCGTTCTAAATTTACATGTTCTCATTTTTAGGAAAAACTAAATGAAGTGAATATTTTCTGTTTATATACTGATCATTTCGATTGCTTTGCTTCTTGATGGGGAACTTGTGGTGGTTTATATATTATCAACCGACCAGAATGGCTGATACTAGACCATTCCTGCCCAGCGTATTCATTTATTTTTGTCAACCACGGGTACATACTTCAAATTTATATTATTTCATCAGCCCATAGTTGACAAGTTGAAGTTACAATATATTTCTCGAGTTCCTTGGTTCATTGCCAGCTCATACTTAAAATGAGTCTTATAATTATTTTTTGAAACTCAATAGGACTGTTATTACACCCTCATCTATCTTGGACACCTATATACTATAGTGAGATAATTCCCTGTTATGACCAGTCAGGTCATACTCAAAGCATTTTGATAAGAAAATTAATTCGGAGTGGAACCAGGTATTTGCTTTCTCTAAAGATTGAATTCGATCTTCAGTTCTTGAAGTTAATGTGAAGGATAATGATACAATGGAAGGAATGATGATCTTGGAAAGGTGGTTTTTGACTTGAATGAGGTCCCAACAAAAATTCCTTAATGGTAAATACTGGAGGATCAACAAGGAGAAGATAAAGTAAGAGGGGATATTATGCTTACTGTTTGGATGGGAACACAAGCAGATGAAGATTTTAAGATGCCTGGCATACAAATGTTTCCTTTGTTAATGGAGAGGGGGTTATGAGCGTCAGGTTTAATGTTTATATCTCTCCAAATCTTTGTTATCAAAGATTAAACGTTATTAAAGCTGAAGACATCACCCTAAATGACCAAAGTCGCCTCCCTGAAGTTTTTGTGAAAGACCATGTGGGAAATTAGGTGCTCAAAACTAACATATGCTCTGCTCAAACAACAAATCCAATGTGGTATGAGGATTTGGTATTTGTAGCTGCTGAGCCTTTTGAAGAGCTACTAGTCCTCGACATTGAGAAACATAAAGCAAATAAAACATAAGTTGTTGTAAGTAAAATTCCTACCATTACAAACATAAAGCATAAGTTGTTGCTAAAAAAATTTGCATCTACTCAAGTACAACAATAATTGGGGACTACATAAAAGAATAGTAATTCATTACACTCATCTACCACATATCATATAATCTTATCAATTACCCTATGTTGTTAGCTAAGCTGATTTTCTTTAAGGAAGCAAAATTTGAACTGAAAAATTTGACACTAGTTTTCTGTAAAGGGCAGCTATAACTATGTTATGGAGATTCTCTCTTTTTTCAACATGGTCGAAACTTCATCAATGAAATTCTTTTATTTAGAGGTATGAATGTTCAGAGAAGGGGGGATTTCAAGTATCACATGTTCTAAGATAAAGGAACCACCTTTCTAATTTTTTAATAACATAGTTTTTCATTGTACAGGTGGTGTTCAATACATTAACTTTGACGAACTCCCATAAAAAGATTCTCAAACAACAAATTCCAAGAATTCAATTTCTGGCGATAAGAGAAAGGAGAGCAAATTAAAAGTGCGGAAAAATACATCGATGGACAAAATTCCAGTAGCTGAAAAAGAGCAGCACACACCTCTATTGTTAATAGATAGTTTTCTTGTGTTGGGGAGTCAAACTAGACTTCGGAAAATCCATATTTCTCATAAAATTAGACTACGGAAAATCCATGTTTCTCATACTGTAACAGGAAGAGGCAAGGATAAACAAGGGTATAACAACCCTAAAAATGCATATGCTAAGTAATGTTTAGTGTGTCTAGAATGCCTACGATTCGACCAGATTCACACGGATTGGTGCGCGTAGAACCAGACCTTTGAATCCTTGCGAAACCCAAGCCAACTAACTTGGGGAGTTAGTTGAGCTAGGAAAGTCTAGGTCCAGCCATGTAGGGCTCCCGAATATGATGATTTACCCGGATGAGTCTTTACCGGAGTTAAAAAGGGAAAATCTTAAGTTTGGAAAGTCTAGGGGTAAAATGGTCTTTTTCTAGGCTAAGTGTAATATCGTAATTACCCTAAATATGTAATTAATTATTTAATTAATAAGGTGAAAATGTATTTTTGGGGAGAGGGGGCCCAAATTGCCCTTTTAGCAAAATCTTGCTCCACCTGACTTCGAACCAAGGTGGGAGCAATGATTTAAATTGTTTTATTTAAATTGGCAAATTAATGTAATTAATTAATATTTATTAGCTGATTTAAAAAAAAAAAGAGAAAAAATTTAGATTTTTTAATGGGTTGAAAGAGCCCTTGTTTGACTAAGTCTTTACCTAAGACTAAACAACCTTTAACGTTAACTCTCTCTCTAACGTCAATATCTCTCTTTCCTTTCATGTTCTCTCTGCCTAAACACAAGAACTGATAAGAAACTAAAAATTCTTCACACTTGAAGAACATTCACGTTAAAAACTTATTCGAAACATAACCAAAAACGTTAGGCAAAAGGGAGGGATTTTTCCGTCAAAATTTGGTGTTTAAGCTTACACAATTGGACGTGAGTTTGGACGAGGTCTTTGGGAAGCAAGTTCAATGTTTGAACTTCAAAATAATGTATGGGTTTTCTTACTCTTGGTCCCTTTCCAAGAAACCCTTAGGACTCAGATGAATCTATTTCGAAAACTAGGGTTATTCCCCGTTGCATGTCCCTGTCACTAGCTCCCATTGATTCGTAGGTTGGATATGTTTGCCGGTAGAAATTAGAGATGTAATGTGTTTTCGTGATGATCATGTTTACATTTATATATTCGGATTTATGTGATTATTAAAGTATGTTTTCCAAGACTATGTGATAAGTATGTGTGCAAAGTGTGTGTTGTCGTAGCTCTTGGCCATGGATTGGAGCATGGAATGACATGTTTTATGGTTGTATTTCACGTGCAAAAACTTGTATAAATTGTGATGTTCATATGAAGTATAATGTGACTGATATTACTGAAAAACTATTAGCTAAATGATTCACGAAATGCCCTAAGAATTAACTCTAAATGTTGATGAAAAGAAGCTGAAAAATGTAACTCAAATTTCCATCACCTTGTTTAATTTCAGCCAAGTAAAGTTGTTTCATCAGCTATGTAAAATGAAGAAAAATAAGTGAGGTCACTGAGGATTGAACCCATGACCTCACCATGTTAAAAATCATTGAAATAATGTGAGTTCAAAATAATGTGGCATGTGGGATTCGAAACACTGTGGCTTGACCGAAAATGAAAAGAAAATTAAAAAAAATTAAGAATGAGGTGTGTGGGGTTCGAACCCACAACCTCTCTGTCAAACATTAGAGAGAATTAAAACAAAAATAAAAATTCATTCATGTGGGAATCGAAGTCAGAACCACACGGCAGAAAAAAGGAAATTAAGGAGAAAACGAAAATGAGGCTTTGGGGGGTCGACCCCACACCCTCTTGGTCAAAAAAAAAATTGGTTTAAGGAAAAAGGAAAATAAAAGATAATGAGGGTGTGGGGGTTCGATCCCACTCGTCTCAGTCCCAAACGAACAAAAACTAAAGAAAGAAATAAAGGGAAAATGAAAAAGAGGCGTTGGGGATCGATTTTGGGTGCCCAAGTCGTGTCGATCAAACCAAAATAAAAAAAATGTAAGTATTTCCAAGGGATACGAAATAGGGTTCCCTTGCCAAAATTCCGTATTTGTACATAATTCATACCTGAATATATGTTAAAAAATAATGTTTCCTACATAGATCGAAATCGAGAACTTGGCATACTTACAAGATGCATAAGTCTTGTACCACATAATCTTAGGAAGATAGAAATCACTTAAACGAACTATGATTGAAGCCTCATGGCTTGTATGTATTGACCCAGAAGTCTAGCATATGTGTAATGTAAGTGAACCTAAGATGTATGTAACGAAATGATGAAACCCTAGAAGGGTCAAGTAAGATTATGACACATACTAAATGGCCAAGTGCATTGGCATATTATGAAATGAACATTCACGTAAAAGAAGTTGTGGGTAATTATGAAGAGAAAATATGCTAAAGCTAATGAATGTGGTGACAACAAGATAAGAGGCTTATGTGAAAGATGAAAGCAATCTCAAATGAGCCTAAGTAAATGTTACCAAAACGTACTCACCTATGAAAGTGTAAAGCTAAAGAATAGACCAGTCTCTATGAACACCCTAACGAAAATATTGAGATTAATGTATAATTAATACTAATGATGCGATCAGAAATCATCTGTTGAGCTATGATGTCCTCATACTAGAAGCCAGCTTCCACGACGTATGAGTTGAATGTAATGGAACTTTATACTGAGCACCGATAGGTTATCTATGAGAGGTGATGCCTTTTTTCGGGAAAGGCGGAGGTTCACGTAACTCTAATGAGATGAGACTGTCCGGCATGCCGGGTATGGTTCTCCTTATATCTCCTAGTCTTTGAACCTATACTTCCAATATAGGGATCTAGAAGTGTTCAATCCATAGATGTACACTAGCATATTTGGGGTCACTTTGGCCGGTGATTCCACCTTTTTTTCAGTGTGGGGCAGAAATTGGATTTCATGATGCTCATATGATCTATGTCAGTTAAACTTAAAGTTCCCAAATGAATGAAAGAGGCCAACCTCAAATGATGCACATAATGATATGAACGATACTAAAGGTGTTAGCATAGGATAATCAAGAGGTAGCTAGACTGAAGTAATGACACTAGGTTATTCTTGATCATTGCACAACAAACCCAATGAGAGTCTTAAACTACATCCTAGGTATGGATAGTGGTTACACTAGCTTATGAAGGAATGAAATGAAGTACCTATGAATGAATGAAACATACTCTCTGTTTGCTAAATAAGGCTCCCTAGTAGAGGTTTTATATGTTGAGCCCTCATTTTGGGAAGTCTTAATGTCAAGTCCATGATTCCAAGGTTTCATGGCATATAAAAGAATGATATGAAATATGTTATGTGCTATATGCAATATGTTATGCACTATGTGTAAGATGTTATGTGCTGTGTACAATATTATACAGATGGTGATGTATGTTACTCTCATGGCATGACTTTCGTAATCCCAATTTGGCAAGTCCACTGACTTGACTTTCCATAAATCATGTTTTTAGGAAAGAGCTATTCTTACTCATGCCTGTCCTTGGTACCCATACGTAGGAAAAGTGTGTACTAATCCCATACAACTCTATATTTTTAGGTGCAGGCACAGGTGGGCGTTAGAGCTTACAGATCAACGCTGAAGCTATCCGAACGTGGAGTATTCATCCGGACTCGGTAGGTGCTCATGTATTCGAGGACTCTTGCCTATTATATTCTAGCTAAGTTATAGGATTGATCTAGTGGAGTGTGTTCCACTAGGGTTTCTTTCCGTTTTATTTCAGACATTGTATTGGTGCCATTTTGGAAAGTATACACTTAATATAGTATTGACCTATTTCTTTAATTTGATGTTTTTAATGTTAGATGGTTGATGGTGAACATATATGAATTTAAGTAGAATGACATTTATGCATGTTACGAATCAAAAAGTTCAATTTTTCTGCTAAAATTAACCTAGATGAAGTAAGGATGACGTATGTAGGCTTGTCTGTGACCTCTAAGAGGTCAACGACGCCCGTCTTGTCTGGGGTATAGATTCCGGTCATGACAAAGGGGATTCAGCAACTAATGCAACAGTAATTCTAGGTGTTAATGTCAAAGTGGAGAACCCAGGTAAGGATAATAAGATGGAAAAGCTGTGGGCAAGCTTATTCCAAGGAAGCAAGATGGGATCTAAAAGTAAGGATCTATAATTTATAAACCATATTATTAAAAGGTGATAAGATAGTTTAGATGTAAGAGGATAATATTGCTGACGCTACAAAAAATTGAAGAAAACAACGATATTGTATATGGCTGGTACTGAATTAACAAATGCTGCCCTGGAAAGGTATATAGCTTCCCACTGGAATATTGCAGCAAAACCAGAGATATACTATAATAGTGAAGTCTACTTTATGATGCTATTTGACAGTATGGAAGACATTAATGAAGTCTGATACTCTGGTCCTTATATGAACAATAGACCTATAATTGTTTAACTATGGTCCGCTCAATTTGATTTACATGATGAATTTTTGAAAATCATCCCATTATGGATCCAATTTCCCTAATTATCACGGAATTACGACCACTAATGGATTTCTTATCCTAAACACGGGAGGACAAAATCATACAGAAGTGGGACAACAAAGTAGACAGTATGGAGACGATGAAGGAAAAAATGCTCACTCACCTCAACGTCTATGTTACTGTCATGGAACGTTAGAGGTATCAATAATGTAGGGAAACTGGAGAACTAAAATCTTTTAGTAGTAACTAAGAGGAATCCCCTTTCAGGTATTAGGAGAACCTCTAAGTACTAAGAGATTTTCTATGATACAGTGCCAACCTTTGCTTGATAAAATACTAGAAAGGATCACTACTTGGGATGCTAAGCTTCTAACGTATGTAGGAAGAGTTCAGCTTATGAAAACTGCCTTATTCTTCATCCAAACATTATGTTCCAAATCTTTGTTCTTCCAAAGAAGGTGATCAATATGATTACTACTGCATGTGGGAAATACCTATGGACTGGAAAAGAGGAGAATATCAATAAATAACATATAGCATGGAAACAACTCTGAAAGCCAAGGGTTGTTGGTGTCTTGAATATGATAGATGTCAAACATTGGAATAAGGCTGCTATAGCTAAATCGTTATGGAGTCTTAATCAGATACATTATGGGTGAGATGGGTTCATGGCTACAATATAAAGGGTGGCTCAATCTGGAACAAGTACCGAGCACAATCTTCCTGGATCATAAGGAAGATATTTAGAAGCAAAAAGTATTTTGACAGCAGGATATTCTCTAATAAATGTCTAAAACAGAAAATTAAATGAAGAACAAGAGTATTAACTTGATGATTCAAGAAAAAATGCTAAAGCTACCAGATACAGATATTCTCAATAAGAGAGATCTCATAGAGTCAAAACAAAAAATTGGTGTACTAACATGAATCTTAATAACAGTGGATTTATGTAATCTCTTAGCTTGAAATTTTTAAAAAACAAGTCTTAAATTGAGTCAAAATGAAATAATGGTTTCTTTATACTAGTTCTTGTTTTCACAATAGAACTTCCAATGATCCAGATGAACAGAAAACCACCTGCCATAATATATTAACAACCACACACCTTAACATATTAGACATACACCTTATTGTATATTAACATATGAATTGATTTTTTCAATTGTAAATAATATTGTAGCAGACAAAGATAACAAACACAAAAACAATACTTTAACAAATCTCAAATCACTTATAAATCACAACTAATTCCTAAATACTGATTAGTTCATCCAGTATTTTATGTTTTCTTTTTAGTTAATGTTTAAATATGTTACCTGCATAAAGATCTTCATATAATAGTTAGTGATGGAATTAGTTACAGTTAGTTAGGCACATAACTCAAAATAACAGAGTTAGTTAGAATTGAATCCATTTCAGTTGTATTTCAATTCTATATAAGTGTAATACAATTCCATACAAGATATGAAAAACACATACTCACTTTCTCTCTTTTTCTCTTTGTTTTTCTCTTCTTCTATTCATCTCCATTGATTGAATCCTCGAGTTCTCTCCTGGACAATCTTTCGATCCTCGAATCATTAAGATTCCTTCAATCGAGCCACTATCCAGTAACATTGGTATCAGAGCTTAACGTTCCTTGGCAACAATAGGGGAAAGAAGTCGATCAGTTGGGAAAACAAATAATGACAATTCAGTAGCAAAAAATGGGGATTTACAGGATATGATGGAAAATTTGGTAACAGAGATGGGGAATTTAGCTAGTAAGGTCTCATCTTTGGAAAAATTAGATCATGTAGTAATGGAACGGAGAAATCAGATTTCAGTAGAAAATCACAGAGGTACTGTTCTATTGGTACATGAGGATGTTTATGATGGAAATAGTTGTTTAGGCATTCCTAGGGAAAGTGAAAAAAGTCCTCTCACATGTAATAATTCCCAATATCACCAATCAAACTTCAATAGGTGCTGATGAATGGAGTTTTTGAGGTTTTTGGGGGGGGGGGGAGGAAGATCTTAGGTCATGGTTGTTCAAAATTGATCAATTATTTTCCATGAAGAATGTTGGCCATGACAAGAAAGTTGTAGTTGCAGCTCTGCGTTTGGAAGGGCAGGCCATCCAATGGCATTTGTCATTCACGCGATATAGACCATACATACAACCACCAAATTGGGATGACTATGTGAGGGCATTGGTTGAAAGATTCGGTACTTTGATAATACCAAAGAGGAAATCAAATAGATCAAGAAAGTTGGCATTATAAAGGATTATCAGTCAGTGTTTGAGAGAAACATGACAAGGGTGAATTTGTCACAACAGAATGCTATTAGGTGTTTTATTGGGGGTCTGAAACCTGAGCTGAACATTGCTGGAAAGATCACCAATACTAATTCATTATCTTAGGTGCACTGGAGATCAAGAATGCAGGAAGCATACCTGTAGGCGGTGAGACAACCTGACTATAATCAACCTCATATGCATACAACGAAGTTCTCGGACCAAAGGAATTTTACTAGTAAGCATGTTAACCTACTCCAGGTAGGAATATTTCCAGCTTTTCTAAAGGAGACAGTAGAAGAACTGTGAGCTCAGAGGAGATGAATGAAAAAAAGGCCAAAGGGTTGTGTTATTTTTTCTCTGAAAATACACGCCAGAACACAAGTGTAAAATTTCTAAATAGTTATATTTGTTGGAAGTGGATGAAGGGGATGAGTTTCAAGATTCAGTAGAGGATCAAGAGAATATATTAAAAGAATCGCAGAGTGATACGTTATATTTGGGGCAACCTGTGGAGCACATAGAGATATCCATGCATACTTTAAATGGGTCGTTTGTTTTAGGTTTTTGAAAGTAACTGGGTACCATTCTAAAATTGAATTACATATCCTCATTGACACTGGTAGCTCTTATAAATTCGTAGACTCTAATTTAGTCAAGAAGTTAGGGTGTGAGGTGAAGTCCATTAACACAGAGGTGGTTGCTGCAACTAACGGAAGTATGAAGGTGGAAAAAATGACTACTCACTTGGTTGCTACAGGGAACCGAGTTTTTCACTGACTTTCTACTACTTCCACTAGGTTCATGTGGGGTTGTGTTGGGGGTTTAGTGGTTGTTAGCATTAGGTAATATCAAGATGAACTTCAGGAGTTTAACAATGGAGTTTTGGTACAAGGGTAGAAGCTTTTACTCAGGGGATTTGGTAGTCAATTATTAACTTCTAGTGCTGGAAGATTGTCCAAACACTTAGGAAATCAATCCCAACTTTGCATGATTCAATTAGTCCCTCAAGGGAGTGATGAAATGAAGGGGCATTTATTGGAAAATGACAAAAACGCTGAGGAAAATCCTGCATTATTGGAGGTATTATCAGAATTTTCTGCTCTATTTGATGAACCTGTTGGTTTACCACCTTCTAGAGGTTCTGGTGTCAAACCTGTGAACAAGAGACCCTATAGATATCCTTAGGTAAAAAAGGATGCTATTGAGGGTCTAGTCCAACAAATGTTTGATCAAGGGATTATACAACGTAGTTGCAATTGTTTTTCGTCTCCAGTTGTGTAAATTGGAAAAAAGGATGGGTCATGGAGGTTATGTGTAGATTATAGGGACTTGAATAGGTCTACTATCAAGAACAAGTTTCCGATTCCTATAGTGGAGCATTTATTGGATGAATTGGGGGGGGGGGTCTAACATATTCTCTAAAATAGACTTAAGGTCTGCATATCACCAACTACGAATGACTAATGAGGATGTGCCTAAAACGACTTTCAAAACTCACTCTGGGCATTTTGAGTACTTGGTCATGCCCTTTGGATTATCAAATGCTCCAGCCACATATCAAGAATTAATGAATTCTGCATTCCAAAAATTCTAAGATATATGTATTAGTATTTTTTGATGATATATTGATATATAGTAAGACCATAGAAGATCATGTATTTCATTTGAGGTCTGTCTTTTTGAAGATGGTGGAGCACAAGTTATTTGGTAGAAAAAATAAATGTTTCTTTGGTGTTCAAAGGATTGAATACCTAGGTCACTTTATCACAGTGGAGGGTATGTTTGCTGATCCTCAGAAGATCAAAGAATTCAAAGATTGGCCTATCCTAACGACTCTTAAGAAGGTTAGAGGGTTATTTGGCTTAGCTGGTTATTATTGAAGGTTCATCCAAGGGTTTGGGACGATTAGTGGACCTCACAATGATCTTACAAAGAAGAATAAAATCAAATGGAATTCCACGGCTCAACAAGCCTTTGTACAATTAAAAGAGGCACTAACTGAAGCACCTGTCCTTGCTTTTCCTGATGCAAGCAAAACTTTTATTGTTGAAACATATGCTAGTGGCTATGGGATAGGGGCATTTCTTATGCAGGAAAAGGCATCCGATAGCTTTTATTAGTAAAGCTTTGTCTCCCCGGCATGCTGCCTTGTCAGTATATGATAGGAAGTTATTGGAAATTGTTCAGGCTGTTACTAAGTGGTCTCAATGCTCACTAGGTCAGAGGATTGTTATTAGGAGTGATCAGAAAGCCTTAAAGTTTCTTATGGAGCAAAAATTGCATACTAATTCTCAATTTTTGAGGTTAACTGATACGGTCAAAATTACTTCTCAAATAAGAAGTAAAACTGTCATATCAAGTAAAGAACCCAACTAGTGAGGTTAGGATCCGATCCCACGAGGAAAATAGTTCAGAATTAACTTTATTTATTATTACTATTATTTAGTCAACTATTTCCCTAGAAAACAAAAGACAAAAGGGGGGTTTTTATTTCTAAATTAATGAAAATAATAAACTAAATTAAAGTAAACAACTAACAGATTCAAATCTCGGAGCTTAATCAATTAATAAAACTAACTAGGGCTTAAGTGTTCCCCACAGGTTCCTAACTTGATAATTCTAACTATAACAATTCTTTCCTAGTCTCTTGCATGGAAAGTGATAAGTTATGTATCTTTATATCCTTGGTCCGACATCTAGAAAATTTCACTCCGCACCTTGGTCCTGCTACGTGTGTTGCTATACTAACCCTTACCTTTACCTCATATTAAACACGATATTCGATATTTACTAAGTTATTACCTCGTACCAACCGACACTAGCGTATTAGATAGTGTACGCTAAATCTATGTTGATAATTCTTTTTCTATTATGTACCTTCTTGGTCCAGCAAATAGTATTAAGGCAAGTTCTAACGTTGTCCATCCGTTAAAAAGTCTTCTAATGAAAGAATTATCAATACATGCAAGACACTATTCTAGAATTGCTATTTTAGTTAGATTTTACCTCATTATTCACCCATGGTTCCCACAACCCTAGTTATGGAGGTTAGTTACCCATGGTCATAATCACACTATTCATATATTTAATATAAGAATTCATGCACTTACATTAATGAGAAAGAATAAAATCCAGAAATTCACTTGATTAATCAACAAAAACACCAACAATCAATTCCACAAAAAGTGTATCAATTATTGAAAATAAATCTTCAATACTTGAACAAAAGAACTAATTATCGAAAAGTCTAACCCCAAAAACGAGGTTTTTTGAACTATTTATAATTAAAACAAAAACCTAATAAAAGAAGGATTCTAATAACTGAAAATCTATAAATACGCGTCTGAGTTGACGGACCTTGTGATGGACCGTAGTGGTCACGACGGGCAGTCATGGCCTCCGTCATCCCATACTTCACAAATTCTTCTGTTGCATTCTTCATTACCCTCAACGAACAGGTATGACGGACTGTTCTAAGCATGACGATCTGTTGAGGGTCTCCGTTCCATAGTACTTCAACTTCTTGGAATTTGGGTACTGGACTACTCTCTGATCATTATGACGAACCAGCAAGAAGGACCGTCATGGACTTCCGTAATCTCACACTAGGTCAGAATTCCCCATCTTTTTTCAGCAGCTTCTTTCCTCACTACGATGAGACATACGGACCGTCACAGACTCGACGGACCCTCGTATGCTCCGTAGGTGGTCTCTTCTGCATTTTTCTCTCAAAAACTTCCGCGTTCATCTTTGGACAAATTTCCTACAAATAAGGAGAAACTTACATAAAAATCAATACAAAAAGGCTTTTGGACATACACTAAACGTAAGGAAAAAGCATTAAAAATACCGTGAAACCACAATACATCATTAACTAAGCTCATGCCATTTTATTACTCAATTGAGTACAAACGGGGCATTGAGAACAAAGTAGTTGATGCACTTCCTAGAGTGACTGGAGCTAAATTACTAGCTTTACTAATAATGATTTTTATCAAGCTATAGTGGCGAGTTGGCATTCAGATCAGGAGTTGCATCAAATAATCACCGAGCTACATGCGGATCCTACTTCCAACAAACAATTTATTTTATTACAGGGTCAGTTGAGAAGGAAAGGGAAGCTAGTGATTGGAAATGTACGGAGCTTGAGGACTTACATTATTACGTTGTGGCATGTTGGACCTCTTGGTGGTCATTCAGGAGTTGAAGCTACGCTCACTAAAAAATGTGATGTATTTCAAAAGAATAAGTCTTATTTAGATGCATACTTTTGTTTTTTACAACCCTTGCCAATTCTTGAGGTCGTTTGGTCTCAGATCAGTATGGGTTTCATTGATGTCCTTCCTAAATCTAAAATGAATTGGATGATTTTGGTGGTGGTTGATAGACTTAGAAAATATGGTCATTTCCTTCCCTTGAAACACCCTTAAATAGCTCAATCAGTTGCTCAGGTTTTCTTGGATACCATTGTCCAACTGCATGGTTTTCCTGATTCTATTTTTAGTGATAGAGATGCTATTTTTTTGAGCACCTTATGGCAAAAGCTCTTAGCTTTGCAGGGTGTATTCTTTAATAACTCTACGCCTTATCATCCTAAGTCTGATGGACAAACTGAGGTGTTAAAACAGATGCTTGGAAACCTATTTGTGTTGTTACTGTAATGATGATGCTTCAAATTGGTTAACTTGTTTAACTATGGCTGAGTATTGGTATAGTACTTTTTTCATTCAGCCATTCAAACAACCCCTTATAAGGCTTTGTATGGTTAACCCCTACCCCTCCATCTTCCTTATCTACCAGTTGAGTCAACCTCTGTTGAAGTTGACGCTATGTGGTGAATAGAGAGCTCAAGTTTCAGATACTTAAACATCACTTTTTCAGATCTCAACTTCGGATGAACCAACACAAAGACTCTCATAGGAGTGATAGACAATTTTCAGTTTGAGATTGGGCTTGTTTTGAAGTGCAGCCTTATAAACAAGCTACCATATCTTAACACTCTTCCCACAAACTAGTTGTTAAGTATTATGAGCCACTTAATATCATCAAGAGAGTTTGTCCAGTGGCTTACACCCTGCTTTTGCCTAGTTTAGTAAAGATACACCCTAATGTGCATGTGTCATTGTTAAAGAGGTGTTATGAGGTTCCTTCCTCCATTTCTTGTCCTCCTACGGGGTATTTGGCTAATCCAAATTGTCCTGGTCCTGAATTTGTTTTGCAAAGAAGGATGGTTAAGAACGAAAATAAAAATGTTGCTGAGGTGTTGGTTAAATGGGTTGGATTGCCTGCGGCTGTTCCCACTTGGGAATTTGCTACTGTCCTAAAGACGTGATTTCCTTCTTTTGATCCTTAAGTTCAAGGATATTTTGTATGGGGGAAGTATGTTACATGAAAAAGAGATCTTGAAGTATTAGTTAATGATGGAAGTAGTTATAGTTAGTTAGACACAGAATTTGAAGTACAGAGTTAGTTAGAATAGAATCCAATTCAGTTGTATTTCAATTCTATATAAAGTGTAATACAGTTCCATACAAGATATGAAATATGCATATTCACTTTCTCTCTTCTTCGCTATTTTTTTTCTCTTCTTCTATTCATCTCTATTGATTAAATCCTCGAGTTCTCTCATGGACAATCTTTTAATCCTCGAATCTTTAAAATTCCTGTAATTGAGCCACTATCCAGTAACAAAATACTTATTAATAAACATAACAAAAAATAAATAAAAGGGTTAAATTCACAACGAATATGTACTGAGCAACAAGGGTGTTAGAACATGATAGAAACAAAGGAGCGGAGATGAGTGACCTACTCACTTCAAAACTTTATTTTTCCTGCACGTATTTGCAGTGAGAAATCTATTGCTTCTGGAGGTCGCTGCAGCAAGTTAGTATATGTCGCTGGAAGATTGTTGCTATGAACGAATATATGGTGTTGGACGTTGCAAGTCTAAGCGATTTAGGATGCAAAATATATTTTTAGGAAAAATTTCCTTATTAGCAGGGTATTGAGGATTTTGTTCTGAGTAATGTTTTCCTTATTGCCTAGGACTTCTCTTTTTTCAGAATTTAGAGAATAGTGGGAAAATAAATAATTTAGAAAAAATAGGAGCTTTTAATTTTAGAAAAACAAAGAGGCTTTTTGGCGGCTATTGTTTGGAATCGCTACTAAAAGTGTACTTTTTCCTGGCCATTATACATTAGACATAACTATGTTGCCTCACATGAATATATTAGCAGCTATTTGCATATTGCGGTAAAATAATTGTCGCTAAAGTTCATTTTTGTAGAAGTGTCAATTCATGTAAAAACACTATTCAAGAATTGCTTAAATTAAAGTCATACTTGGTTAATCACCCATGGTTCTCACAACCCTAGTCGTGGATTTAGTTACCCATATTAACAAGAAAACAATTCATGTTGATAGGTTAAGAAATCATGAACTTACCTGATAAGAAATGTAAACCTAGAAAGTGCACTTGAATTGCAAACCAAAACCTAAAAAATTAAATCTGGAAATCAATTATTTGTCAAAGTTGCAAAAACTAGTTTCCAAATTAAAATCTAGAACAATAGCAGTCGTAGCTAACCCCAAAAATGAGGTTTTATGAACTATGTATAGAAAAAAAATCATAATTAAAAGGAATAAATAATAAAAGTTTGTTCAGGCATGCATCTTTTATTTACAAGACCAACTGATGGACCACCAATGGGTCGACTGTAACGCCCTAAAACAAAAATAAGGTGAACTAGAGCTTCGTGATGGTTTCTTGAGTTAGTTTTAAGTTAAAATGAGTTACATTAGTGTTGTAAGATGCTACGCTCAAACTTACTTCTCAAATGAGAAGTATAGCGGTCGTGTCAAGTAAATAACCCAACTATTGAGGTTGGGATCGTTCCCACGAGGAAAATAGTCTAGACTTAACCTCAACCTATTATTACTATCGTTTGGTCAATAACTTCCTTGGAAAGTAAGAATATAAAAGGGGGGGTTCTATCTCTAAATAAGTGAAAATAAACAATGAACTTGAAACAGACACTTAACAGCTTTTAATGTTGGGTTTTAATCAATTAATCAAAGTAACTAGGTTTTACGTGTTCCCCACAGTTTCATAAATTGATAACTCTAACTATAACAATTCTTTCCTAGTATCTTGCATGCAAAGTAATAAGTTATGTATTTCTTAATCCTTGGTCCGGCATCTAGAAAATCTCACTCCGCACCTTGGTCCGGCTACGTGTGTTGCTATCCTAACCCTTATCCTTACCTCATATTAAGCATTGTATTCGATATTTTACTAAGTTATTACCTCGTACCAATCAATACTAGCCTATTAGATAGTATACACTAAATCTATGTTAATATTTCTTTTCCTATTATCTACCTCCTTGGTCTGGCGAGTAGCATTAAGGCGAGTTCTAACGTTGGCCATCCGTTAAGAAGACTTCTAAACGAAATAATTATTAATACATGCAAGACACTATTCTAAAATTGTTATTTTAGTTAGGGTTTATCTTATCATTTGCCTATGGTTCCCACAACCCTAATTATGGAGTTTAGTTACTCATAGCCATTAACACAATATTCAAATATATTAAATAAGAATTCATGTACTTACTTCAATGAGAAAGAATAAAGTCCGAAAATTTTCTTGATTAATCACCAAAAGTCACTTGTAAGAATCTCAAAATCTAACACTAATACAAAAAGTCTAATAATATGATGACTAATCTAGCAGAGTCTAACCTCAAAAATGAGGTTTTTCGAACTATTTATAAAAAATAAAACCTAATTAAACAAGGATTCTAATTACTTGAAATCTGCCAAAACGCGGCTGGGCCGACGGACCTCGCGTTGGACCGTCGTGATCACGACGGACCGTCATGGACTCCGTCGTCGCATACTTAGCTATTTCTTCTGCTGCTCTCTTCATTCCCCTCGACGACAAGTATGACGGACCGTCATAGGCACAACGGTTTGTCGAGGGTCTTTGTTTCAAAACACTTCAACTCTTGGAAGCTGGGTACTGGGATCACTTCTCTGAACTTCATGACGATCCTGTAGGATGGACCGTCATAGCCACGACGGACCGTCATAACGTACGTAACCCCACACTTGGTCATACTTCCCCATCTTCCTTCAGCAGCTTCTCTACGCTGCCACCAACGGACCGTCACAAGCACGACGGACCGTCATCAGCTCCGTAGGTGGTCTCTTCTGCATTTCTTCGCTCAAAATCTCCGCATTCAGCTTTGGACAGAATTCCTGCAAAACAAAGAGAAACTCATATAAAAACTAGTACAAAAAGACATTCGGCCACACTAAACTTAAGGAAAAAGTGTTAATTATACCGTGAAACAACAGTAAATCAACACCCTCAACTTAAATTCATTGTTTGTCCTCAAGCGACGCACTATGACTCACTACACAATCTTTGTAGCGTAGTATTCATGTTTTATCCTTTGCAATCATTTGGCTATCAATCCCGATTAATCTCATCAAATCTATGCATGCTATCACTATTAGGCTTGAATTTTGTGGGATTAGAACATGACACAGACTCACCATGCACTAACACCTATCCTCTTCAATTTCTCACTGCGGTGCTAACAATTCCGGTATTGCAACTAGTGTCCTTACTTCAAAACAAAATCCTCATTTTTCACACAATGATTTCAGTTTAAGTATAAGGATTACTTTTCAACACTCGCTCTCAGAACAAAGTCACACTCATTCATACCTATTGCCATAGGCTTGCCCTTATTTTCACTGCCTTAAGTTCGCTATACAACCCTTAGGATCACGATAGGACTTTCTTAGCTTGTAACATAGGCTCAGAGTCAGGTAGGGTATATTAAGGTATACTTTAGTGACTTTTTGCCCTCCTTGACATATCGGCTAAACCTTCCACTTTCTATCACTTTATCACGCCCAGTTTCTCCCATTCTTTCACCTTGCTATTTTCCCTTCTTTCTTCATTTGTGTAAGTGCCTCTTTTCCTTTTTTTTGTTTACTTTTCTCTCAACGAGTTCTTGAGTCACTTTACTTTTGTTCTTTTTCTCTCTTTGTTCTTTCAACCCCACTTTCAAGAGCATTCCTCAAAACAGCCACCCTCAACTCATGGCTTTGCCATGAGTTAAGGTACACAATACCCAAAGTTGGGTCAGGGCCATAACGAAGGTTGTTTATGCATTAGCCTCAAACTTATGCTTTTGGCATATGCTGAGGTGCACATGTCAAAGGAGGGACCAGGTCCAACATATTGTTCCCAGAAAAGATTAGTTGGGGTGAAAAAAAAGGTCTTTTTAAGCTCAGATTATTTGGATCAAAGAAGAATAACTTTCATTTGGTTTCTTTTATTTAGGCTAGAAATGGGCTATCTTGAATAAGGGCATATGATCCTTTCCTAATTGTCTGTTACAGCTTACTTTTAGCATGACTAACTAGGCAAGTTCTTGCTCAGTACCAATAGTGGACTATTCAAATTTCCTCACACTCACTTGACATCTCATCACTATCCCAGATTATTATACACCTAGTTCGAATTGAAGACTTAGGGTAATGCAATGGTGTAATTCTATTTCATTCTTAGAGCCACACAATTATCAATTACTATGCCTAGTCATGCAACATTTTCCAGTTTTATCAGGATATCATTTTAGCCATCATGCTTCAGAAATAAACTATGTAAAAAAGATATAAATATGCCGGTTCAACAGAAAAAGTAATAAGTCTTTTGGGGAAAAAGAACACAGGCAAGAAAACCCCAAAAGAGGATAGTGAGTTGGGCTACTCAGACTTCACCCTAACACTCACTTTCCATTTACCCCACCCCCAACAAAAAAGCATGCAATTGTCCCCAATGCATAAAAAAATCTAAATATTAGAGTGGTAGGTGAAGCAAACCTGTGGCGCAAAGCGCCGTCGATCAGCAAGCAGGTGTGTCCGGTTCCCCGGAACCCACGTCCTCTGCAATCTGGACACCCTCAGTGGTGTCTTCAGCAACAACCGCACCATCAGTAGTGCCTGCTGCTGTCTCTACAGTGCGGGAGCTAGACGCCTCAGCCTCTAACTGTGATGCTCTGATCTGGTGCGCCTCCTCCTCAGCAAGTGAGGCTCTCCTTGCAGCCTCCATCTCTCGGCGCTCCTTCTTCCTTGCTCGCGCCTCATCCTCTGCTCGACCCCTACGCCTCTTGGCACTCTCTCGAGGGGGAGGTGGTGGAATTTGTGAAGTAGTAAACAGGGCTGCCAGTACGTGTCCTCAGCAGGCTCGACACAAGGGGCCTCAGACTCCGACACCCTTGCCTCTAGGATCGTGTCGATGTCTGCACGAAGACTGTCGACTGCAGCCTGAAGAGTCAACAAATCCACTAGAGGGGCTGGTCGGGCTAACACTCTCAACTCAAAGGCATCCAGGTGCTGGTTGACCTCCGCAATCTTCCGCTCTGTAAACTGCTGCATCTTCCTCTCTAGACGCTCTTCAGACTCACTGATCGACTTCTACATCCAAGGCTCGATATGATGCAGAAGAGTGGCCATTTGTGCCTCTAGTTTTTGGACCATATCAAGCAGGACAAGTGCCGGTAGAGGGGCTGTGCGAGAGGAGCTCGAGGCTGGGCTATTACCCGGGATAGACTCGACCGGGGTAGTGTCAGTGGACGCCTGTGTAGCAGTGCGGGCCTGGGCTACCGTATCCGCAAGATCATCATCCAGTGGGGGCAGCTCTGGACGGGGCCCTCTGCGTGGAGCCAACTCATTGTCCTTGTCTTTGATGAGGCCGACGTCCACAGTGCCCTGCGGGGTCTTAAGCTGATCTACGTGCCATATGGGCACACCTGCGGACCTGCAAAGGGCAAATATATACATGGGAAGGGGGTAGGTAGTAGTGACCTTGAATGCCCTCTCGTGCATGACTGCCTGGAGAAGCCATGCGAAGTCCACCTCGAATCCGGCTATCATCGCCGCCATCAACACTGCTCGATCCCAGGTAACAATGTTATCAGCAGCTGTGGGGGAAAGGCAGTGACGGACGAGCAGCCACAAGAACTTTGCTATGAACGTGAGGTTGGCCTTCTTGATGGCCCCCTTCGGCTTAGTGACCCAATCGGCACCCTCTCCATCTACTAACAGGTGCAGGGCCATCCACCCTTGGTGGTCTCTCTCAGTGCTGGCTTGCGCAAGAACTGTCCATCCTTTACTATATGCCTGCGGGAGTCAAACTCGGCACTGATGGGGGTCCGAGTAGCATCTACACTCTCGCCTTATAGAAACCGGCGGATGGCTGGCAGGGAAATCTCAACCTGCACGCCCCGGACTCGAACCTGCTCCAGTGGGGCTGTTTAGCGGGAGAAGCCCGCCTATCGATCTGTGATCGGAGAGTCGCTACAAAGGATGCATAGAACTCTCGGACAATTTCCTCGCTGTATCGTCCCAACAGACGTGCTGTCCACTCTAAACGATGCCTGGCAAAGAGGTTGTGGATCTCCGGCATCGTTGGGAGACTCCCGGTAAGTACCCGCCGCTCCTAGGTGAGTGTTTGAGTCATTACTCCTTTTTCAGTCAGGAACTTGGCATCGGAGTAAACTTGAAACTGGCCTTCGACACACAACCGGTTTGGCTGGTCAGAGGCTGGGGTGGGAACCTGAGCTGGTGCGCCAGATGTGGAGTCTGAACTGTCAGCCTCATCAGACGAGGCCGACGCTGCAGCAGTGGCGGGTGCGGGAACCTCAGCAAAGCCTGAGGCTTCCTTGAACCATGATACTCCTAAGGAGCCAGACGCTTCTTCCTCGTTTGTGGCTGACCCAGAGGGTGTGCCGGTCAGTGTGAGCTCCTTATCAGACTGGGAGGCAGTGACTACGTCGGTTGCCACCGTCTTGGGTGTGGCTCTGGGAGAACGTGCAGCACGGGAAGGTGCGGAAGTGCCTCGGGGCACATACGCAGGGTCCCGCTCATCATCAGAGCCGATGATCAAGCGTGCAGACGGGGTAACAGACTTTGATCGCCCGCGTGCGTAGGTTCGGTCTTGCTTGGGTGCCATAGTAGGTAGTACCTGCAAAGGATCACTATTAGTATGAGTAGTGGCAAACAAGACAAGCGAAACCGTATGAAATTAAACAGTGAAAATGATATGTAATTGCTGTATAAACAATGACACACGACGGGCCTGGTGACGGCTCATCGTGACTATGACGATCCGTCGTGAGGTCTTTCATGTTGTACTTGGACTCTGTTTAAATAGAGAACTTTGAAAGAGAGTCTCTGACAAGCACGACGGTGTGTGCATGACGGACCGTCACAGTTACGATGGTTCGTTGTGGATGTCCGTCAGAGGACACTTAGAAAAAAATATGGAGACCCTAAGGAGAGGGGTCTCTGACCGTTATGACGGCCTTGCAGGACGGACCGTCGTGGGAATGACGGTCCGTCACATGTATCAGTTGAAGGACACATAGAAAAAAATTAGAGACCCTTTGAAACAGGGTCTCTGATAACCAGAATGGTTGTGCAGGACGGACCGTCGTTGGTATGACGGTCTGTCACATGTATCCGTTGAAGGACACTTAGAAAAAAAAATTAGAGACCCTTTGAAACATGGTCTATGACAACCAGAACGGTTGTGTAGGACATGTGTCCGTTGGGACAGGTTTCTAGGGCTTTGGCAACAGACCCTGCGACGGTCCATCGTGGGTACGACGGTCCGTCATCGGGGTCTCGTTCTGAGTGACAGTGGCAGAACTAAGGGTTCCCTATGCAGCCCTGATGAACCCACATCTAACTTGTAGTGTTTTGGACGTACATTTTTCTAACCAAACTACCTAGGAAACGAGCAAGGCAAAAGCACCGATGTCTAGGGTTGTAAACATGGCAATTTCGAACATTTGTAACGTAGGTGAGATAGAATCATCTAAAATAAACAAAATACGATAAGGAACTAAGCATAATACTAACTAGTAAACAAAAATGCAAGATAAATGAGTATAAAGTAGAGACACATACCTTAGAAATGGACAAAAACAAATGCACAAGTACTTGGTGGCAAGGTAGACACTCACACCAGCAGTTTCCACTAGTCGATAAAAACTTTAGGGCTTTGGAGAATTGTGAAGGGGGGCAATGATCATGGAAGGAAATGGGGAAGTTGAAGAGAGAGTAATGGGAGAAATAAGAAAGTAATGGGGTGAAAATATGAAGGGGTGGGAGTTTAAACGGTCTGATTTTGGAAAAGGGTCAGTCGGGTATTCCTCATTAATCACGCGACGGTTCCCCGATGACGGTCCGTCGTGTGTGCCCTAGTTTCAAAATGACAGAAAAACGTACCTGGTACGATGGATGCATACACGGTCCGTCGCAGGCGCAACGTTCCGTCGATGTGTCCGTCAGTGACTGCTGCAGAGTAATTTTCTGCAGAATTTCCTTGTGATATGCCTGCAAATTTAAAACCCATTAATATAAAAATGCTACCATTACTAAAAGACGATAAGTATTTGGTTGCCTCCCAACAAGCACCTGATGTAATGTCGCGGCACGACTGGGGAACCTTGATTACTCAGACTCCATCAAGATGGTATGCCTCTATCACTTCATTTCCCGATGTTTTATTCTTAAAATAGAGTTTTATTCTATCTCTATTCCTCTGAAACCGCATTCCCTCCTTGGCTTTTAACTCAACTGCTCCATGAGGGAATACTTGGGTAATCAAGTAAGGGCAAGCCCATTTGGACTTGAACCTGCCCGGAAGACAAGGTGACCCAGAACTGTCTACAAGCACCAAGTCTCCAACCATAAACTCTTGTTTTGCAGTTTTTTGTTCATTCCCCTTCTTCATCTTTTCCTTGTGGGATATGGCAGATACCGATTGGAGCTCACCACTCTGCCTCATGGTCCTACAAATGTTGAAGGTCGCTTCTTCATTATTCAACCGAAATGTCATCTGTCCCTTCTCCATATCAACTAAGGCTCTACCTGTAGCAAGGAATGGCCTCCCACGAATGATAGGCACTTCAAAATCGACCTCACAATCAAGAATAACAAAATTAGCCGGAAAGATGAATGACTCCACTTTTACTAGCACATCATTGAGTATCCCTATAGGCCGTTTCACTTTCCGATCAGCCATCAGTAGCCGCATCGCAGTGGGTTTTGGATCCCCCAAACCCAACTTCTTGTAAATTAAGAGGGGCATGAGATTTATGCTTGCCCCCAAATCACATAATGCTTTGCAAAATGTAATGACCCAACTGTACAAGGTATAGTGAATGCACCCGGATCTTCTTTCTTTTGTACTAGGGATCTTGTAGCAATAGCACTACAATGCTGTAATCTATCATCATCCTCAAAAGTGATCGATCTTTTCTTGGTGACCAGATCTTTCATAAATTTGGCATAACCGGGCATTTGTTCTAGAGCTTCTACCAAAGGGACATTGATAGAAAGCTGCTTCAACATTGTTATGAAGCACCGGTATTTACCATCCTCGGTCTTTTTCACTAATCTCTGAGGGAAAGGTGGTGGTGGCCTAGGCATGGGGATTACCTTCATAGGTACTTCTGCATCTTTTACATTACTTTCCTCTGCTTCACCACTACCCTTCTCCACATTATCATTATTCTTTCTCACATTTTCCTCAGCAAATGACATAGGTGGGTCAATGGTTTGCTTACGACCCCGAGTAGTGATTGCCATACACTGTGCATCATTCTTTGGATTTTGGACAGTGTTGCTGGGAAGAGTGCCCGGTTGCCGTGTGTTCACTGTCGCAGATAATTGGGCCATTTGCAACTCGATCTACTTAATCGAAATTGCATGTGTAATAACTTTTTGCCCAATACTAGCTAAGTCACCCCTTAACTCTTTGATGTGCTCATCACTAGCATCGAATCTCCTCATCATTTTGTGCAACATATCCTCAACTCGCGCCATACTACCTCCACCATCCCTAGGAGTAACTTCACGATTTTGGGGAGGGACATAGGGCCATTCCAATCATTTTTGTTACCGTAGTTACCCCTGTTGAAGTTGTTGTCGCGGTTACCATCTCGGACATAATGACCCTCATGGTTGTAATTACCATAGTTCCAACCTTGGTTCCCTTGACCTTGGCGCCAATTATCCTGATTTGCGCCTTGGGCGCTTGGTCGGAAACCCCCCATCTGCTCATTTACTGCATAGGTGTCCTCCGCATAATAACACTCATCGATTGGAGGTGGTGGTTTAGCCAAGTAGTTGACTGCATTTATCTTTTCTGCACCCCCGGTGACATGTTTTAGTACCAACCCAAGCTCAGTTCTCATCTGAGCCATTTCTTCACGAATATCATCTGTGGCTGGGTTGTGAGTGGACTGCACTGCGAAGGTGTTATTTTGGGAGATTTTCTCTAGTTTTTCTGCAATCTCAGCATAAGGGCATTCTCCATAAGATCCACCTGCTATAGTGTCCAACACCGCTTTATTGTTATCATCCTGTCCCCGATAGAAGTATTCCTTCAGTGACACATCATCTATACAGTGATATGGAACACTTCTCAAGAATGAGGTGAATCTATCCCAAGAACTACTAACTGACTCTCCTGGTAGTGCCACAAAGTTGTTCACCCTGTCTTTGTGGTTTAATTTCTTGGAGACCGGATAGTAGCGTGCTAAGAAGACATCCCTTAGTTGGTTCCAAGTGAAGATGAAGTTGTGTGGGAGCTCAGTGAACCACATAGAAGCCTCTCGCGTCAGTGAGAGAGGAAACACTCTGAGACCTATTACATCTAGATCCAAATCAGGCCTCCCCACACAACTTTTACACACTGCCCTAACCTTAGCTATATGGGCATGTGGATCCTCAGAAGGTAGCCCTGAAAACAAACCTCTGGAAGTGAGCATTTGCATCAGGCTACTAGTTACCACAAAAGTGTGGCCTGTGGGTAGAGGGGGCAAGACAAGTGGCCCATCCGAGTCTGCTATGTTATCATACCCTCTGTAGTATGCTTGGGGCCGTGGAACGGGATTTTGTCCCCTCTGTTGATGTTCACCCGGAGCGTCGGGCAACATCTGACCATGAACATCCACTGGATCTGGGATGTTCTGGTTTGGATCCTCATCATTTATTCCCAAGTTTCGATTCATATTGCGCAGTGTACGCTCTAGCTCGTGATCGTAGGGAAAAAAGGGTTCTCTTCCTCTCCGTGTATTTGGCATACAAGGAGGATAGTTCTTTAAGGAAATCAAAAACAATAAAACAAAGTAAAATCAAGAAAATATCAACTAAACTATAGTAATAAGTTCAAGTTAATCTAAAAGCTAAATTCCCCATCAGCGGCGCCAAAATTTGATACTCTCAAACTTACTTCTCAAATGAGTAGTAAAGCGGTCGTGTCAAGTAAATAACCCAACAAGTGAGGTTGGGATCGTTCCCACGAGGAAAATAGTCTAGACTTAACCTCAACCTATTAATACTATCGTTTGGTCAATAACTTTCTTGGAAAGTAAGAATATAACAGGGGGGTCTATCTCTAAATAAGTGAAAAGAAACAATGAACTTGAAAAAGACACTTAACAGCTTAATGTTGGGTTTTAATCAATTAATGAAAGTAACTAGGGTTTATCTGTTCCCCAAAGGTTCATAAATTGATAACTCTAACTATAACAATTCTTTCCTAGTATCTTGCATGCAAAGTGATATGTTATGTATTTCTAAATCCTTGGTCCAACATCTAGAAAATTTCACTCCGCACCTTGGTCCGGCTACGTGTGTTGCTATCCTAACCCTTATCCTTACCTCATATTAAGCATCGTATTTGATATTTGACTAAGTTATTACCTCGTACCAATCAATACTAGCCTATTAGATAGTATACACTAAATCTATGTTAATAATTCTTTTCCTATTATCTACCTCATTGGTCCGGCAAGTAGCATTAAGGCGAGTTCTAACGTTGGCCATCCGTTAAAAAGACTTCTAAACGAAAGAATTATTAATACATGCAAGACACTATTCTAGAATTGTTATTTTAGTTAGGGTTTATCTCATTATTTGCCTATGGTTCCCACAACCCTAGTTATGGAGTTTAGTTACTCATAGCGATAAACACAATATTCAAATATATTAAATAAGAATTCATGTACTTACTTAAATGAGAAAGAACAAAGTCCAAAAATTTGCATGATTAATCACAAAAAGTCACTTGTAAGAAACTTAAAATCTAACACTTATACACAAAGTCTAATAATATGATGTCTAATCTAGCAGAGTCTAACCTCAAAAACGAGGTTTTTTGAATTATTTATAAAAAATAAAAACCTAATTAAAAAAGGATTCTAATTACTGGAAATCTGCCAAAACGCGGCTGGGCCGACGGACCTCGCGACGGACCGTCGTGATCACGACGGACCGTCATGGACTCCGTCGACCCATACTTAGCAATTTCTTTTGCTGCTCTCTTCATTCCCCTCGATGGCAAGTATGACGGACCGTAATAGGCACAACGGTCCGTCGAGGGTCTTTGTTTCAAAACACTTCAACTCTTGGAAGCTGGGTACTGGGATCACTTCTCTGAACTTCATGACGATCCTACAGGACGGACCGCCATAGCCACGACGGACCGTCATAAGCTACGTAACCCCACACTTGGTCAGACTTCCCCATATTCCTTCAACAACTTCTCTATGCTGCCACCTACGGACCGTCACAAGCACGACGGACCGTCATCAGCTCCGTAGGTGGTCTCTTCTGCATTTCTTCGCTCAAAATCTCCGCATTCCGCTTTGGACAGATTTCCTGCAAAACAAAGAGAAACTCATATAAAAACTAGTACAAAAAGACTTTCGGACACACTAAACTTAAGGAAAAGTATTAATTATACCGTGAAACCACGGTATATCATAAGACAGTGTGTAAAGTTTGGAGGTCAAACGTCAAAGAAGGTTCATGACATTAGAAAAATAGGCCTTAAAATGTGTTCTTGCGTCATGAGGTGTTTGAGTGAGTTTTACGTGTTTTTTTTGATTGAATTTGATTTGATATGTTTCTAAGACCTAGATGTCTATGTTTAGTGGTTTAAAGTTTAGGCAAGAACTTTGCTATGAACGTGAGGTAGGCCTTCTTGATGGCCCCCTTCGGCTTAGTGACCCAATCGGCACCCTCTCCATCTACTGACAGGTGCAGGGCCATCCACCTCTTGGTGGTCTCTCTCAGTGCTGGCTTGCGCAAGAACTGTCCATCCTTTACTATATGCCTGCGGGAGTCAAACTCGGCACTGATGGGGGTCCGAGTAGCATCTACACTCTCGCCTTATAGAAACCGGCGGATGGCTGGCAGGGAAATCTCAACCTGTACGCCCCGGACTCGAACCTGCTCCAGTGGGGCCTGTTTAGCGGGAGCAGCCCGCCTATCGATCTGTGATCGGAGAGTCGCTACGTAGGATGCATAGAACTCTCGGACAATTTCCTCGTTGTATCGTCCTAACAGACGTGCTGTCCACTCTAAACGATGCCTGGCGAAGAGGTTGTGGATCTCCTGCATCGTTGGGAGACTCCCGATAAGTACCCGCCGCTCCTAGGTGAGTGTTCGAGTCATTACTCCTTTTTCAGTCAGGAACTTGGCATCGGAGTAAACTTGAAACTGGCCTTCGACACACCACCGGTTTGGCTGGTCAGAGGCTGGGGTGGGAACCTGAGCTGGTGTGCCAGATGTGGAGTCTGAACTGTCAGCCTCATCAGACGAGGCTGACGCTGCAGCAGTGGCGGGTGCGGGAACCTCAGCAAAGCCTGAGGCTTCCTTGAACCATGATATTCCAAAGGAGCCAGACGCTTCTTCCTCGTTTGTGGCTGACCCAGAGGGTGTGCCGGTCAGTGTGAGCTCCTTATCAGACTGGGAGGCAGTGACTACGTCGGTTGCCACCGTCTGGGGTGTGGCTCTGGGAGAATGTGCAGCACGGGAAGGTGCGGAAGTGCCTCGGGGCACATACGCAGGGTCCCGCTCATCATCAGAGCCGATGATCAAGCGTGCAGACGGGGCAACAGACTTTGATCGCCCGCGTGCGTAGGTTCGGTCTTGCTTGGGTGCCATAGTAGGTAGTACCTGCAAAGGATCACTATTAGTACGAGTAGTGGCAAACAAGACAAGCGAAACTGTATGAAATAAAACAGTGAAAATGATATGTAATTGCTGTATAAACAATGACACACGACGGACCTGGTGACGGCTCGTCGTGACTATGACGATCCGTTGTGAGGTCTATCATGTTGTACTTGGACTCTGTTTAAATAGATAACTTTGAAAGAGACTCTCTGACAAGCACGACGGTGTGTGCATGACGGACCGTCACAGTTACGATGGTTCGTTGTAGATGTCCGTCGGAGGACACTTAGAAAAAAATATGGAGACCCTAAGGAGAGGGGTCTCTGACCGTTATGACGGTCTTGCAGGACGGACCTTCGTGGGAATGACGGTCCGTCACATGTATCAGTTGAAGGACACTTAGAAAAAAATTAGAGACCCTTTGAAACAGGGTCTCTGATAACCAGAACGGTTGTGCAGGACGGACCGTCGTGGGTATGACGGTCTATCACATGTATCCGTTGAAGGACACTTAGAAAAAAAAATTAGAGACCCTTTGAAACATGGTCTATGACAACCAGAACGGTTGTGTAGGACATGTGTCCGTTGGGACAGGTTTCTAGGGCTTTGGCAACAGACCCTGCGACGGTCCATCGTGGGTACGACGGTCCGTCATCGGGGTCTCGTTCTGAGTTACAGTGGCAGAACTAAGGGTTCCCTATGCAGCCCCGATGAACCCACATCTAACTTGTAGTGTTTTGGACCTACATTCTTCTAACCAAACTACCTAGGAATCGAGCAAGGCAAAAGCACCGATGTCTAGGGTTGTAAACATGGCAATTTCGAACATTTGTAACCTAGGTGAGACAGAATCATCTAAAATAAACAAAATACGATAAGGAACTAAGCATAATACTAACTAGTAAACAAAAATGCAAGATAAATGAGTATAAAGTAGAGACACATACCTTAGAAATGGAGAAAAACAAATGCACAAGTACTTGGTGGCAAGGTAGACACTCACAGCAGCAGTTTCCACTAGTCGATAAACACTTTAGGGCTTTGGAGAATTGTGAAGGGGGGGCAATGATCGTGGAAGGAAATGGGGAAGTTGAAGAGAGAGTAATGGGAGAAATAAGAAAGTAATGGGGTGAAAATATGAAGGGGTGGGAGTTTAAACGGTCTGATTTTGGAAAAGGGTCAGTCGGGTATTCCTCATTAATCACGCGACGGTTCCCTGATGACGGTCCGTCGTGTGTGCCCTAGTTTCAAAATGAAAGAAAAACGTACCTGGTACGATGGATGCATACACGGTCCGTCGCAGGCGCAACGGTCCGTCGATGTGTCCGTCAGTGACTGCTGCAGAGTAATTTTCTGCAGAATTTCCTTGTGATGTGCCTGCAAATTTAAAACCCATTAATATAAAAATGCTACCATTACTAAAAGACGATAAGTATTGGGTTGCCTCCCAACAAGCACCTGATTTAATGTCGCGGCACGACTGGGGACCCTTGATTACTCAGACTCCATCAAGATGGTATGCCTCTATCACTTCATTTCCCGATGTTTTATTCTTAAAATAGAGTTTTATTCTATCTCTATTCCTCTGAAACCGCATTCCCTCCTTGGCTTTTAACTCAACTGCTCCATGAGGGAATACTTGGGTAATCAAGTAAGGGCAAGCCCATTTGGACTTGAACTTGCCCGGAAGACAAGGTGACCCAGAACTGTCTACAAGCACCAAGTCTCCAACCATAAACTCTTGTTTTGCAGTTTTTTGTTCATTCCCCTTCTTCATCTTTTCCTTGTGGGATATGGCAGATACCGATTGGAGCTCACCACTCTGCCTCATGGTCCTACAAATGTTGAAGGTCGCTTCTTCATTATTCAACCGAAATGTCATATGTCCCTTCTCCATATCAACTAAGGCTCTACCTGTAGCAAGGAATGGCCTCCCACGAATGATAGGCACTTCAAAATCGACCTCACAATCAAGAATAACAAAATTAGCCGGAAATATGAATGACTCCACTTTTACTAGCACATCATTGAGTATCCCTATAGGCCGTTTCACTTTCCGATCAGCCATCAGTAGCCGCATCGCAGTGGGTTTTGGATCCGCCAAACCCAACTTCTTGTAAATTAAGAGGGGCATGAGATTTATGCTTGCCCCCAGATCACATAATGCTTTCGCAAAATGTAATGACCCAACTGTACAAGGTATTGTGAATGCACCCGGATCTTCTTTCTCTTGTACTAGGGATCTTGTAGCAATAGCACTACAATGATGTAATCTATCATCATCCTCAAAAGTGACCGATCTTTTCTTGGTGACCAGATCTTTCATAAATTTGGCATAACCAGTCATTTGTTCTAGAGCTTCTACCAAAGGAACATTGATAGAAAGCTGCTTCAACATTGTTATGAAGCGCCGGTATTTACCATCCTCGGTCTTTTTCACTAATCTCTGAGGGAAAGGTGGTGGTGGCCTAGGCATGGGGATTACCTTCATAGGTACTTCTGCATCTTTTACATTACTTTCCTCTGCTTCACCACTACCCTTCTCCACATTATCATTATTCTTTCTCACATTTTCCTCAGCAAATGACATAGGTGGGTCAATGGTTTGCTTACGACCCCGAGTAGTGATTGCCATACAGTGTGCATCATTCGTTGGATTTTGGACAGTGTTGCTGGGAAGAGTGCCCGGTTGCCGTGTGTTCACTGTCGCAGATAATTGGGCCATTTGCAACTCGATCTACTTAATCGAAATTGCATGTGTAATAACTTTTTGCCCAATACTATCTAAGTCACCCCTTAACTCTTTGATGTGCTCATCACTAGCATCGAATCTCCTCATCATTTTGTGCAACATATCCTCAACTCGCGCCATACTACCTCCACCATCCCTAGGAGTAACTTCACGATTTTGGGGAGGGACATAGGGCCATTCCAAGCATTTTTGTTACCGTAGTTACCCCTGTTGAAGTTGTTGTCGCGGTTACCATCTCGGACATAATGACCCTCACGGTTGTAATTACCATAGTTCCAACCTTGGTTCCCTTGACCTTGGCGCCAATTATCCTTATTTGCGCCTTGGGCGCTTGGTCGGAAACCCCCCATCTGCTCATTTACTGCATAGGTGTCCTCCGCATAATAACACTCATCGATTGGAGGTGGTGGTTTAGCCAAGTAGTTGACTGCATTTATCTTTTCTGCACCCCCGGTGACATGTTTTAGTACCAACCCAAGCTCAGTTCTCATCTGAGCCATTTCTTCACGAATATCATCTGTGGCTGGGTTGTGAGTGGACTGCACTGCGAAGGTGTTATTTTGGGAGATTTTCTCTAGTTTTTCTGCAATCTCAGCATAAGGGTATTCTCCATAAGATCCACCTGCTATAGTGTCCAACACCGCTTTATTGTTATCATCCTGTCCCCGATAGAAGTATTCCTTCAGTGACACATCATCTATACAGTGATATGGAACACTTCTCAAGAATGAGGTGAATCTATCCCAAGAACTACTAACTGACTCTCCTGGTAGTGCCACAAAGTTGTTCACCCTGTCTTTGTGGTTTAATTTCTTGGAGACCGGATAGTAGCGTGCTAAGAAGACATCCCTTAGTTGGTTCCAAGTGAAGATGAAGTTGTGTGGGAGCTCAGTGAACCACATAGAAGCCTCTCGCGTCAGTGAGAGAGGAAACACTCTGAGACCTATTACATCTAGATCCAAATCAGGCCTCCCCACACAACTTTTACACACTGCCCTAACCTTAGCTATATGGGCATGTGGATCCTCAGAAGGTAGCCCTGAAAACAAACCTCTGGAAGTGAGCATTTGCATCAGGCTACTAGTTACCACAAAAGTGTGGCCTGTGGGTAGAGGGGGCAAGACAAGTGGCCCATCCGAGTCTGCTATGTTATCATACCCTCTGTAGTATGCTTGGGGCCGTGGAACGGGATTTTGTCCCCTCTGTTGATGTTCACCCGGAGCGTCGGGCAACATCTGACCATGAACATCCACTGGATCTGGGATGTTCTGGTTTGGATCCTCATCATTTATTCCCAAGTTTCGATTCATATTGCGCAGTGTACGCTCTAGCTCGTGATCGTAGGGAAAAAAGGGTTCTCTTCCTCTCCGTGTATTTGGCATACAAGGAGGATAGTTCTTTAAGGAAATCAAAAACAATAAAACAAAGTAAAATCAAGAAAATATCAACTAAACTATAGTAATAAGTTCAAGTTAATCTAAAAGCTAAATTCCCCAGCAGCGGCGCCAAAATTTGATACTCTCAAACTTACTTCTCAAATGAGTAGTAAAGCGGTCGTGTCAAGTAAATAACCCAACAAGTGAGGTTGGGATCGTTCCCACGAGGAAAATAGTCTAGACTTAACCTCAACCTATTATTACTATCGTTTGGTCAATAACTTTCTTGGAAAGTAAGAATATAACAGGGGGGTCTATCTCTAAATAAGTGAAAAGAAACAATGAACTTGAAAAAGACACTTAACAGCTTAATGTTGGGTTTTAATCAATTAATGAAAGTAACTAGGGTTTACGTGTTCCCCAAAGGTTCATAAATTGATAACTCTAACTATAACAATTCTTTCCTAGTATCTTGCATGCAAAGTGATATGTTATGTATTTCTAAATCCTTGGTCCAACATCTAGAAAATTTCACTCCGCACCTTGGTCCGGCTACGTGTGTTGCTATCCTAACCCTTATCCTTACCTCATATTAAGCATCGTATTTGATATTTGACTAAGTTATTACCTCGTACCAATCAATACTAGCCTATTAGATAGTATACACTAAATCTATGTTAATAATTCATTTCCTATTATCTACCTCATTGGTCCGGCAAGTAGCATTAAGGCGAGTTCTAACGTTGGCCATCCGTTAAAAAGACTTCTAAACGAAAGAATTATTAATACATGCAAGACACTATTCTAGAATTGTTATTTTAGTTAGGGTTTATCTCATTATTTGCCTATGGTTCCCACAACCCTAGTTATGGAGTTTAGTTACTCATAGCGATAAACACAATATTCAAATATATTAAATAAGAATTCATGTACTTACTTAAATGAGAAAGAACAAAGTCCAAAAATTTGCATGATTATTCACAAAAAGTCACTTGTAAGAAACTTAAAATCTAACACTTATACACAAAGTCTAATAATATGATGACTAATCTAGCAGAGTCTAACCTCAAAAACGAGGTTTTTTGAATTATGTATAAAAAATAAAAACCTAATTAAAAAAGGATTCTAATTACTGGAAATCTGCCAAAACGCGGCTGGGCCGACGGACCTTGCGACGGACCGTCGTGATCACGACGGACCGTCATGGACTCCGTCGTCCCATACTTAGCAATTTCTTCTGCTGCTCTCTTCATTCCCCTCGACGGCAAGTATGACGGACCGTAATAGGCACAACGGTCCGTCGAGGGTCTTTGTTTCAAAACACTTCAACTCTTGGAAGCTGGGTACTGGGATCACTTCTCTGAACTTCATGACGATCCTACAGGACGGACCACCATAGCCACGATGGACCGTCATAAGCTACGTAACCCCACACTTGGTCAGACTTCCCCATCTTCCTTCAACAACTTCTCTATGCTGCCACCTACGGACCGTCACAAGCACGACGGACCGTCATCAGCTTTGTAGGTGGTCTCTTCTGCATTTCTTTGCTCAAAATCTCCGCATTCCGCTTTGGACAGATTTCCTGCAAAACAAAGAGAAACTCATATAAAAACTAGTACAAAAAGACTTTCGGACACACTAAACTTAAGGAAAAAGTATTAATTATACCGTGAAACCACGGTATATCATAAGACAGTGTGTAAAGTTTGGAGGTCAAACGTCAAAGAAGGTTCATGACATTAGAAAAATAGGCCTTAAAATGTGTTCTTGCGTCTTGAGGTGTTTGAGTGAGTTTTACGTGTTTGTTTTGATTGAATTTGATTTGAGATGTTTCTAAGACCTAGATGTCTATGTTTAGTGGTTTAAAGTTTAGGCAAGAACTTTGCTATGAACGTGAGGTTGGCCTTCTTGATGGCCCCCTTCGGCTTAGTGACCCAATCGGCACCCTCTCCATCTACTGACAGGTGCAGGGCCATCCACCTCTTGGTGGTCTCTCTCAGTGCTGGCTTGCGCAAGAATTGTCCATCCTTTACTATATGCCTGCGGGAGTCAAACTCGGCACTGATGGGGGTCCGAGTAGCATCTACACTCTCGCCTTGTAGAAACCGGCGGATGGCTGGCAGGGAAATCTCAACCTGCACGCCCCGGACTCGAACCTGCTCCAGTGGGGCCTGTTTAGCGGGAGCAGCCCGCCTATCGATCTGTGATCGGAGAGTCGCTACGTAGGATGCATAGAACTCTCGGACAATTTCCTCCTTGTATCGTCCTAACAGACGTGCTGTCCACTCTAAACGATGCCTGGCGAAGAGGTTGTGGATCTCCTGCATCGTTGGGAGACTCCCGGTAAGTACCCGCCGCTCCTAGGTGAGTGTTCGAGTCATTACTCCTTTTTCAGTCAGGAACTTGGCATCGGAGTAAACTTGAAACTGGCCTTCGACACACCACCGGTTTGGCTGGTCAGAGGCTGGGGTGGGAACCTGAGCTGGTGCGCCAGATGTGGAGTTTGAACTGTCAGCCTCATCAGACGAGGCCGACGCTGCAGCAGTGGCGGGTGCGGGAACCTCAGCAAAGCCTGAGGCTTCCTTGAACCATGATACTCCTAAGGAGCCAGACGCTTCTTCCTCGTTTGTGGCTGACCCAGAGGGTGTGCCGGTCAGTGTGAGCTCCTTATCAGACTGGGAGGCAGTGACTACGTCGGTTGCCACCGTCTTGGGTGTGGCTCTGGGAGAACGTGCAGCACGGGAAGGTGCGGAAGTTCCTCGGGGCACATACACAGGGTCCCGCTCATCATCAGAGCCGATGATCAAGCGTGCAGACGGGGCAACAGACTTTGATCGCCCGCGTGCGTAGGTTCGGTCTTGCTTGGGTGCCATAGTAGGTAGTACCTGCAAAGGATCACTATTAGTACGAGTAGTGGCAAACAAGACAAGCGAAACCGTATGAAATAAAACAGTGAAAATGATATGTAATTGCTGTATAAACAATGACACACGACGGACCTGGTGACGGCTCGTCGTGACTATGACGATCCGTTGTGAGGTCTGTCATGTTGTACTTGGACTCTGTTTAAATAGATAACTTTGAAAGAGACTCTCTGACAAGCACGACGGTGTGTGCATGACGGACCGTCACAGTTACGATGGTTTGTTGTAGATGTCCGTCGGAGGACACTTAGAAAAAAATATGGAGACCCTAAGGAGAGGGGTCTCTGACCGTTATGAGGGTCTTGCAGGACGGACCGTCGTGGGAATGACGGTCCGTCACATGTATCAGTTGAAGGACACTTAGAAAAAAATTAGAGACCCTTTGAAACAGGGTCTCTGATAACCAGAACGGTTGTGCAGGACGGACCGTCGTGGGTATGACGGTCTGTCACATGTATCCGTTGAAGGACACTTAGAAAAAAAAATTAGAGACCCTTTGAAACATGGTCTATGACAACCAGAACGGTTGTGTAGGACATGTGTCCGTTGGGACAGGTTTCTAGGGCTTTGGCAACAGACCCTGCGACGGTCCATCGTGGGTACGACGGTCCGTCATCGGGGTCTCGTTCTGAGTGACAGTGGCAGAACTAAGGGTTCCCTATGCAGCCCCGATGAACCCACATCTAACTTGTAGTGTTTTGGACCTACATTTTTCTAACCAAACTACCTAGGAATCGAGCAAGGCAAAAGCACCGATGTCTAGGGTTGTAAACATGGCAATTTTGAACATTTGTAACCTAGGTGAGACAGAATCATCTAAAATAAACAAAATACGTTAAGGAACTAAGCATAATACTAACTAGTAAACAAAAATGCAAGATAAATGAGTATAAAGTAGAGACACATACCTTAGAAATGGAGAAAAACAAATGCACAAGTACTTGGTGGCAAGGTAGACACTCACAGCAGCAGTTTCCACTAGTCGATAAACACTTTAGGGCTTTGGAGAATTGTGAAGGGGGGGCAATGATCGTGGAAGGAAATGGGGAAGTTGAAGAGAGAGTAATGGGAGAAATAAGAAAGTAATGGGGTGAAAATATAAAGGGGTGGAAGTTTAAACGGTCTGATTTTGGAAAAGGGTCAGTCAGGTATTCCTCATTAATCACGCGACGGTTCCCTGATGACGGTCCGTCGTGTGTGCCCTAGTTTCAAAATGACAGAAAAACGTACCTGGTACGATGGATGCATACACGGTCCGTCGCAGGCGCAACGGTCCGTCGATGTGTCCGTCAGTGACTGCTGCAGAGTAATTTTCTGCAGATGTGCCTGCAAATTTAAAACCCATTAATATAAAAATGCTACCATTACTAAAAGACGATAAGTATTGGGTTGCCTCCCAACAAGCACCTGATTTAATGTCGCGGCACGACTGGGGACCCTTGATTACTCAGACTCCATCAAGATGGTATGCCTCTATCACTTCATTTCCCGATGTTTTATTCTTAAATAGAGTTTTATTCTATCTCTATTCCTCTGAAACCGCATTCCCTCCTTGGCTTTTAACTCAACTGCTCCATGAGGGAATACTTGGGTAATCAAGTAAGGGCAAGCCCATTTGGACTTGAACTTGCCCGGAAGACAAGGTGACCCAGAACTGTCTACAAGCACCAAGTCTCCAACCATAAACTCTTGTTTTGCAGTTTTTTGTTCATTCCCCTTCTTCATCTTTTCCTTGTGGGATATGGCAGATACCGATTGGAGCTCACCACTCTGCCTCATGGTCCTACAAATGTTGAAGGTCGCTTCTTCATTATTCAACCGAAATGTCATATGTCCCTTCTCCATATCAACCAAGGCTCTACCTGTAGCAAGGAATGGCCTCCCACGAATGATAGGCACTTCAAAATCGACCTCACAATCAAGAATAACAAAATTAGCCGGAAAGATGAATGACTCCACTTTTACTAGCACATCATTGAGTATCCCTATAGGCCGTTTCACTTTCAGATCTGCCATCAGTAGCCGCATCGCAGTGGGTTTTGGATCCCCCAAACCCAACTTCTTGTAAATTAAGAGGGGCATGAGATTTATGCTTGCCCCCAGATCACATAATGCTTTCGCAAAATGTAATGACCCAACTGTACAAGGTATTGTGAATGCACCCGGATCTTCTTTCTTTTGTACTAGGGATCTTGTAGCAATAGCACTACAATGCTGTAATCTATCATCATCCTCAAAAGTGACCGATCTTTTCTTGGTGACCAGATCTTTCATAAATTTGGCATAACCGGGCATTTGTTCTAGAGCTTCTACCAGTGGAACATTGATAGAAAGCTGCTTCAACATTGTTATGAAGCGCCGGTATTTACCATCCTCGGTCTTTTTCACTAATCTCTGAGGGAAAGGTGGTGGTGGCCTAGGCATGGGGATTACCTTCATAGGTACTTCTGCATCTTTTACATTACTTTCCTCTGCTTCACCACTACCCTTCTCCACATTATCATTATTCATTCTCACATTTTCCTCAGCAAATGACATAGGTGGGTCAATGGTTTGCTTACGACCCCGAGTAGTGATTGCCATACAGTGTGCATCATTCGTTGGATTTTGGACAGTGTTGCTGGGAAGAGTGCCCGGTTGCCGTGTGTTCACTGTCGCAGATAATTGGGCCATTTGCAACTCGATCTACTTAATCGAAATTGCATGTGTAATAACTTTTTGCCCAATACTAGCTAAGTCACCCCTTAACTCTTTGATGTGCTCATCACTAGCATCGAATCTCCTCATCATTTTGTGCAACATATCCTCAACTCGCGCCATACTACCTCCACCATCCCTAGGAGTAACTTCACGATTTTGGGGAGGGACATAGGGCCATTCCAATCATTTTTGTTACCGTAGTTACCCCTGTTGAAGTTGTTGTCGCGGTTACTATCTCGGACATAATGACCCTCACGGTTGTAATTACCATAGTTCCAACCTTGGTTCCCTTGACCTTGGCGCCAATTATCCTTATTTGCGCCTTGGGCGCTTGGTCGGAAACCCCCCATCTGCTCATTTACTGCATAGGTGTCCTCCGCATAATAACACTCATCGATTGGAGGTGGTGGTTTAGCCAAGTAGTTGACTGCATTTATCTTTTCTGCACCCCCGGTGACATGTTTTAGTACCAACCCAAGTTTCGATTCATATTGCGCAGTGTATGCTCTAGCTCGTGATCGTAGGGAAAAAAGGGTTCTCTTCCTCTCCGTGTATTTGGCATACAAGGAGGATAGTTCTTTAAGGAAATCAAAAGCAATAAAACAAAGTAAAATCAAGAAAATATCAACTAAACTATAGTAATAAGTTCAAGTTAATCTAAAAGCTAAATTCCCCAGCAGCGGCGCCAAAATTTGATACTCTCAAACTTACTTCTCAAATGAGTAGTAAAGCGGTCGTGTCAAGTAAATAACCCAACAAGTGAGGTTGGGATCGTTCCCACGAGAAAAATAGTCTAGACTTAACCTCAACCTATTATTACTATCGTTTGGTCAATAACTTTCTTGGAAAGTAAGAATATAACAGGGGGGTCTATCTCTAAATAAGTGAAAAGAAACAATAAACTTGAAAAAGACACTTAACAGCTTAATGTTGGGTTTTAATCAATTAATGAAAGTAACTAGGGTTTACGTGTTCCCCAAAGGTTCATAAATTGATAACTCTAACTATAACAATTCTTTCCTAGTATCTTGCATGCAAAGTGATATGTTATGTATTTCTAAATCCTTGGTCCAACATCTAGAAAATTTCACTCCGCACCTTGGTCCGGCTACGTGTGTTGCTATCCTAACCCTTATCCTTACCTCATATTAAGCATCGTATTTGATATTTGACTAAGTTATTACCTCGTACCAATCAATACTAGCCTATTAGATAGTATACACTAAATCTTTGTTAATAATTCTTTTCCTATTATCTACCTCATTGGTCCGGCAAGTAGCATTAAGGCGAGTTCTAACGTTGTCCATCTGTTAAAAATACTTCTAAACGAAAGAATTATTAATACATGCAAGACACTATTCTAGAATTGTTATTTTAGTTAGGGTTTATCTCATTATTTGCCTATGGTTCCCACAACCCTAGTTATGGAGTTTAGTTACTCATAGCGATAAACACAATATTCAAATATATTAAATAAGAATTCATGTACTTACTTAAATGAGAAAGAACAAAGTCCAAAAATTTGCATGATTAATCACAAAAAGTCACTTGTAAGAAACTTAAATCTAACACTTATACACAAAGTCTAATAATATGATGTCTAATCTAGCAGAGTCTAACCTCAAAAACGAGGTTTTTTGAATTATTTATAAAAAATAAAAACCTAATTAAAAAAGGATTCTAATTACTGGAAATCTGCCAAAACGCGGCTGGGCCGACGGACCTCGCGACGGACCGTCGTGATCACGACGGACCGTCATTGACTCCGTCGTCCCATACTTAGCAATTTCTTCTGCTGCTCTCTTCATTCCCCTCGACGGCAAGTATGACGGACCGTAATAGGCACAACGGTCCGTCGAGGGTCTTTGTTTCAAAACACTTCAACTCTTGGAAGCTGGGTACTGGGATCACTTCTCTGAACTTCATGACGATCCTACAGGACGGACCGCCATAGCCACGATGGACCGTCATAAGCTACGTAACCCCACACTTGGTCAGACTTCCCCATCTTCCTTCAACAACTTCTCTATGCTGCCACCTACGGACCGTCACAAGCACGAGGGACCGTCATCAGCTTTGTAGATGGTCTCTTCTGCATTTCTTCGCTCAAAATCTCCGCATTCCGCTTTGGACAGATTTCCTGCAAAACAAAGAGAAACTCATATAAAAACTAGTACAAAAAGACTTTCGGACACACTAAACTTAAGGAAAAAGTATTAATTATACCGTGAAACCACGGTATATCATAAGACAGTGTGTAAAGTTTGGAGGTCAAACGTCAAAGAAGGTTCATGACATTAGAAAAATAGGCCTTAAAATGTGTTCTTGCGTCTCGAGGTGTTTGAGTGAGTTTTACGTGTTTGTTTTGATTGAATTTGATTTGAGATGTTTCTAAGACCTAGATGTCTATGTTTAGTGGTTTAAAGTTTAGGCAAGACCCCATCTAGGACCCACGAGCGGCCATAGAAGAGGACCCCACCTTTTGGAAAGAATCCGCTAAAACAATGACCAAACGGCGACCCAAGGGACAGTCCGTTGGTCAACCAACAGTCCGTCGACCACGTACATCGATTGGACCTACACGGAAGGATGGAAATCTTGTGAATGGTTCAATGTATCAACCAACAAGACCTCACCAACGGGCCGTTAGTTGACAAATGGTCCATTGGTTGACAAACGGTCCGTTTGTGGTCCGTTAATGGAGACTGTCCAAAAGCTGTAATGTTTCCGCCAAGTCTTGGGATTTTTGGTAAATATACCCCAAGTATTTTATGACCCTAGAACGTTTATTTAAGGGTATATTAGGTATATTAAAGTGTTTCAAACCTTAAGATCTTATTTTAGACCTCTTTTCTTAAAACCCAAAACCCCTCTCCCTTAGAACTCTCTCTCAAGCCTCTTTGGAAGGTAGAAGTCAAGAAGAGCTAGGAGGGCTGTTGGTGGGCAAGTTATTCATCAAAATAATTTGGTTTTCTCTTATATAAGGTATGGTATCCATCCTTTAACTCTCTTCTAATCAAGGATCCCCTTTCTAAAAGATCTCAAAATGAGTTTTTAACCCTAGTTTCTTGTATCTTTAACTCTAAATATGGGTCTTGCATGAAAACGTTTTTAATGATTCAAATATAATGTTCCTAAGGTTAGTTTGTGATTTTAATACTAAAACTTCAATGAAATCATAATAAAACATTTCATCCAATTTTGGCTTAAGAAATGAGTTAAATAAGCATGAATTGATAGTCTTTGAACTTTGGTTTCTTATGGTTGATACTCTTGTTTAGATAATGACCAAAGGGCTATATTGTGATGAAATATTGAGTTAAATGTTATAGGTGATGAAATATTTGATTGAAGGGTAAGTTGGTTATTTTGTTTAGCTTAAATTGTGAAATGCTCTTGCGTGAAATGGTCCACATTCTTGGTGGCGGTGTTTACTTGACTTGTATGAATGTGTAGTTACATGTGTATTGTGAATGTGTTCATGAATGAATATTTTATGAATAAAGATGAAAATTAATGTACTCTTGTTAATGTGTTTTATGAAGCTTGTTACGAAATGTATACTAAGGATTATGCCTAAATGACATATGATGATGTGAAGCATGTTAAAGGGTGTGACGTGATGAATAAAGGTATAAGAAAGTAAAGAAGTTGAATGTAAATGAAATGATGCTTATGTGAAAGGTGTGCTACCATGTACACACACTAACACTTGAATGAATGAATGAATTGATGAACCTGAGTTAAGTAAAACGGGGAGTTTTGGGGTGAACACTCTTTGTGAGTTGAGATGAAGTGATTAGTAGCAACCCCACTACATTCTAAGAGCTTTCTAAGATAGGTCGGAGGATGAATGACCTTCGTGAGTTGATGTGATGTTCAATAGCTATCCTTAAACTATAGTTTATAATGTTGAGAATCCGTGGAAAGTTATGTCTATCACCGAGAAGATATTAAGAAGAGTTGGTTACACTTCGTGAGTTGAGATTTTGTATTCCAATGTACCTCTTGAGATGAGTACTCCTCTTTATTAGAGAATGAGTTACTTAGTAGCAATCTCCTTATCCCTTAACTATGCACCCACATAGGTTTAGCTATTGGGAAAGCCATGCAAAAGATAAAAAGAATGACCTTATTTTAAGCAAGTGAGGATCCCTTATCCGATAGGGGTTATTATTGGGATTCCATGTCTATCTCTCATTATCTATGTAGGTTAAAGTAACCTCCCACCGAAGTAATTCATGTGCTAAGCCTTCAAACAGAGTGTGATACTTATGGTAGGGAGACAAATGAGACGCTATTTATCTATTGCACTAAGTAAGCATTTCGAATGGGTAGTCTTAGTGAGTCTTGCATGAATTGAATAAACTAAGTTTCCTAAAAGAACGTACTACTTAGGTTTGGTGGTGGTATGGGACGCTATATGTCCATTGAACTACGTAGGACCTTCCGTAAGGGGAGTCTTGGTGCCAAGCTTCTGAAAGAGTGTACTACTTAGGGTAGGTGGTGGTATGGGACGCCATATACTCGTTGAACTAAGAAGGCATTCCGAAATGGAAGTCTTGTTGTGTTGTTGGGTGTTCTTCTATTGTATTGCCATTGATTGAGGGGGTTTATCCTCCTGAGGTGAGTACGCCAAAAAGGAGGTGGTATTGAGGATCTCTTTGGTGTGTATTGAAGGAGGTATATGCGTACTTCCTTCATGTCTTATCTTAGTGAGTGTTATGATAACCTGAGTAAGGAAAACTCCAACAAAAATGATTTTACTCCTCATTGGCAATACTTTGAAAGTTCACTACTTTGGAGTCACTTTAGTTCACTCTAAAGGTCCAAATGAGTTCACTGTAATTATGGTTACTTTACTGTTAATTGCTTTCTTTGGTTTATAATTTTAAAAATCCTTAAATAAATGTTAAATGATGTTCCTTATGATGTTTTGCTTCTATATTCATGAATGCTTTACTTAATTGGCATGAAAATGTCTTTTACACTAAAATGTCCCCCTTTTTCCATGTTTTTGTGTATGCCATACTCAGTACATTGTTTTATACTAAATACATACTTTTATATACTCTATTGGTATATGTTGGAAGCAAGGTTGGAAGGCTAGAAGGAAAAGCTTAGGAAAGTTTCTTTCAAGACAAAGTATGTTCTCATATATTTGAGGGCATAGTCGTTTTCTTATTTTATTTATTTAAAAACTTATTATGTATTTCTTTTAATGTAAAGGGTCGTGTCCCTAAGATGTTATGTCGTGTCTTAAGTTGGATTGTGACGATGAGATTTCTTAGTATGTTCGAAAGATTTCCTTTTATTAATTTATTCATGAAAAGTTTTAAATTTTGCACTACTTTTCATGCCTTATGTAATGAACGATAGTTAGAGGGATTGTACAAGACCCCAAAGGGTAAAGTATGACTTGCCACGATCCAAGGTATTTCCCTAGCTTCTTGGGGTGCTTTCGAGTCGTGACAGATTTGGTATCAGAGCATAAGGTCATGGGAAATAGTTTAGGGTCTAAAATGTCTCACAAGACACGTCTAGTAGTATCATGGTCATTTTTGAGAGTGGCGACACATCCATTGACAAGAGGCTATAGGACGATAGAGTTTGACTTTCATCATTACTCTTGTATCGTGCCATAGAACATAACACCATAAGGTCTCTCTCTTCTTCTCTTTTGTCCGGTGGTTTTCTAGGTGTGATTGCTTGAAAAGGGATATGTTTCTATGTTTGAGGGAGAGAAAACGTGAGTTTTGATGTTATGATGGTTTTGTGGCTAGAAGAGTAAATGAGAAGGTTATTCTTGAGAATTTTGATGTAAAGCTATTTATGGCTATGTGTGACTTATGAGATTGGAAGTGTTGCGATGAGAAACTTGGTGGTGATGTAGTTCCAAAAATGGTGAGAATTATAATGATTGAATAAAGTTCCTTAGAGAGAAAATAAGTAATCTTGTGATTATGTTCAATGATGGTAGAAATGCTTTAAAGTGTAAACTGAGGAATGTTGAGAGCATGTGGAGATTCGGTAGGGGTTGAGGGAAATCCTATTTTGTGGTTAATGTTTTAATTGTTGTTCTTGTGATTTGGTTGAGGTTGTGGTGTAGTCTTACACTAAGGTAGTAATGTGATATGATTACCAAGTAAGTGAGTGTTGTTCCATGAGATTAAGTTAAGTGGTGCCTAAGAGTTGAATGAGGTGGTGTTTGAAAGAGTTTTTTTAAGCTTGAAAGTGGTATGCTTAACTTGTAAGGTTAATTTATTCTTGATGATTATGCGTTACGAGAAGTATGACTTCCTAACTTATGTAAAGCATAGTGGGACTTTGAAGTATGAGGCCTTGAAGATGGCCTTACCCTAAGTAAGGGAGAATGAGTCTAGTAGAAAGGTAGTAAAATATCCTCATCTTTCCTATTTGTTCTTATTCAAGCTTGAGGCCAAAATCCTTAGTAGTTTGCTAATGATTAAGAGTCTTGCATAATAGTATGAGTTGTCATGTGTTGTATATGAAGCTAGATTACTCAAGGTATAATGTTAAAGAAGCAAGTTAAAGCTAAGTTTTGCATAATGAATGTTAAATAGAATTGCATGTAAGGTACTTAATCCAAGAGAATCCTCAAGGGTCACTAAGTGGGAGTGATAGTATGGGATGCTACTCTCACATTGCACTTAGTGTAACTTGCCAAGTCTCTTTGGAGTAAGTTAGTATGGCCTTGTCTCTCGTATTGTCTTGCCATCTCGTTGAAGTTTCTTGAAAGGTGCATTATTGAAATTTTAGACATAAGACACAGTGAAGTTTTGAGTTTACTATAAGTAAGTCCAACTTTTGAGAAAATTTCAATTTTCATGAATTGTGGTTTCAACGTGTTTATAAATGGTGTTTATGAGAATATTTAATGTTGGAGAAAGTGGTTCCTCCATAATTGAAGAAATGAAAGTGAGAGTTGAATTTGTGAAGTTTTGCAAAGTTGTTTGTGTACAGTGATACTCAATGTGAAAATTCCCATTTTTGAAGAAAATTTCTTTGTCATAAATTTTATCTCTTATGTTTTAATTTTTTTATATGAGTATGTTTAATGTTGGAGGAGGTAGTTCCTACATAAGTGAAAGATAAGAGAAGATCTTGAAATGCGAAAGTTTTGCTAAAGTGACTATGTTGCAAAGTGTGTGAAATTGTTGAATTGTACTCCTTGTTAGTTTGTGCTTTGATTATGAATGTTTGATCCTTGATTATTATGTGATGCTAAGTGAGTCCTTGATGGTTTTAAAGTTTGAGTGTCATTCGAGGACGAATGTTGTTCCAAGTGGGGGAGAATGTAACGCCCTAAAATGAACTAAGGTGAACTAGAGCTTCGTGATGGTTTCTTGAGTCAATTTTAAGTTAAAATTAGTTAAATTAGTGTTGTAAGGCAGAGTGTCCAGCTTAGTGAAGTTTAGAGGTCAAACATCCAAGAACGTTCATGAAGTTTGAAAGATAGGCCTTACAAGGTGTTATTGCGTCTTGAGGTGTTTGAGTGAGTTTTACGTGTTTTATTAGATTGAATTAGGTGTGAGATGTTCCTAAGACCTTTGAAAGTATGTTTAGGGGCATAACGTTTAGGTACGACCCCACCGAGGACCCACGAGGGGCCCTTGTTGAGGACCCCACCTCTTGGCAAGAAGCTGCCAAAACAGTGACCAAACGACGACCCAAGGGACGGTCCGTTGGTCAACCAACGGTCCATCCACCATGGGCGTCGATTGGACCTGCAAGGAAGGATGTACAACTTGTGAATGGTGCTAAGTATCAACGAACGAGACCCCACCAATCGGTCGTCGGTTGACAAACGATCCATTGGTTGGTCCGTCGATGAAGACTGTCCAAAAGCTTTTAAGTTTCTGCCAAGTCTTTGGGTGTTTGGTAAATTCACCCCAAGTCTTTTATGACCCTAGAACGTATATTTTAGGGTTTATTAGATTAAAGTGTTTCAAACCCTAAGACTTAATTTTAGACATCATTTCCTAAAACCCAAAACCCCTCTCCCTTAGAACTCTCTCTCAAGTCTCTTTGGAAGCTATAGGTCAACAAGACCTAGGAGGGCTGTTCGTGGCCAATTTCTTCATCAAAATAATTGGGTTATCTCTTATCTAATGTGTCGTATCCATCCTTAAACTCACTTCCATTCAAGGATCTCCTTTCTAAAAGATTTCAAAAAGAGTTTTTAACCCTAGTTTCTTCTATCTTCAACTCTAAATATGGGTCTTGCATGAAAATATTTCTAATGATTCAAATATAATGTTTCTAAGGTTATTTGGTGATTTCAACTCTAAAACTTTACTAAAATCATGATAAAGCTTTTGAATTTTGGTTTTTTAAGGTTGATATTGTTGTTTAGCTACTGCCCAAAGGGCTATATTATGATGGAATATTGATTAAAATGTTATAGGTGACTGAATCTTGGAGTAAAGGGTATGTTGGTTAGCTTAATTGTGAAATGCTCTTGAGTGGTATGGTACACCTTCTTTATGGTAGTGTTTACTTGAATTATATGAATGTGTAGCCAAGAGTTATATTATGTGAAGAAAGATGAAAATGAAGATACTCTTGTTAATGTGTTTTATGAAGATTGTTATGAAAAGTATATTAAGGATTATTCCTAAATGACTTATATGATGATCTGAAGCATGTTAAAGTGTATGATGTGATGAATGAATGTCTAAGCAGGTATAAAAGTTAAATGCAAATGAAATGATGCTTATGTGCAAGGTGTGCTCACATGTACACACACTTGAATGAATGAAAGAAACTATGTTAAGTAAAAAGGGGAGTTTTGGGGTGAACACTCTTTGTTAATTGAGATGAAGTGTTTAGTTGCAACCCCACTACATCCTAAGAACATTCTGAGATAGGTCGGAGGATGAATGCCCTTCGTGAGTTGATGTGGCGTTCACTAGTTATCCTTAAACTATAGTTTATAATGTTGAGAATCTGTGGGAAGTTATGTCTAGCATTGAGAGGATATGAAGAAGAGGTGGTTACACTTTCTGAGTTGAGATGTTGTATTCCAATGTACCTCTTGAGATGAGTACTCCTCGTTAGTAGAGAATCATTTACTAAGTAGAAATCTCCTTATCCCTTAACTATGCGCCTACATAGATGTATATATTGGGAAAGCCATGTAAAAGATAAAAAAAAATATGCTTATTCTAGGCAAGTGAGGATTCCCCATCTAATAGGGGTTAATGTTGGGATTCCATGTCTAGCTCTCATGGTCTATGTTGCTTAAGGTAACCTCCCACAAATGTAATGAATGTGGTAAGTCATCAAAAAGAGTGTGCTACTTAGGGTAGGTAGTGGATTAGGATGCTATTTATCCATTGCATTAAGTAGGCATTCCAAAAGGGGAGTCTTAGTGAGTCCCGTATGAATTTAATGAACTAAGTTTCCTAAAAGAATGTACTACTTAGGGTTTGTGGTGGTATGGGACGCTATCTATCCAGTGCACTATGTAGGACCTTCGAAAAGGGGAGTCTTGGTGCCTAGCCTTCTAAAAGCGTGTACTACTTAGGGTAGGTAGTTGTATGGGACGCCATCCACACATTGCACTAAGTAGTCATTCTGAAAGGGAAGTCATGGTTTGTTGTTGGGTGTTTTTCTATTGTACTTCCATTGAGTGGGGGGATTGTTCTTCCTAGGTGAGTACACCAAAAAGAAGGTAGTCTTGAGGATCGCTTCAGTGTGTATTGAATGAGGCATATGCATACTTCCTTGATGTCCATAGTGAGTCTTATGATAACCTTAGTAAGGGAAACTCTTATGAAAATGAGTTCAATCCTTATTGGCAATACTTTGGAAGTTCACTTTTTTGGAGTCACTTTAGTTCACTATAAACGGCAAAATGAGTTCACTCTAATTTTGGTTACTTTACTGAAATTGCTTCCTTTGGTTTAATTTTGGAAATCATTATCTAAGTGTTAAATGATATTCCATATGATGTGTTGCTTCTATATTCATGAATGTTTTACTTAATTGGAATGAAAATGTGTTTTATACTAAAATTTCCCTTTTTCCATGTCTTTGCATATGCCGTACTTAGTACATTATTTTGTACTAACCGCATACTTTTCTATACTCTATGCGTATAGGTTGGAAGCAAGGTTGATGTCTAGAAGGAAAAGCTTAGTAAAGTTTCTCTCAAGACAAAGTATATCCTCATATATTCGAGGGCATAGTCCTTTTCTTAGTTTCTTTATTTAAAGACTTATTATGTCTAAAGTAAAGGGTTGTGTCCCTAAGATATTATGTCGCTTCTTAAATTAGCTTGCGACAATGAGATTTTCTAGGTATTTATGAAAGATTTCCTTTTATTAATTTATTCGTGAAAAGTTTTAAATTCCACACTACTGTTCATGTCTTATGAAATGAACAATAGTAAAGGGCTTGTACAAGATCCCAAAGGGTCAAGTACACCTTGCAACGATCCAAGGGTTTGCCCTAGATTCTAGGGGGTGCTTTTGGGTCGTGACATTGGTGGTCTGTGATTATGTTCCATCAACAAACACTTAGAAAAATAGTTCAGCCTTCAAGGTGCATATTCTCTGAATCAATCAACAGACCAACAACATGGTCCGTCAACCAGTTTACTGTCTATCAATTCTCCTATTTGACTCCATACTTAGAATCCTCAAATATCAGGTACTAGAACCCTTCTAGTATCATTCTATGATCTACCAGCACGGTCGGTCAATCAATCAACGGACCGTCAATGCTCGTTGTGATTCCACACTTGGTCAGAATTTCCTGATTTCATCCAATGCCTGGGCTGATCCTCTATGATCCTCATCCACGGGGGGCATCAACGGATCGACGATCCATCGATTTTCTTTGTAAGTATCTTTTTCTTCGCTTACTTAGTTTACTCCTTCTTTTTACTCCTGGACATCATTCTTGATAAACATTATACCAAACTTATTAAAACCAATACAAAAAGGCTCTAGACACACACAAAACCCTTAAGTGAAATGTATTAGAAATACCGTGAACGAATGGTACATTAAAACCCTCAACTTAAATTTGTTGTTTGTCCTCAAGAGGTGAACTACGAGCCTAAACAACACTGGCATATAAGTATGCAATTTAAGCTTGAGTAATCACATGTCTATCTATCCTGACTTTTCCTTGTTTTGGTTCAAGCCTACGTCTTAGACTCGACAAGATAACTCATGCGGATCATATCATGACACAAATTTACCAGTCAACAAACACCTCCACTGTTTTTCCTTATCACCAAGGTACCAATTTTCCCATAATGAAACTAGTGCCCCCACTTCAAATGAAATCCTCATTTTTCACACAATGATTATGAAATTTGTGTACGAGGATCTATTCCAACACTCACACTCAGAAATAAGATTAAGTACAGTTAGTGTTTGACGCCATAGGCTTGACCTTATCTTTGCTGCTTAGGTTGTCCAAACTAGACTCTAGGATCACCATGACTCCCCTATCCCATGTGAGTTGGTTGTAGGCCTTTGTGGGTGATACATATTTTTAGACCAACAACTAGAAGAATTTGGCCACAAAGTTCAGTATAGCATTCCTGATGCCCCTTCGAGATGCTATGACCCACTCAACACGCTCACCATATGCAACAATATATTAGGCTAGCCACATCTTCACCGACCATCGTTTATCGATACTCCTATGAAAATTAACTCTACAGACTTGTCCCATATGTGATCAAACTCCGCGGTGTTGTGACCCTAATCTGGACCAGCGGTGGGGCCATATAGAAATCAGCGAATGGTGGCCTGTGAGATGTATACCCGGCATCCTCGGACCATTGTGGAAGTGAGAGGGTAATGTTTTGGAGAGTGGCATCATAAGAAGCATAAAACTCCTGCACAATCTCCTCGCTATATGTGCCCATGTCATGTGCCATCCAGTAATACTTGTGGAGGTTGAATAGCTTATGCACCTCTGGCACTGTATGTAGGATTCCAATGAGGCTTATCGTTCCACGGTAATTGGTCGAGCCATCACCCTCTCTCTAATTAATCATTTTGGCATCTCTGTATATTTACATTTCCCTTCGACACACCACATTTTTGGTTCATCGGCTAAAATAGAAGCATCATCCGTTCGGTGTGTAGGTGAAGCTTCCGATCAAGTAGCTTTATCAGACGAGGTTTTTTATCTATTGTACCCCGATCCAGTGGCCCCTGAGAGTTTGGCTGGACCCATGGTTCAGCTCGAACCATAAAGACTGGGTAGACCTAGAGCCTAAATTAGTGCAGACTCAGAGCCAGACATTGAGCCACCTTCTGAACTGGAGGCAGCCCAGTTGGTGAGCCTATCAATGTGCGCTCCTCATAAGACTGGAAGACATTGACTACATTGAGGTTCACATTTTGAGGGGTTCCCCTAGATGTTCGGGGTTCTATCGGTGATGTTCTTGTGCCCGAAGTAATGTAGGCGAGGTCCCTCTCTGAGTCTGTGTCTGCATCAATTAACCTAAGCGACTTGGCAACTTACACTTTCCCTTTTTTGTGTAAACTACTTGCCTTTTGAGAGCTATAGTACATGTGGAGGGATTGTTAGTACCAAAATATCTTAATGACACACTCAAAGCAATTTTAGGATTACGAGCAAACAATGACCAAAAAAAATCACACTAGCTACAGTTTTAGGTTGATGAACCCCATTTACGGTCGTAGAGTGATCTAAGGTCCGTGAAGCCCTTTTGTGGATCAGATGGGTTAAAACATGATGTCTGATTACAACAACGGATGTACAGAACGTCCATCAATCAATCGACAGACCGTAGTCCACCTCCATCATTTGACACTTGTGAGTTTTTATGTGTGTGTCAAACCAAGGACCTTATCAACGGTCTATCAATTGAATGAAGTTCCGTAGATGGGGTCTCGTGAATGAGGTTTGTGCCAGGCTGCAGGCCTCTTTCAGTTCAAGTTACAACTTTAGTGATAATTTTCAATAACAACCTAGTCTACTCATGCATTTCTACATATCATATGCTAGTTCGTCATTCCTAGGGTTCAAATTTCGTTAATTTGTCTATGCTTATTTTGTATTAACTATGGAACCCTAGGTCGGAACTTACATCTAGACTTAGACACACATATTACGGCTATTTAAATGCTACACAATCACTATCAATCATACCAAGGGTGATCATTATTTGACTTTTAGCATGCATTGTTAGTAGATCATGTCCCAAGGTCAAGATCCGACTCCCAACTTACCATATTCAACCTATGAATGTGAATTAAAATTGTGGGAAGTCATATTACCTTTCAAACAATTAAGATCGGTGTGATTTTGTTACTACTTTGATTTGAGATCCAGAGAAGATACCTACGCTCGCTACACCCGATCACCGAAATTGTGGGGATGAAAAAAGGGAGAATTTTGTAGAGAGATGATTGGGATTTTGGGGGGGGGTGACTAGAGAGAGGATTAGTAGGTGTGTGTGATTGATTTAGAGAGTGATTTAGGGAGGAATTTAATGAGAGTATATAGTTTAACAAAGAAATTGGAGAGGGGGAAATGATTTGAATGGTGACATTTTTATATAGTGGAGGTCGGGTCGGGTCAGTTTGCTGGCAAGTGGGATCCACGATACCCCGTTGATGGTATGTGGATAATTTGACGCTATGTTACTGTGGACCGTCAATTACTCTTATACTTAGACAAATTTCGAGGCTTACATGGGATCTACGAACACCATTCACAGTCCATCGATTGATAAATAGACCGTCGAAGGGGTCCATAGCGCTCTACACCAGACCGTTTTTTGCAGATTCTGATTTGGTCTCCTGCACATGTTACAACAACTAGGCCATTGTTTTTGTTTTTTCTGGACATTTTTGAGACACAGACCCTGTGCTATATGAAGCAAACTCTAGAAATTTTTATTTTTTTTAAAAAAAACTAACTACTCTTGTACAAGATATCAATTTGACACAAAAAAACTAATTGACTAAACTTTTAAGCCTATGGTTTGGTAGACTTTACACCTCGGGTTGCCTCCCAAGTTGTGCTTGATTTAACATCACGAAATGATGTTGGTCTCTTGATTACTGAGAATTAATCAAGATAATAGGCCTCAATCACTTTTTTCACATACTATGCATTTCGCAGATATAGCTTGATCCTCTATCAATTCACCTTGACCTCGTTCCATCACTATTCTCCAGCTCACCGCTCCATGCGCGAACACTTGTTTGAGTAGAAATGGTCTAGACCAGTTGGATTTGAGTTCACAGGAAATAAGCGCACCCTAGAATTGAAAACAAGTACAAAATCTCCAACTACAAACTCACGCTTTTCAATCCATTTATAATGGTACTTATTCATCTTCTCTTTATGCAAGGCTGCACTTTCATAGGATATTAGGAAAAAATCATCGAGCAAATTCACGTCTTTTACCCTTTGAGTTGATACGACATCCTAATCCAAGTTGAGTCATTGCCCACATAACTTTATGCTCTAGATCTACCAAAAAATGGTGAGACTTTACATATACAATTAGGTACAGATACATACCTATTGGAGTCGTAACCCATAGCGCATCATCGAGATTCCTTGACCAATCTGTTCTATTAGCATTCATAGTCTTCACCAAGATTTGCTTTATTTCTCTGTTGGACACTTTGACATTCCCACTAGTCTGTGACTGGTAAAGAGTCTCTACATTGTGGCGGATGCCATATTTATCAAGCAATGTTCTAAACAAATTATTGAAAAAATTGTAACCTACATCACTGATAATTGACCTTGGGGTGGCAAATCTGGAAAACATAGCCCTCTACAAGAATGTGATGACTCTCTTGCCTGCATTGTTAGGGAGTGCAATTGCTTCCACCCACTTTGATACATAGTAAACCGCAGCAAAAATATACTTCATCCCATAAGATCTAACAAAAGGACCCATACATCAAATAACTCGATTACCATGATTGGGTTTATAGGAATCTCTTGCCTCTTTGAAATTCCAGCTTCTCTTTGGCACCGGTCACTAGACTTGGAAAAATCATGGGATTCTTGATGAATGGTAGGCCAATAGTATCCACAATGCAAAATTTTGTGTGTAGTTCGCAAACCACTATGATGCCTCCAATAGGCAATGAATGACACGTCTCAAGAACACTAAACATCTCTACCTTAGGCAAACAACGACGAATAATCCCATCGGCGCAACAACTTACAAGTATGGATAATCCCAAAAGAACTTTTTCACATCATGGATGAACTTCTTCCTTGAAGTGACGACAAATCTGTTGGTACTACATCGTTTTCCAAGTAGTTAGCTAAGTCGGCATACCAAGAAATAAGGTTAGGTGAGGCGGCCAATACCCTTTCCTCTAGGAACATATTGTTTATTTCACCCTTTTACCCAAGCTCGAGTGAAGCTTCATCTTCTAATATAGACAAATGATTGGAATCTTTGTTCTCTGTGCCCTTGTGGTATTTCACCATAAAATCAAATTCTTGTAACATCAACACCCATCTAATAGTAAAGGCTTAGTATCCTTCTTGGCCATCAAATATCTCAACATTGAATGGTCTATGTGCATTATCACCTCTTTCCCAAGCAAGTAAGAGAAATATTTCTAACACCTTTTAAGGATATATGTGGTGGAAGTCTTTCGATCACCTCAACTTTGTCCCTATCGACCTCAATAATGTGCTCAAAATCCAATGACCCAACACAATACCTTTTTTTACCATGAAGTGACACTTCTCTCAATTTAGTACCAAATTGAACTCTTTGCATCCTTAAAGTACTTCAGCTAAATTTTCTAAACAACGATCAAAGGATTCCCCCACGGTAGATAAATCATCCATGAACACCTCAGTAGTGTCCTCTAGCATGCCGGAGAAGATCGACATCATACAACGTTGGAAAGTGGCAGGTGCATTGGATAACCCAAATGACATACGTTAAAATGCAAAAGTACCATAAGGACATGTTAATGTGGTATTTTCTTAATCTTCTGGGGTGATTGAGATCTAATTGTAGCTCGAATATCCATCAAAGAAGTAATACCATCCCTTACTTGCAAGTCTATCTAACATAGCAAAATGGTTTTTCCTTGTGCAAGAATTCAATTTTTGAAAATCCATGCAAACACTCTATCTTGTCACTGGTCGCATCAGAAAAAGCTCATTCCTTTCATTCGGGACCACAATAATACCACTCTTTTTAGGCACACATTGAATAGGTCATACCCAACTACTGTCTGCGATGGGATAAATAACTCAATAATCAAACTATTAATAATCTCCTTTTTCACTACCTCTTGCATCGGTGGATTTATCTTCTGTGATGCGCAATTCTAAGCTTGTGTTCCAGCATGAGTTGAATCTTGTGAGAGCAAATACCGAGAGGAATTCAAATAATATCCATAATAGTCCACCTAATAGCTCGTTTGAACCTCTTTAGCATGGATACGAAACACTGGACTTATGGCCCATTAAGATCTACCACAATAATGATTGGGAACATCTCATTCATGCCCAAGAATACATAACTCAAGTACGGTGGTAGGGCCTTAAGCTCCAACTTCGGTGCTTCCTTAATGGATGGTTTTGTTGGTGGGGATACACGATTCTTTAGGCCTAGCTCCAGCCTCTTTGGTTTTGATCGATACTCAAATTTTTCTAATGCAGCCACCTACTCGTCATAGTCCTCTATGCCAATACTCTCGAAGTTAATCATAACTGCTGCGGGAGTCTAAATACCTAAACTTTCTTCAATTTGCACCGCACAAAATGTTGACTTTGTATGTTATTACAACCATTGATTGGAGTTCACCAACTTGCTTCGTTGACCTAAAAATATCAAATGTCGCCTCTTCATTATTTAGCCTAAACTTAATCTGCCCCTTCTCCATATCAACCACTGCACGAACAGTAGCAAGAATGTAAGACCCCACAAATGAGTTAAGATGCTTATAGACTTACATGTAACTAAAAAGGTTTAATATATGTTCATTAAATGTTTTTATAGTATGTATACCTTATTTGAAGTGATTTGGAAGTGAAACGTCAATGGACGACCAAGGCGTTTAACGACTAGTCACCAAAGGGCCTTAAGTGTTTTTATGAGCTTACGTGTGTGTTATGGGATCATGAGGTCCTTACATGAGTTATAATGATGTTTATAGGCAGTGTGTTAAGTTCCATGAAGTTTAGAGGTCAAACGTTCAAGAACGTCCAAGAGGTTCAAAAGTTAGAGTTTTAGACGTACTAGTGTATCCTTGTTTTCATGCATTTTTTTGGAGTTGAAAGTCAGTGTAACTTACTAGACATGTTAAGGGTCAAACTGTTCGGGTATGACTCCTCGGGGAGAATCCGAAGGGTCTCAAGGAGGACCCAAACATTGGACAAGAGCCTGCCCAAGGGAGAGAGTAGGTCCAAGAATTGGACCTTACCCACGCGACGCGCACCTAGAACACACCTCACTGCCTCAAATCTTATTTGGGGCAGAATGGGGAGGCTGCTCCGCGACGTCAAGCCCACTCCATATTATGTTGTGTTGTTTTTAAGTTAATTTGGACTTGTCTAAAAGTCCCAATAAGAATCGGGGTGTTTTGGTAACTTATAGGGACGGTTATAAACTTATTTTATGACTTATTTAACCCCTTTTCAAATCCAAAACCCCAACACCCAATAAGAAAAGGAAAAATCCCAAATCACTCTTCTTCTCCAAATTCACTCAAACCTCCTTTGAAGGGAAAACACAAGTTCAAGCTATGGGGTGGATTGTCATGGTTTCTTCTAAAATTTCTCATGGATCTTCATTCAATAAGATATTGTCGACCTTCATCCTTAGTTATCTATTCATCTAAGTTGTCAATCAAGGATTTTAAAATATGATTCAAAGTCCAAAATTCCAAATTTCAAATCTAGCCATGGGTTATTTCTAAAATTGATTTCAAAAGCATGTTTATGATAAATTAATGATTATCTACTATTTTAAAGAGGAATTTCAATCCAATTGCATGATGAACCCATGTTCTCTCCAATTATCAAATTAGCCTATGTTATGGGCATTGTGATCTTGACTTTGTATTGATTGCATTATGATTTTAGCACGTTGAATTACTTATATCAAAAGTCTAAATTGTATATTGATGGTGAATTTTTTATGAGTGTTCCATGTGGATAAATGTTTTATGGTTTAAATGAGATTAGTCTATAATTCTCCTATTTTCTCTAGATTGCTAATGTAGCTTCATTGTGATCTCAATTCTATGGTCAATTGAAGAATGATTTCGTTTCTGTAATGGTTCCTTTAGCTACTGTTTTATACCTTTTTTTTGATGATTTATGGGGATTGATCATGATGATCAAATCTTGGAGGAAATTGTAAGTTGACCCTATTCTCTCTACTCTTCTTATAGAATCGCTAGTTGATGTAGCTTTGTATGGCTTTGTGTGGTATGTTCCACTATTGGTGGTGGTGTTTACCTTATTATAATGCTATTTTGTGTTGTGATCATGGAATTGAAGGCAATTTTAGCTTGAAACTGTGGTTATGAAGATCACACAACGTGATGTATCAGGTCTAGTCTCCAGTGCTAGTTTATGATCTTGGTTACATTAATGATGCTTCATGTACATTCAAACGACTATGTTAGGGCTTGGTATAGTCAACATTTTGATGTTTGAATAATATTTTGTAGTATGATCCTACCTATGAACCTCTACATGAATAAGTGTTCTTAAGCATTATTAGGAGTCTTATATTCAAGTAATGAAAATGTCTTTACTTCTATGTTATAATCTTGTTGTATGTGGTATATAATCCCTATTACTCTATTTATGAGTTGTATATGGTTTAAGGTACTTAAATGTTTATTGTAATACTTGTAAGGTTGCTGCCTTACTGTTAGAATTGTTGCCTTTATATGATCATGTTGACCAATGTACACACATTCACACCTCATGCATGCTTATCAAAGTAGTATAGGTTCATGGTGTCTAATAAAAGGATAATTTTCATATGCACTAATGTCTACTACAATTCATGTTAAGTTTATGTTTATGAAGTATGATATGTATCCCTTAAGTTAACTTTGGGCAAGGGCATGGGACGTTGTCTATGCGTTGCACATGTGTGCCTTGATAGGATAGTTCCTATGTTTGTTTTTCTATGTATACGAATATGAGTGCATGGTTATGTTATGAATGTGTATAATGTCTAAATGTATTTAGATGAAAGGTTTGCTCATATAGTTACACCTACACACTTATGCATTAATGAAGTGAAGTATGAACATGTGTTACACTAATGTGTAATGTGAAAGGTTTGCTCACATATATGTATATACACAAACATGTTTGGTGATCTAGTCAATACAGGGGATCTTGGAATGTGTTACCAAGAGTATCCTAAACTAGATAGGTGGTTACATATGTTATGTCCATGTGAAACGATTTCTCACATGACTTAGGTTGATGAAATATCAGCTATGACTTATGAGTTAAGCATATTAAGGGATGACTCTCCTAAGCCTAATTTTATAATGTAAAGTTAATAAAGGCTTTTTAATAAAAAGGGAACTTAGCTTAGCACCGAGTGAACTTGAAGATGAGGGTCGTCCCTACCTATTTTAGGAAGGTAGGTCACCATAATCCTCATGAGGAGGATAACCACAACGCCTCAATAGGCATAAGAAGAGTTTCCATAAGTGAATAACCATAATGCCCCTTTTGGGATAAACAAGGTTTTCACATGTACCTCCAAGTTCCAATAATATGGTTACCATATAGGATCTATCAAGTGATATCACTTAGTATGCTAGTATGTGTTAATGTTATACCTTGTCTAGGTCATAGCACCTTCCTTTGGTGTAAGGCTCTACAACACAAAATTTCATGTTTAGTAGCCATGGTCTTAGTGTCGGTTAAGGCCATAATTTCCCTAAGGTAAAATGGACAATGAAAGTAAATTACTAGAACCATAACTAGGATAACCTAAGGGAAGTTGCTTAGTGTAGGTGGGGGTATGGGACTTCACCTACGCATGGCACACGTAGCTGTTAGAGGGAGTTTTATGAAGGTGTTCTAATTTATATGATTATGTTTATGTTCCTTATGCATGACATTGTAGTGTTGTCTACTTGTTGTGATGATATGCATGGTATGAGTCTATATGATGTGTCCTTATCTTATATGCATAGTATGGGTCTTACTGACTATATGTTGAAGTCTTGCTTGACGTGAAGGAAGTTATCTATGCTTATCTTATTGATGTATGAAGGGCATGTTAAAGCTTTTAGTCTCTTTGTAGGTTTACTTAGTATCTGCGAGGTTATGTGACTTCACATGTACATTGCATAAGTTGACTTAGGAAGGGATTATGAGTAGGGTTCTATGTGGTTCATATGAGGTGAAGTCCAAGTATGTTAATGTGACTATTGCCATGCTATGATTATATTGGATTTCTTGACTTGTATATGGGCTTGTAATGAGTCCATCTATGTTGTCCCTAATCTATGTTGGTTCAAATAAAAGTTAGGTATCTTATAATACGAAATACTTCTACAGATGCATGTGTTGGGTTAATGAAGGTTGTATGCATGATTCCCTAGTCGCCTTAAAGTGAAGGTTGAGTGGATAGTGTTGTGGGACATTATCTATACATTGCATCAAGCATCACTATATGGTTACTTGGAAATATAGGGATTTAAACTAAATGGAAGGAGTTCACTATAAAATGAAATACGTTCACTGTAATTGTAAAGGTGCTTATTGTAACGTGGTGACTTATATGTCTTAAATGAAATGTGTGGTTCTATATGATGTGTGACCGTTGAATATGCCTATATAAAGTATGTGAATTGTATATTGCTTATTACATCAATGTTTTATGAGATTTTCACAAAAAGGCTTGATGCATGGTTTCATGTAAAATGTCCCTTTTAAATGCATGTTTTTGTATGGTTTCCTTACTTAGGCATTCTTGTACTAACACCATTCTTATCTACTGGATGCTTAAATGATGTCTATATGGTGTAGAGATTGATAGATGTTTCTCAAGTTCAACGAAAGGAGTCATTAAGCTTAAGATTCAAGGACTGCCTATGTAAAAGTTTTTATTTGAAGTGATGTAATATCTTAGTTAATATTTTATGTTGTGAAGGGTCGTGTCCCTATTATAATCTATTATATGATATTGTGTCAAAGATGACAAAAGAGACTCCGAGTCTAACTATGTATTATGACTTATATTTTTATATAATGAAATTGATGTTTCTAGCATATGATGTTCTATGAAAAGTTCTAAATTTTCTGCTAAATTTACCTATGACAATGTGATGAACTATGGACTTGTAAAGGACCTCTGAGAGGTCAAGTACGCCATGTTACTTCTAGGGGGTGCTCCCCGGATGTGACAAATGTGGTATCAGAACATTAGGTTGTAAAAGTGGTTTTAGGTTCTAAAAATATCATATTGCCACGTCTAGTAGAGTATTGATCATCGGTGTGAGTCGCAACACATCTATGAGCGAGAGGCTATAGGACGATAGAGTTTCCCTTCTTGATCATTCCCATGTCGTGCCATAGAACTTAACTCTATAAGATCTCTCTCTTATGTTTCTTGTCTGGTAGTCTTTTAGATGGGATAACTTGGATGAGATGGTACTCTATGCTTGAGGGATAAAAGGGGAATTATGATGCTTATCGCGGTTTTTTGGTTTCATGAGTATCTATAAAGGTGAAATTTCGTATTCATTGGTGATATGATGTCCTTTGTGGCTATATATATATATATATATATATATATATATATATATATATATATATATATATATATATATATATATATATATATATATAAGACCTATGTGATGGCATGTATTGTTGAGAATTATGTGTCATGATATAGTTAAAGAATGCTAGAAGTTATTATTGTTAAAATGAGATTCTTTGGAATGGTATGCTACTATATGGTTTTGCATGATGGTAGCCTGATGTTATGATATGAGTTTGAAATGCTTAGTGATTACCTATGGAAGCATTCTACCATAAGTATAAGTATAATGGTTTGAATGTGGCCTTTGTTTATATGTGTGAGCCTTCATGATTGTTTTGTATGGATTGGAGCCTTTGTATAGACTTGATCTTAGATGTGAAGGTAATATATTTTTTTTGGTAGGGTTATGATGTAGGTCTTATTGACTTAGATGTTACCTTACTATAAATGTTGAATAAAAGAAAGATCCCTTATGGCTTTGTCTTATTTATTGCTTCCTCTACTATTGTATGACCCTTGGTGTCTATGGTATAGTTGAGACCTCATATGGTTGGGTAGTATGATCTAGGTTATGTGCTATGGATTTCCTTTGGGTGTTAAGCCTATAGGTATTGTTATTATTGAGTTAGTAGACTTCTTGATGTGAGATTAAGAGTGAAAACCCTCAATGATGTTAAACCTTCTTGAATGAAGAGAATGAAAGGTTATTTTTTACTTGCCTTGACCTTGGTGTTTAAGGGGATTATGTTATAAGGCATACCCCAAGGGGGGATAATGTGTCTAGCTTGTGCGTTCTAATGTTGCAATGCCCTTGATGTCCCTATGTTAAGTTACTGTAAATTCATTTTAGATTGGTAATCACTTTTAAGTGATGATGATTGAGGTTGATAAACTAATAACCTCTTGAGGTTGGGTTTACCCTATGTAGGGGATTGTGATGGAGTAGTAAGGTTGTGCATATTTCTACCTTGTCATTCTATTCGTACTTGAGCTTGAATCTAATGAATTTTATTAAAGCTTGTTCATGATAGGAGCTTTGTATAATGTATGAATTGCATGCACTCTATGTGTTTGTTATGTATTGATTGACACTATCTTAAAGATATTCTGAAGATTCCAAAGTACGTGAAAAATAATTTTGATCGAATACATGTTTTCTCATCTTGATTGTGCATCTTAATTTGCTATTAGGGCATTTGACTTCATGTGATAAGATAAAAACATGGTTTTAGTCACTTGTGATGTGTAACGTTTACCCTTAAAATGAAAAATTGAGCCTCTTTAATGTGAAAAGTGTTGAGTCTCTTGAAAATTTGTGTTACTTTTATGGTTTGAAAAGCATGATTGTGGGATCACTATTAAAAAGTGAGGACCTATTTAACTAAGTGCCCTTCTGTGTGCCTATAAATTGTGAGATTTTCCAAACTTGATGCTTTCTTATCAATGCTAGTGATATGCCAAAAAAAATCAAAATATTGTGAAATGATTTCCTAATGTGGTGATGTGCTTGGTGTGAATTACCATTTCTTACTTCACTAAGGAGAACGTTTGAGCATGTTTTGGTTAAAAGTTTAGAAATTCTCATTTTAGAGTGAATTGACCTTTGTGCATTGCTTGTGTAAGAACTCATGAGACATGTAAGTATGTGAGGGGAAGGAAATTCCGCCTTTGACATAACAAAGCATGATAAGGTTGAGTATGTGTAACGACCTGTTTAGTCGTTTTGAGCAGCAGATTTGAATTCTGGAAAAACTGGCCAAGACTACGGACACTACGACGGACCGTCATAGGCACGACGGCCCGTCGAGGGTGTATCGTTTCAATATACTTGGGAATTCTGAAATTGGGTACTGAAAATCGACTCTCTGTAAATTGTGACGGACCTGCAGGACGTGCCGTCACAGCCACGACGAACCGTCGTGAGCTCCCGTTGCAAAACACTTCAACTTTTGAGAATTTGGTACGGGAAACGAGTTTCTGACCGCCATGACGGACGTGCAGGACGGACCGTCATAGATGTGACGGACCGTCACAGTGTCCGTGGTGAAAGAGGGGAGTTTTGGTCTTGCGACGACCTGAGTGACGGACCGTCGCAGGCACGACGGCCCGTCACAGGTTGCGCAAATCCCAGGCAGAATAGGATTCCTATACACGTTTTAAGGGTCTTTTTGGACTATTCTTTCCTTAATTATAAAGATTGAGGGTTAATATTAATAAGTCTAATTACTTAGGGGTTAAAAGAGGTAACCTTAAGTTAATTAGGTGGTTCTATTGCCCTCTTTTAGTCTTAATTATATGATAATTAGGGTAAAGGAAAGAGGGTTGAACATAAGAAAACAGAAAGAACAAGAGAGAAAGAGAGGAATCGATCGAGAGGGAGGAGAAAAAAAATCTTGGGAATTCTTGCTTGATCACTAGTCTTCGGTGGAGGTAGGTTATGGTTATTTCATGCTATTCGTAGTAGACTCTTAATAGCGCATGATATGTATTGGTAGTATTGTAAACCTGTCTATATGCTTAATTGTATGCTTGCATGAATATGATTATGTGATTTTGATAAAACAAGCATGATGAAAACCATTGAACCCCAAATCTAGAAAGAAACTTTAATCTATGTTATTAATGATGATTCCTTGGTACAAAAGAAGGCTTGATGAATTGAAGTAATGGGATTGGTGATGCCTTGGTATAGAGAAGGCTTGATGAACGAATTGAATGAGGTTAGTGGATCGGAGTGTCACGTTCCGACACATAGTATTAGTGGATCGGAGTGTCACGTTCCGACACATAGTATTAGTGGATCGGAGTGTCACGTTCCGACACATAGTATTAGTGGATCGGAGTGTCACGTTCCGACACATAGTATTAGTGGGACGGGTGTCACAAACCGACACGTAGAATTAGGGGATCGGAGTGTCACGTTCCGACACATATAGGGGATCGGAGTGTCACGTTCCGACACATATAGGGGATCGGAGTGTCACGTTCCGACACATATAGGGGATCGGAGTGTCACTTACCGACACATAGTGGTAGGGGATCGGAGTGTCACGTACCGACACAAGAGGAAGAAAGATAATGAATCTTGAAAGGTGATAATATACTCAACATAATGAACTTAATTCCCAAATGAGTATGGTATTGAGGCTTGAGCCCTCATGAATGAACTTGATGGTATTTATTGACGATTATAATACTTGTTGTTGCTACATGTTGAGTTTATAGTTGATTTATAATATTACTTGATATATATTATCTTCTATTTTGAGTTGGCCGATGATATCTACTCAGTACTTGTGGTTGTACTGACCCCCTACTGTTATGTTTCTTCTTTGTTATTTGTGTAATGCAACAAATGTTCCGTCAACTTCAACTCAACAGTAGATCTAGCCAGTCTTCACTTCATCGGAAATTAAGGGTGAGCTAATGCGTCTAGCTTGGACTGGATCTTCTTCTTCAAGTCTTGATGCCTTGAACTTCCGGCATAGACTAGCTTTTTAGTTATTTCTGTTCTTAGACATTCCTAGCTTAGTAATTTGAGATAGATGTTCTTGTGATTATGACTTCCAGATTTTGGGGATATTAATAATAGTTTTGAATTGTTTTATTATTGAGTTTAAGTCTTCCGCATTATTTTCTGTTGAACACATTGAAATGTTAAGGTTTAGATTGGTTGGTTCGGTCACATAGGAGGGTGAATGTGGGTGCCAGTCGCGTCCCCGATTTGGGTTGTGACAAACTTGGTATCAGAGCATTAGGTTCGTTGGTCTCATCACACAAGAACGAGTCTAGTAGAGTCTTAAGGAAAAGTAGGGGGACGCCTTTACTTTTCTATGAGAGGCTATAAGACTTTAGGAAAATTCCATTCTTTCATTCTTCTTTCGTGCTACTACTTGAGTCCAATTGGTATCTAGGTGATACAAATTGGTATCTGACCATCTTCATTCTATTTTGCAGATGGTTAGAACTAGAGCAACGACCGCACCAGCAGCAACAACGGAAAGACAAGAAATGACTGAGCCAGCCACTGGGGCTGTAGCTCGAGGAAGAGCAGCGGCAAGAGGTCGTGGAAGAGGTCGTGGGAGGACGTCCTCTAGAGGACGAGGACGATCACCTAGTCCATCTGATGCTAGGGCGGTGACTCCTCCACCGACTGAGGAGGTAGTAAGAGAGGGTGAGGAAGGGGAAACTGAACAAGAGCAGAATGAGGAATTGCCACCCCAACCTACCCCAGAGATGATCAATCAGGTTCTTGCTTATCTTAGCGGGTTATCTGATCACGGTCAGGCACCTCCAGTGGTTTCTGCACCAACACCTCCGGTTTCAGAGGTAGGACATGCGACTACTATGTCTCCCCGCATGGATGCCTCATTGGAGATAGGCACATTTCCACGTCTGACTACTGGACCGATAATGACAAACGATCAGCATGAACTTTTCAGTAAGTTCTTGAAATTGAAACCTCCAGTCTTTAAGGGCGCAGAATCAGAGGATGCCTACGATTTTCTGGTTGATTGTCATGAGCTACTACACAAGATGGGTATAGTAGAACGGTTTGGCGTTGAGTTCGTGAGCTATCAGTTTCAAGGAAACGCCAAAATGTGGTGGCGATCACATGTTGAGTGTCAACCAACAGAGGCACCACCTATGACTTGGAAATCATTCTCTACCCTGTTTATGGAGAAGTATATCCCGAGGACTTTGAGAAATAAAAAAAGGGATGAGTTCTTGAGTCTCGAGCAAGGTAGGATGACAGTTAACGCATATGAGGCTAAGTTTCGTGCTTTATCAAGGTATACCACCCAACTCTGTTTCAGTCCACAAGAACGGATCCGCCGTTTTGTGAAGGGGTTGAGGTTAGAATTGCGGATTACAGCCTTACAGGTAGCGGCTACGGCAACATCCTTCCAAGAGGTGATAGACTTTGTGATAGAAGTGGAAGGAGTGAAGCCAGATGACTTCACCACGACATCGACATCAAAAAGGTTTCGAAAGGAGGTGAGTTTAATGGTTCTTACTCTAGAGGACAGAGCTCCGGAGGTTACTCAAGTCGACCAATTCAGTCTTCACTACAGACTGTAGTTGGGGGTCCACCTCAGAACGGTCAACACTACTCCAAGAGACCTATGCCTGACTCCAGAGAGTGCTATGGATGTGGGGAGATTGGACATATTAGGAGGAATTTTCCAAAACAGAGTTACAGACCCCCAATAGCTAAAGGTAGAGGTGGTCATGGTAGAGGCCGCTTTTCTGGAGGACGTGGTGGTCGAGGTAATGGTGGTCACCAAAATGGCAGAGGTGATGGGCAAAACGGAGCCACTACTACACAACATGGTAGGGGCAACGGACAGACAAACGATAGGGCCCATTGTTACGCTTTCCCTGGGAGATCTTAAGCGAAGGCGTCTGATGCTGTTATCACAGGTAATCTTTCGGTTTGTGATTGCATGGCATCTGTATTGTTTGATCCTGGATCTACATTTTCATATGTATCTTCATCATTTGCTAATGGTCTAAATCTATGTTGTGAACTACTTGATATTCCTATTCGTGTTTCAACTCCGGTGGGTGAGTCTGTGGTAGTTGCAAAGGTATATAGGTCTTGTTTAGTGAACTTTGTGGGGAGCAACACTTATGTAGATTTTGTTATCTTAGAAATGGTTGATTTTGATGTAATTCTGGGTATGACTTGGCTTTCTCCGCAATTTGCGATCTTGGATTGTAATGCTAAAACAGTGATGTTAGCCAAGCCTGGGACAGATCCGTTAGTGTGGGAGGGTGACTACACTTCCAATCCGGTGCGTATTATCTCTTTTCTTCGTGCTAAGAAAATGGTTAGTAAGGGGTGTTTAGCTTTCTTGGCACATCTCAAGGATGACACTACTCAAGTACCCTCGATTGAGTCAGTTTTTGTAGTCCGCGAGTTTTTGGATGTGTTCCCTGCAGATCTTCCTGGTATGCCACAAGATAGGGATATTGACTTTTGTATCGATCTTGAACCGGGTACTCGCCCCATTTCTATACCCCCTTATAGAATGGCTCCCGCCGAGTTAAGAGAGTTAAAAGCACAACTTCAAGAGTTGTTGAGCAAAGGCTTCATTAGACCAAGTGCATCTCCTTGGGGTGCTCCGGTGTTGTTTGTGAAGAAGAAGGATGGGAGTTTTCGAATGTGCATAGATTACCGGCAGTTGAACAAGGTAACTATTAAGAACAAATATCCTCTTCCTCGCATTGATGACTTATTCGATCAGTTACAAGGTGCTTGTGTCTTCTCAAAAATTGACTTGAGATCCGGTTATCATCAATTGAAAATACGGGCAACGGATGTGCCAAAGACTGCTTTTCGGACTAGGTATGGGCATTATGAATTTGTAGTGATGTCCTTTGGTCTTACAAATGCCCCCGCTGCTTTCATGAGCTTGATGAATGGGATTTTTAAGCCATATTTGGACCTCTTTGTGATCGTATTTATTGATGATATATTGGTATATTCTAAAAGTAAGGAGGAACATGAGGAGTATTTGAGAATTGTATTGGAAATGTTGAGGGAGAGAAAGCTTTATGCCAAGTTCTCTAAGTGTGAGTTTTGGTTAGATGCGGTGTACTTCTTGGGGCACGTGGTTTCTAAGGATGGAGTGATGGTGGATCCTTCCAAGATTGAGACAGTGAAGAATTGGGTAAGACCCACTAATGTGTCAGAAATATGGAGTTTTGTTGGGTTAGCTAGCTACTACCGCCGATTCGTCAAGGGATTCTCTTCTATTGCTTCCCAATTGACGAACTTGACTAAGCAGAATGTTCCATTTGTATGGTCGGATGAGTGCGAAGAAAGTTTTCAGAAACTCAAGACTTTGTTGACTACCGCACCTATCCTCACCTTGCCGGTAGAGGGTAAGAACTTTATTGTTTATTGCGACGCATCCTATTCTGGCTTGGGTGCAGTGCTAATGCAAGAGAAGAATGTGAATGTTGTGGCAGATGCTTTGAGTAGAAAGGCCGGAAGCATGGGAAGTCTAGCTCATTTGCAAGCTTCTAGACGCCCATTGGCTAGAGAGGTGCAGATTCTGGCTAATGACCTTATGATGTTGGAAATAAATGAGAAGGGAGGATTGTTAGCTTGTGTAGAGGCAAAATTTTCTTTTCTTGATCAGATTAAAGGGAAACAGTTTGATGATGAGAAGCTAAGTCGAATCCGAGATAAGGTGTTGCAAGGAGAGGCTAAAGAGGCAATAATTGATGAGGAAGGTGTTTTGAGAATTAAGGGAAGGGTATGTGTACCCCGCATCGATGATTTGATCACCACTATTCTTACCGAGGCTCATAGTTCAGGATATTCTATACATCCTGGTGCAACCAAGATGTATCGCGACCTAAAGCAACACTTCTGGTGGAGTAGAATGAAGCGTGATAATGTTGAGTTTGTTGCCAAATGTCCAAATTGTCAACAAGTAATGTATGAACACCAGAGGCCCGGAGGAACACTTCAGAGAATGCCCATTCCTGAATGGAAGTGGGAGAGAATCGCGATGGACTTCGTGGTTGGTCTTCCCAAGACATTGAGTAAGTATGACTCTATTTGGGTGATTGTTGATAGGCTAACTAAGTCCGCTCATTTCATTCCGGTCAAGGTGACCTAGAATGCAGAGAAGTTAGCCAAGATCTACATCTCAGAGATCGTTCGGTTGCATGGAGTTCCACTCTCCATCATATCGGATAGAGGTACGCAGTTTACTTCTAAGTTTTGGAGGACATTACATGCTGAATTAGGTACTAGGTTGGACCTTAACACGGCATTTCACCCTCAGACCGATGGTCAGTCTGAGCGAACGATTCAAGTGTTGGAGGATATGCTTCGTGCATGTGTGATAGAGTTTGGTGGCCATTGGGATAGCTTTTTACCTTTGGCAGAGTTTTCATACAATAATAGCTATCACTCCAGTATTGACATGGCTCCATTTGAAGCATTGTATGGGAGGAGGTGTAGATCTCCCATTGGTTGGTTTGATGCCTTTGAAGTTAGACCTTGGGGGACTGATCTGTTGAGGGATTCGTTAGATAAGGTGAAAGCTATTCAAGAAAAGCTTTTGGCGGCTCAAAGTAGACAAAAGGAGTATGCAGACCGAAAGGTTAGAGACTTGGAGTTCATGGAAGGTGAACAAGTCCTGTTGAAGGTTTCACCCATGAAAGGGGTGATGCGGTTTGGTAAAAGAGGTAAGTTAAGTCCAAGAAGTGCTTAAACGAATAGGGGAGGTGGCTTATGAATTTGCCTTGCCCCCAGGGCTGTCCGGAGTGCATCCGGTGTTTCATGTATCCATGTTGAAGAGGTACCACGGAGATGGAAACTACATTATCCGTTGGGATTCAGTTTTGTTGGATGAGAACTTGACTTATGAAGAGGAACCGGTTGCTATATTAGATAGAGAAATTCGCAAGTTGAGGTCGAGAGAGATTGCATCCATCAAAGTTCAATGGAAGAATCGACCGGTTGAAGAAGCCACTTGGGAGAAGGAGGCAGATATGAAAGAAAAATACCCACATCTGTTTACAGATTCAGGTACTCCTTTTCGCCACTGTTTTTCTTCTTTTGATCATTCGGGAACGAACGATGGGTAAATTGGTATCTATTGTAACGACCTGTTTAGTCGTTTTGAGCAACAGAGTTCATTTCTGGAAAAAAAAACTGGCTGGAACGACGAGTGTCACGACGGACCGTCGTGGTCACGACGGCCCGTCAAGGAGGTGTCGTTCCAGGACACTTAGAATTCTTCAAATTTGATATTAATATCGACTCTCTCTAAATTGGGACGGACCTGCAGGACGTGCTGTCACATCCACGACGAACCGTCGTGAGTTTCCGTTGCAAAACACTTCAACTTTTGAAAATTTGGTATAAGAAACGAGTTTCTGACCGTCATGACGGAGGTGCAGGACGGACCGTCACAGGGGTGACGGGCCGTCACAGGGGTGACGGGCCGTCACAGACCACCTGGAATTTGGGAGGTTGCGACGGCCCGTCACAGGTCACGCAGATCCCAGTCAGAATAGGATTTCTCCATACGTTTTAAGGGTCGTTTTTGACTATTCTTTCCTTAATTATAAAGATTGAGGGTTAATATTAATAAGTCTAATTACTGAGGGGTTAAAAGAGGTAACCTTAAGTTAATTAGGGGGTTTTATTGTCCTCTTTTATTCTTAATTATATGATAATTAGGGTAAAGGAAAGAGGGTTTGAATAAAAACCAAAAAAAAAGAAAAGAACAGAAAGAGAGGAGAAACGAACGAGTAGAGAGAGAGAAACGAAGAGGATAGCAAGGATTTTGAGAAGATAGCTTGTTGATTCAATTCTTCGGTGAAGGTAGGTTATGGTTATATTACTATATTCGTAGTGAACTCTTAATAGTGAATGATATATGTTGATAGTATTATAAACCCTAATGTATGCTTAAATTGTATGCTTGCATGATTATGATTATGTGATTTTGATAAAACAAAGCATGATGAAGCCATTGAATCCCAAATCTTTAAAGAAACCTTAATCTATGATATTAATGATGATGCCTTGGTATAAAAGAAGGTTTGATGAACTAAAGTAATGGGATTGATGATGCCTTTGTAAAGAGAAGGCTTGATGAACTGATAGAATGAATTTAGTGGATCGGAGTGTCACGTTTCGACACATAGTATTAGTGGATCGGAGTGTCACGTTCCGACACATAGTATTAGTGGGACGGGTGTCACGAACCGACACGTAGATATAGGGGATCGGAGTGTCACGTACCGACACATATAGGGGATCGGAGTGTCACGTTCCGACACATATAGGGGATCGGAGTGTCACGTTCCGACACATATAGGGGATCGGAGTGTCACGTTCCGACACATAGTGGTAGGGGATCGGATTGTCACGTACCGACACAAGAGGAAGAAAGATAATGAATCTTGAAAGATGATAATATACTCAACATAATGAACTTATTTCCCAAATGAGTGTGGTATTGAGGCTTGAGTCCTCATGGATGAACTTGATGGTATTTATTGACGATTATAATACTTGTTGTTGCTACATGTTGAGCTTATAGTTGACTTATAATATTACTTGATATATTTTATTTCTATTTTGAGTTGGCCGATGATATCTACTCAGTACGTGTGGTTGTACTGACCCCCTACTTTTATGTTTTCCCTTTGTTATTTGTGTAATGCAGCAAACGTTCCGTCAACTTCAACTCCGCAGTAATTAAAGCCAGTCTTCGTCACACCAGATCTTCAGGGTGAGCTAACGCTTCTAGCTTGGACTGGATCTTCTTCTATAAGTCTTGATGCCTTGACTTCCGGCATGGACTAGTTCTTATGTATTTTTAGCTTCTTAGACATTCTTAGATAGTTTAGTTTAGTAATTTGATCATAGATGTTCTTGTGATGATGACTTCCAGATTTTGGGAATATTAATCATAGTTGAGTTGTTTTATTTATGAGTTTAAGTCTTCCGCATTATTTTTTGTTGATATTATATTGAAATGTTAAGGTTTAGATGGGTTGGTTCGCTCACATAGGAGGGTAAATGTGGGTGCCAGTCGCGTCCCCAATTTGGGTCGTGATAGTTTTGGAAAAATCAATTATTTGAGGGTGCTACATTGGAGGCCGAGGCCGATATGAAATCCCGTTATCATCATCTTTTTTAGAATTAAGGTTAGGCATTCTTTTTAATTGTATCATTATGCCAATGATTTGTGTTTCTTGATTTTTGGGTGAAATGTTGCAAAAAATGACATTTTTCTTAGAACCTAACTTAACTCTTACAGTTAAGTCATTGTAGTATTGGTATTAAATACTTGAAATTTTTTTTTTTTGCTTGCTTTTAGTTATGTTGTGCATTTTGATATGGCGAGTCTTCATGAAATGATAGGTGGAATGGGGGATAATGTAACACCTTGAAAATCCAAGACTCATGGAAAAGCCTAACATAGGTGTCATAAAGTCTAAACATTGTTTCTAAGTCCATTTATAATGAATATAGGTCATTTAAAACGTTTAAGAATCAAAAATTCTAGGAAGTTGGTTTAAAGAGATGTTAGTGTGCCTTAGCCTTTTTACTAACTTTTAGTAGTCGAAAATATACAAAAATGGGTGGAAAGGTATCTAATGGGTGTTTGAATTGTTTCATGATTGGAACGTCATAGTACGACTCCCCAAGGACCAATCAAGGGCCTTCAAGGAGAACTCCTATAGTTTGATGCAGGCTTACCTTGTAGTGTGCATCGATTGGGAAGACGACAATCCGTAAGTGGCTAGACGAGGCGTCGAAGGCCACCGTTGTCCCACACTTAGAAAGATTTGTGAAGGCCCTTGTTTGTCTCGCTACTGTTAGACTCGACGGAAAGGGATGACGGGGCATCATTGGCTCAACGGGGCATCGAGGCCACCGTCATCCAATACTAAGAAAAAAATTGGGGGAAGCCTCACCTGCAAAGTCTCTAACAAAGACGACGAAAGTGCAGGATGGAAGGAGGGTGTGCGTCAACAGGGTCTCATGGGTGAGGGTCGAATTTCACTGATAGATTTTAATGATTTCGTTTAAATTAATTAAATGGTTTAGGGATTAGTTAGTGATTTAAGGGAAACTAGTTAAGTGAATTAAGCCCCTCTATAAATACCCTTAACCCTCATTTACCTAAAACCAACTCTCAAAATAAACTCTCTTCCTTGTCTATTATTTCTCTCTATAGAAACCCACAATTGAAGGCTAGAAAGAACTAGGGTTTGGGGTCCAAAAAAGGGTGGATTCATCATAAAAGTGTTGAGAAACATTAAGGTATGGGTTCTATTAACCTTTGAAATCCTTTCCTCAAAGGGTTCCTTCAAAATCGATTTCAAAAATTTGGGTTTTCTTATGGGTTTCATTCAATTACGAAATTGAAGTTATGGATTGAGTTGTTAGTGAATTTTAAGGGTTATATTGAGTAGATTTAGATGTAATTCAACTTGTTTATGATAATTGTTTGGGGTTTGGTCAAATTAAAAAACATGATCCTATATCCTTAACCCTAGGTAGTGATCTTGACTTATGTTGTATGTTGATCATTCAATTGAGTTGGTTGTTGATTAGATTACCATCCTATTATGCTATTATAGTTGAATTAAGATGAATTAGAGTCCTATCATGTTAGTTATTGATATGTAATTTAGGTTATAAATTATAATGTGAAATTAGCCAATATATCTTGTTTGAAGTTGTGATCTAAAGATGAATTGTTTTTTAGAGATGCAATTGGCCTTGTTATTCTATTGATTGTCATTGCGCTATGATGTTACTCCCTAAGTTGGGTTGAGTTATGGGTTGATGGTAAGACCTTCATGGTAGACTATGAGAAAGACTTGGTAAGTCTTAGAATCTCTATCTTTACATCTAATTGTGATTAATTGTTGTTATGCTATGATATTACGTTGAAATATGCCTTATATTAAGATTATAAGGTGGTATGATGTTGAATTGAAATATCTTAACTGTTTTTCGAGGTAGGTTAAGGTGTATGTGTTGTAAGGATGGTGGAAACTATCAATGTTCCTTAATATGTTATGAAATGCTAAAGTGTTTACCTCACTTATATGGATTTTAATGAAAGGACTTACACTCATACAATTCTTATTGAGCTATTGATGATGATGATTATACAACGGTTAGACCCTATGACCTAAACTAAGTTATGATTACAACAAGACTAAATACATTTCAAAAAAGGGACCTAGCTTAGCACCAAATGAGCTTATATGTGAGGGGGTTACATCTTCTTATATAAGGAAGGTAGGGTTTACTACAGTCCTCACGGGGTTGATAGCCTCATGACCAAAGGTAGGGTGTAGAGTTGATATTTCCATGTTTTATTCCCCAAGCTCTATAAAATGTGTTGCAAACATAAGATACTAGCTAGTGGATCAACCTAGATATCTACGTTTATGTTAGGTTCTACTTGGCTGGTAGACCACCTTCCATCGGTGTCAGGATTCATAACACCGGATTCCACATTAGCTCATTTGGTCTATGTCGGTTAAGGCAAGAGTTCCCTTAACTAAAATGAATGAATGAATTATATACTAATTGAAATGTCTTGAGTGGTTTGACTTTAGCTTAGGTAGGGGTATGGGGCTCTACCTATGCCCTGCACTAGTTTTCCTTGATAGAAGATTTGAGAAATTAATTTTAATGCATATGAATGATGATATAATGTAAATGACTTTATATGTTGAACAAGATTCTTCTGAATATGAAATTTATTATCATAGTGAAAAAAAGAATAATATGTGAGATGGAAGACTATGCTATATGAATTGAATTCCTAATTATTTTTGGTGGGTTACTTTATTAAGTAGGGTTATGGGGATTTACTTGGTCAGTTTACTTGACTTCTTAACTATTATAGTTGGTTTGTTTGGTTTTCTATTTACGTGGTTTACTGTTATTCATGTTTGTGATATTATTACATGATGATAGAGTTACATGAGATTGTGGGTTCATGTATGATGACGTGCATATGGTATAATTAAGGCCTAAGTCATCTTCAGCCACTCAAAGTTGTCCGCATAATTCATTTAGACACCTCAACTAATTCTTGTGTCAATTGAACACTTTATTTGTTCAAAAGTCATTCCTATTAGACACAAAATGCTGACATGGCAAAAAACGTGTAATTCACTTTCCTTGAGCGCGTTAATTTATTAAAAATAATATTTATCTTTTTTTTTCTCTTAATTTATACCCCTAAGTTAATTTTTTAAATAAAAATTAACAAAAAAGAAGAAGAACAGTTGTCTTCTTCTTCTCTCCTATTTCTATCAACCCCACCCCACCTCACCCCACCCCACCCCACCCCACCCACCCCCCTTACTCATACACAAGTGGTTATCTTCTTCCCCCATCATTCTAATGATTTCAAAATTCTTAGTATCAGTTGTTATCTTCTTCCCCCACCATTCTGATGGTTCCAAAATTCTTCGCATTTTGTTTCATTTATAAATTTTTCGAAGAGATTCTTTTCCCCATCTTCTCTCTACCTAAAAAACGAGATGAAATAAAAATGTTATAATTAATAAAAAAGTTGATGAAAAAAATTATCGGGTTAAAGATGGAACCGTAAAGGGAGGGGAGGGTAGCCATTAATGGAATTAGAGGAAAAGTATGTTTTGTTCCAGTTGAAGGAAGGGAAGTTTAGGTTTTACTTTTTTTTCTTCAGTTTTTTTACTTTAAATTTTTTTTTATTTTTTAACTTTATAATATAATGTTTAAATAATTTTTTGGTTTAAAAATTAACACATGTCATTATTTGATTGGTCATGACATGTCAGCGCGAGTGTATTTCACACATCCTCTATTTTTTGTTTATTCTCGAAAAAATGTTCAAATGGTTCAAATTCAGAATGGTTGAAGTTTTCAATAGGTAGTATGTCTAGTTGAAGTATCTAAATGAATAATCGGGACAAGTTTGAGTGGCCGCATATGACTTTGGCCTATAATTAATTTGTTGAGTATGTTCAAAGGATTGGCTTAAATAACATGATTTCATTAAATGTCCCTTTCTAGCATACATTGTTGGTATTTGTACATATGGGCTCATACTTAGTACATGTAAGGTACTAACCCCATTTCTCCCCTTTTCCCAAACATTTTAGGTTCCGGTCGTTGATGTAGATTTGAGGTGATTTAAAAAAAGACCTGGACATTCTATCATCCAAGTGGTAGGTCCTAATTTTCCCCGAGGACGATGACAATATTCTCTTTGCGAAGTTACATAGTTACTACAACTTTTGTATTGACTCTATTTCCTATTTGAGACAAAGTTGTATAAAGCCTATATGAAACTTACTTTTATTGATGTAGGGCTACGCCCAATGTTATTGTCCTCGTTTAGATAGTTTATGAGATGAGAAGGATTTATGTTTCTATTTCTTTACTATACAAGTGTGTGAAATATAAGTAGAAGACTATGTAATCTTCTTATACGAATGAGTCTATGCATACTCGATATTATTATGATTATGTGTATGTAGAGGTCTGTGTAAACCTTCTATTCAAAGTAGTTAAAAGTTTTAAATTCTTCCGCATTTTTAATCAATGAATGCAATGATGTAAGATGAAGATGCTTATCTTAGTCCTCAAAGAGAATACGACGCTGGTTACGTCTAGGGGTAACTCGTACGTGACACATTAACCCCCTGATTAATATGTAAGGTTTAAGTTTACATTCATCAAGTAAAGAAAAGGATGAAAAGTCATTTTGAGTTAAGAATATCTCATATTAGAAGAAAGCTTCTATAATGTATGAGTTAACTGTAAAAGTTAAAAAGTATAAGAAGTTGAGCAAAGCACCGATAGAGTAGCAATGAGCTTGTGCAAGCACATATAAGCCTCATGAGATGAGGCTACCACCAAGGTGGATAAGTAGTCTCCGAAATTTGCAAGTCTTTAAACTATGTTGCCAGCATAGAAACTAGCCAGTGGATTCCACCTTAGAGAGCTAGGTAGTATTCAATTTTCCTTTGGCAGATGAACCACCCCTTTTTTCAGTGTGGGGCAAACACTAGATTTCATGTTTAGCTCACATGATCTATGTTGGTTATGCTCAAAGAAAGTATTTGATTTTCACTTTAGCTGTGAACCACCCTTTTCAGTGTGGGGCATACACTGGATTTCATGTTAACTCACATGATCTGGGTTCACTTTTATTGGTAAACCACCCCTTTACATTGTGGGACAGACATTGCATTTCACGTTAGCTCACATGATCTTAATGGTAAAGATTTCTTTAAGAAAGTAAGAAAGAACGAAGAAGAAATGTAAGTTCAAAGTGGACTAAGAAATTAAGAGTTTAAGAATATGAATCATCAGTTTTTGATAAGAATGAAGTTTTTAACAAGTTATGGGCATAGCTTATAAAGATTTGCTTATAGTGACTTATTATATTATGCAAATGATCAAATAGTAGGCATAACCAACAAAGATTGGCTTATAAGAACTTCATGCCCAATTATAGTTACATTATTTCCTTAGTTTCTTGGATAACTTACTTGATTCATTTTAGGTATGGGACTATAATGAATCATTGCACTTGAAAGTAAAACATAGGATCAAAGGAAATCATTGAACTACACAACAAGAAGAATAAAATAGACTGAAAAATAAACTAAGGCATGGAGAAGAAGCTCTCGGCCTAAGGGAACAAACTTATCAAGTTTTTTTTAGTTGTTCAAAATTTATGTTCATGATTGCAAGTTCTAATTTTCATATAGAAAATGAGTTGTGTGATTTAAATTCATGAAAACATGTCATATTCAAAGTATGAATAACAATTAACGAATAAAGAAAAAATATTGACTTCACTTTCCAGAAACGACATGTTGCTATATGAAGAAATTTCTTTGATCATACTTAGTTCTTATGTGTTTATGTGCATACAGCCATACTTAGTACAAGTGTGTACTAACCCATATACTATTACTATTTTTATAAGCGCAAGTCCGAGATAAGATTGAAGATTCCTTGAAGCTGTTTGGATTAGCGATCTCCAGACTTTGGTAGGTCCTCTTGAGTTCGAGGATGCCTACATTTGTTAGTCTAGTTTTAGTACATTAGACATAGCTAGTGGATGTTGTCCCTATCGTTTCATCTCAAACATTTGTCCAAGCATTTGTATTGAGTCCGTTTGGCAAAATATTATTATATTATGAATTCTTCATTTCAATTGATTAACATATTATACATGGTTGTTTAGTTTGAGCTGTAGCATATCATTGTTATGCAGTAATTTTATGAAGTCTAAGTATACCCCATTAAGTTTTAAATTTTTTTAAATTTTCTACAAATTTAACTGTATGATTGTAATGAAATCTAAGAAGAGGCTTGTCTGCGACCTTTGAGAGGTTAACGATGCCGGTCTCATCTAGAGTGTAGATTTCAGGTGTGACAAACATGGTATCAGATCATTACGTTAAATTACCTAAGAACTAAATATCAAAACGACCACATTGCGTAGTTTGTAGCTTATGGTCGTGAAGTGAACCACAACCATGACTTAGAGACTAGGTGATGTTAGAATCTTCCCTTCTTCTACTCTTTATTGTGCAGTGTAGAGCTTTGATATTTCGTGTCATTCTAGCATTAAACTTCCTTCTTGTGTGTGCGTGTAGATATATGAACACAAGAAGAAACACAGGCAGGAGAGTTGGAGAAGCAGCTGCTGGGGAAACCAAGCTTCTCCTCAAGCCCCAGCTGTTGGAGCGCAAGTGCCTATCAACCCAGTTGCATTGGCGGATGGAGAAGTGAGAGCAACATTGGTTCACATGGCCCAAGCCATCACTACTCAGGCATAGGCTATCACAGCCCATACTACTAGAGGGTTCTCACAGGGAGTACCTACATACTAGCACCATGGCTAGGAGACTGAAAGATTTCACCGGGAAGTTGAGATTGCCGAGTTAGTCCAAGGCGCCAGATTAAGGTTTTATGATTTGAAAGGTAGAGAGGAGCAGGAGAAGTAAGTAGATATGGTCACTGGTAAGTTGCATGTCTTTTTTTATGTTGTGTACGCACTGTTGGATACAGGATCCCAACACAAAATCAATTTCCATTCCTCCCTGTAGGACTGCTCCAGCTGAACTCAAAGAGTTGAAGTTGCAGTTAAAAGATCTACTTGATAAGGGCTTCATCCAGTCGAGCATATCCCTATGGGGTGCTCCGGTGTTCTTTGTTTAGAAAGAAGATGGAACCCTTAGAATGTGTATTGATTATCGGCAACTCAAAAAAGTCACTATAAAGAACAAATACCCTGTCCTTAGAATTGATGATCTATTTGATAAGATCCAAGGTTCAAGTTTCTTATCTGAAATACATGTCCAGTCAGGGGTCACTAGTTTAGAGTAAGACAATAAGACATTCCTAAGACTACCTTCCATACTACGTATGGTCATTACGAGTTTCTTGTCATGTCATTTTGTCTCACTAACGCACCAGACACGTTTATGGACCTTATGAAAAGGGTTTTCTATGATTTTTTTGATTCTTTTGTCATATTACTCATAGATGACATCCTCATACTCTAAGACCAGAGATGAGGATGAACAACATTTGAGAATGACATTGCAAGTACTCAAGGAACATTAGCTGTATGCAAAATTCAGCAAATATAAGTTTTGGCTGAGATCACTGACCCTCCTTGGTCATGTTTTGACCCACCAGGTTGTAATGGTTGATCCAATAAAAATTGAGGCAGTAAAGAACTGGCCGACACCGATTACTCCTACAGACATCCGGAGTTTCTTGTGTTTAACTTATTACTATCGCAGGTTTGTTGAAGGCTTTTCCACTATTGTTTGCTCCATTGATGGCTTTAACAAAGAAAAAGGTGAAATTTGAGTGGTCTGAAACTTGTGAAAAGAGATTTCAAGAGCTCAAAGACCGACTCACTTCAGCCCCAATTCTCACATTTACTAGGAGTGGTGAAGGGTATGTGGTGTACTGTGATGCTTCCCGAGTAGGTTTGGGATGTGTTCTTATGGAGGGTGGTAAGGTGATTGAATATGCTTCAAGACAATTGAAAATCCACGAGAAGAATTTCCCTACCAATGATATTGAGTTAGCTGCTGTGGTATTTGCATTATAACATTGGAGACATTACTTATATGGTGTACATGTTGATGTATTTAGTGACCATAAAAGTCTTCATTATGTTTTTACACAGAGAGAATTGAATCTTCGTCAAAGAAGATGGCCAGAGCTTGTCAAGGATTATGACATGAGTATCCACTATCACCGAGGCAAGGCAAATGTAGTGGCTGATGCTTTGAGCCGATTGAGCATGGACAGTGTGTCTCATGTTGGTGATGAGAATAAGGAGCTGGTTAAAGAGGTACACCAATTGTATCAGTTAGGTGTACGACTTTTAGATACATCAAGTGTGGTGTTTTAGTTCATTCCAGTTCTGAATCCTCATTTGTTGTTGATGTCAAAGCTAAGCAGCATCTCGACCCAATAGTCATGGAGTTGAAAGAGTTAGTGTTGAGTAAGTTGAATGAATCATTCTCCCTAGGGGTTTTTAGATACCAATGCAAATTATTTGTACCCAATATTTTGATGATATGAGGTCTAATATTATTGCAGAGGCTCATGGCTCTTGGTATTCAATTTATCCAGGTTCGACCAAGATGTACCATGATCTCAAGAAGATCTATTGGTTGGAAGGTATGAGGCAAGATATTTCTATGTTTGCGGAGGAGTGCCCAAATTTCCAATAGGTTAAGGCCGAACATCGTAAAGCTGGATGTCTTACCCAGTCGGTTGAGATCCCGTTACCCTCAATTGTTTAGTTCTTGAGGTTAGGTATACTCTTCCTAAGACTAAATTTGATTAAGTCCATAACTATGTGTTTTATACTTGCACTATATGAGTTAATATGAGTTCATGCTTGAAACATTACTCTTTGTGAATATCTAATTCCCAACTTACACTGGAGTAATGTTTCAAGTATATAATGTGTTTTTCTAAAATTAACTCTTTGTTTCAAAATGATATGTTGTGTCATTCGGGGACAAATGTTACCAAAAGGGGGATAATATAACATACCAAAAAATGTACTCGTCTAGTGAAAAGTATATTAAGTTTTAAGAATAGGTATTGGGGTTACATGGGCATCCTAATGCCTAATATTGAGTAATATTGGGCATATTAGAGAATATTGGCTTAAGGATGTTAGCAAATTCTTATGTATTAATATGTACTTTGATTTTCAAATGCCCCAATCCAAGATTGTTTAGGAATTGTACCTACAATGAAGACCCTAAAATAAAATATTAATTTCTTAGTTGTGCTCATTAGTTACGAGGCTTTGAAGTGTCAAGCCTAGGTACCATAGAACATGATCATTTAAAATGATCATGTAGAGTAAGCAGTACCCAAGGATATAGTGAGGATACTTGGGATGAGAAGAAATTAGCAGCAACACATGTGCAAGCACATGTGCTAACCGGTCAAGGGACAAGCCCAACCAAATTCAGTTAGGGCGATTGGGGGGCAGGGGCACGCACGGCTAAATCCGTGTTGGTCCTAGCTTCCTAAAAACCTATAGGCTCTAAATAAATTACCTAACTAGATAACTAACCTAGCGCTAAACGAATTTAACTAACTAGTGCACCCGATAACCTAAGACCTAACTAGGTGACACTAGCCTAGTAACTAACTCAAGAAACATCCTAGTACCAAACCTAAGATGGTTCAAAGTGGTTAATTATGGTCCTAATTACTTAGGGGTACTTTATTAATTACCCTAAGTTATCTATTTAATTATATTAAAAACTTATTTAATTTATTAAAAATTATGGTCTTAGCTGAAACCCTTAGAAAATTTCTAGATTTGGCTAAGTCAAATGTTGTCCTTTTTTTAGTCAATTTAGGAGGGGTGTTTTGGTAATTAGCTAATTGATTTATTTAATTAACTTATTTATCCTAAGTTTAATTATTCAATATCAGTTCCTAAGAGTTAGACTCACGTTCAAACACTAGAAAACCTACGACTAAAGACAGTGAACAAGCGAGAGAAAAACAGAAAATCTCTTAGGCGATTTCAAGGCTATTCTTACAGATTTTTCGTGCAAACTACAAGGCGATATTCGTAGGTTCAAATCTACAATAAGGTATGATATTTCAATCTTGGTTTCCTTTCCCCAAGTTTCCTTTCAAACGTTTTGAATTCAAGAGATCTGAAACTAGGGTTGTTCCCAATGAAACTTTCGAATGTTCATCTCCCTAGTTCTTCCTATATTCAAGTTCTAATAGTATGTATAATGAAAATATTGAGCATGTTGTTGGTATGTGGTTCTAACTTATCATTAGGTGTAGGTTTCTAATGATTTAATGATGTCGAATGAGACCTATAGGTTAGATTCGTATGATTAATTCATAATTGTTTTCGAGAAGATGAGATTGTTATAAGTCATTTATGATATTTAGTGTATTGCTGAGAAGGGATGAAAGTTTCGACTTTACTGTTTGTGTTTATAGTATATATGTTGTAATTGTTTGGAATGAATGTTTCCAAGAAGAAACAAGATGTGAATCAAAGCAAATTAATGAATCTTATGTTCTAAATAAACTTAATAGCTTGGCCAATCTAACACTGAATTGTTCTTAGAAGCTATTTAAATGTTAAAAGTTGGTTTGCTTAAAATGAAGGTTTAGATTACTATAAAATGTTAAAGTTTGGCTTATGCTAATAAATTGACTTAAAATGTTCTTCCAAAATATGATATAAAAATTTTCTAATGACTAAGTTATACCAAATTAAGCATGACCAATATGACTTAATGAATTCATAACCAAGGGTATGCTACAAGTCAAACCAAATCCTATCCAAATGAAGTATGAATATAGTAGTACATTAAGTTTATAACTTTCATAAAGAATGGTATAAGTCTACCAAATGACATTGATCAAGATAAGGTTAATAATGAAATAACTAAAAGCTTATGACTTATAAAATTGTCCAGAATGGGGTGTTAAAGGAAGTGAGACAAATCTCACTTGCACAAAAAGGATAATGTTAAAGATACTCACATAAGAGGGTGTTAGAAATCGTGAGACAAGTCTCATTTACACCTTGATGATAATGTAAGTTTTAAGTTCACATTCATCAAGTAAAGAAAGGGATTAAAAGTCATCCATTGAGTTAAGCATACCTCATATTAGAAGCAAGATTCCATAATGTATGAGACAACTCTAAAACTTAAAAAGTATAAGATGTTGAGCAAAGCACCGATAGACTAGCAATGAGATTGTGCAAGCACATATAAGACTCATGAGATGAGTCTACCACCAAGGTGGATAAGAAGTCTCCGAAATCTCCTAGTCTTTGAACTATGTTGCCAGTATAAGAACTAGCCAATGGATTCCACCTAAGAGAGCTAGGTAGTATTCAGTTACACTTTGGCAGGTGAACATCCCCTTTTAAGTGTGGGGAAGACACTAGATTTCATTTTTAGCTCACATGATCTATGTCCGTTAATGCTCAAAGAAAGTACCTGATTTTCACTTTAACCATGAACAAGCTCTTTTCGGTGTGGGGAAGACACTGGACTTCATTTCATTTTAGCCAGTGAACCACCTCTTTTAAGTGTGGGGCAGACACTATATTTAATGTTAAATAACATGATCTAGGTTCACTTTTATCAGTGAACCACCCATTTTCGGTATGGGGCAAACACTGGATTTCATGTTATCTCACATGATCTTAATGCTAAAGATTTCTTTAACAAAGTAAGAAAGAAAGAAGAAGAAATGTAAGTTCAAAGTGAACTAAGAAATCAAGAGTGTAAGAATATCAATCATCAGTATTTGATAAGAATGAAGTTATTAACAAGTTATGAGCATAGACAATAATGATTGGGTTATAATGACTTGTTATATTATGCAAATGATCAAATAATATGCATAATCAATAAACATTGGCTTATAAGAACTTCATGCCTAATTGTAGTTAAATCATTTCCTTAGTCTCTTAGATTAATTAATTGATTCATTGTAGGTATTTGACTATAATGAATCATTGCATTTGTATGCAAAACAAACGATCAAAGGAAATCATTGAACTACACAACAACAAGAACAAAAAGACTTAAAAATAAACTAAGGCATGGAGAAGAAGTCGCGGCCTAAGGGAGCAAAATTATTAAGTTTTGTTCGAGTTGTTCTAAAATTATGTTCATATATAAAATGAGTTGTGTGCTTTAAATGCATGAAAACATGTCATATTCATAGTATGAATAACAATTAACGAATTAGGAAATTATAGTGACTTCACTTTCCATAAACGACATGTTTCTATAGGAAGAGCTTTCCTTGATCATACATAGTCCTTATGTATTTACGTGCATACACCCATACTTAGTACATGTGTGTACTAACCCATATACTATTACTATTTTTATAGGCACAGGTTTGAGAGAAGGTTGAAGATTCATTGAAGCAATTTGGATTAGTGATCTCCAGACTTTGGTAGGTCCTCTTGAGTTTTAGGATGCCTTCGGTTATTATTCTAGCATTAGTACAATAGACATATATAGTGTATGTTATCCCTAGAGTTTCATTTCAAACATTTTTCAAACATTTGCATTAAGGTCGTTTGGTAAACTATTATTATATTATGAATTCCTCATTTCAATTGTTTATTCTATTATAGATGTTTGTTTAGTTTGAGCCGTAACATATCACTCTTATGCAATAATTACGTGAAGTCTAAGTATACTTCATATGTTTTAAAAAGTTTTAAATTTTCTGCAAATTTAACTTTATGATTGTGATGAAACATAATAAGTTACTTGTCTACAACCTCTGACAGTTTAACGACACCGGTCTCATCTGGAGTCTAGATTTCGGGTATGACATATAATTACACACACACATGAATGATTATCTAGTAAATAAAGGGGCCTTGAGAGGTGTGCCCAAGAATACTCTAAAACTTGATAGGTGCTTGAATATGCTATAAGCATATGAGGAATGAATATCCTAAGCCTATCTTTTATGAAAAATGTAAAAAATGCTTTTCAATAAAGGGAACTTATCTTAGCACCGAGTGAACTTGACAATGAAATGTTTTGACTTCCCTTGGAGGAAGATTCACCATTTTTTCCTAAGAGTTTTGACTTCCCTTAGAGGAATACTCACCTATGGATTCACATGAGGTGGTGACTTCAATACTTCATTTTAAGGAAGGTTCACCCATTATTTCTCATGAGAGAAGGCCCCAATTTCAAAAATGGCATGTAGAGGGATTATACGTATCTCTTAGTTCCATAAATTATTCTTGCCACATAGGATCTAGGAAAGTGAATTCACTTAGGATTCTAGGATGAATTTTAATGTTCTATGTTGGCCAGGTAGGAACACCTTTCATTGGTGTAAGGCTCTACAACACCAAATTCCATGTTTAGCACCTATTATCTAAGTCGGTAAAGGCTATACTTTCCCAAAAGCAAAATGAACAATAGAAGTTATGACTAGTATCCTAACTAGGATGACTTAAGAGAGGTTACTTAGGATAGGTTTAAGTAATGAACCTATCTAGACATTGCACAAGTAGCTCCATAGGATGTCCTAGAGAGGTGACTTAATGTGTATGATTATGTTATTTCCATATGCATGACTTTGTAGTATTGGTCTACTTGTTGTAATGAATGCATGTTATGATCCTATATGAAGTGGCCTTTATATATATACATAATGTGGGACTTAATGACTATATGATAAAGGTCTTGCATAGCTCGGATGGAGTTACCTTAACTTGTTATGTTGATGTATGAAGTGTTAAAGTTTGTGGTTTCATGAAGAGTTTACTAAGTATGTGTGAGGTTATGGGGCTTCACATGTACATTGCACTAGTAGTCTAAGAGTGGGGTCATGAACAAGGTCTTATAATGATGCATAGGAAAAAAAGTAAAAATATGTACAACTTGAAATAGCTTCCTCTAAAGCCAATGGTGTGTTGACTTAAATGTGTCTTTTATGTATTGTGCTTATATGATGATATGTGTTGGATTATGTAGTTTGTATTCATGTATTCTTTGTAACCTTAAGGTGATGAATTTCACCAAGTATCACTAGCGGGTTACATGGGAGGTTAATGAATAAAAGGGAAGATAGTTCACTATTAAGGGAAATTAGCTCATTGTAATGTGACTTGAAAATGTCATAAATTCTATATGTGATCTCACAAAATATTTGGCCTTTGAATATGTCTATATGAAGTATGCGAATGATATAAATTCTATTCTATAAAGTTTTTATGAAGATTTACTCAATATGGCATGAAATATGATTCAAGAAAATGTCCCTTTTTAAATGCATGTTTTTGCATGGTTGTCATACTTAGTGCATTCTTGTACTAATCCCATTCTTCTCTAATTTTATACAAATTTTAGGTATGGATGCTTAAAGGATATCTTGAATGGTGAAGATATTGATAGACGATTTCCAAGGTCAATGAAAAGAATCCTTAAGTCGAAGGATTTGCTATGTCAAGTCTTTACTGTAAAGTGTTTAAATATTAAACTTATGTCATAAGAGCCGTGTCCCTAATGTATTCTAAGGTTGTTGATTCTAAGATGGCAAATAGTCGTAAGGTCTGAATATTTATTATAACTTATTTTTTATGTATATATATATATATATGAAGTAAATTTTCTAGCATATGATGTGCTATGAAAAGTTTTAAATTTTCCGATGAATTTACTATGACAATGCGATGAATGATAACTAGGGGATTGTATAAGACCTCCGAGAGGTCAAGTACGCCATGTTTCTTTTAGTGGTGCTCCCTGAATGTGACATCTTAAATTCAATGTGTTGTTCTATATGATGTGTGACCATTGAATATGCCTATATGAAGTATATGAATTGTATAATGCTTATTACATCAAACTATTATGATATTTTCACAAAAAGTAATGATGCATGGTTTCGAGTGTAATGTCCCTTTTAAATTCATGTTTCTGCATGGTTGCCATAATTAGTGCATTCTTTCAGTAACACCATTCTTCTCACTAAGTGTAGGTTATGGACGCTTAAAGGATGTCTATGTGGTGAAGAGCTTGATAGATGTTTCTCAAGATAAAGGACAGGAGTCCTTAAGATTGAAGCACTTGTCTATTCTTATCAATTTTATGATGTTGAGTCTAAGATGAAAGAGACTTAGAGTCTAACTATGTATTATGACTTATATTTTTATATGATGGAAGTGATGTTTCTAGTATATGATGTGCTATGAAAAACATTAAATTTTCCGCTAAATTAACCTATGACAATGCGATGAATGATGACTATGGGCTTGTATAAGACCTCCGAGAGGTCAAGTACACCATGTTACTTCTGGGGGTTCTCCCAAGGATGAGGGGAACCTCAAATTCCACCTTGTAATCAAGGACCACAAAATTTGCTGGTAAAATGAATGACTCAACATTTACTAGGACATCTTGAAGTACACCAATTGTTCTCTTTCCAGTCGAATCGGCTATCAGTAGTCGCATCATAGTGGGTTTTGGATCCCTCAACCCTATATTTTTATAAATAGACAAAGGCATGGGATTTATGCTAGCACCAGATCACACAATGCCTTAGCTACGTGGAATAACTAGATGGTACATGGAATCGTGAAGGTTCCAGGATCCTCCTTCTTTTGGATTGAGGACCTTGTCGGAATAGCACTACAGTATTGCAATCTATATTAATATTCAAAAGTCACTACCCTCTTTTTCGTCACCATAACCCTTATGAATTTCATGTGCCCAGACATTTCCTCCAAGGCTTCTAACAATGGGACGTTGATGGAGAGATACTTCAACATGCTTATACACCTTGGTATTTTCCTTCTTCATTCTTTTTCACTAACCTCTGTGGGAACGGAGGTGTAGGTGTACGTGTAGGGTTAACTTCCTGAGATATTTCTTCTTCCCTTTCAATCATAGTCAAGAACACTCTGCTGACCCTTGTTACCTCAATATCTTCTTTATTGTCAGTCTCTACCCTACACGGCATAGGTGGATCATTGGCTTGTTTACCCCCTCTAGTAGTGACTGCCATGTAATGCCAATCATCCTTTGGGTTTCGAATATTATTGCTTGGGACAGTGCTAGGTTGGTGCAGGTTCACTGTAGTAGACAACTTAATTATATGTAGTTCAAGATGCTTTATACAGATTGCATGTGCATCAACCTTTTTCCCAATACCAGATAAGTCGGTTTGCATCTCCTTCACATTCTCATCAGTTGCACCAAATCTCCTCAACATTTTCTGCATCACATCCTCAATATGCACAATATTACCTCCACCTTTCTTAGGAGAAGATTCCCGATTTTGAGGAGGAACTATGGCTCAACCTTATCATTCTTGTTTCCATAGTTCTTCCCGTTGAAGTTGTTGTCGCCAAATTGGTTTCCATCCTGGACACACTGACCTTCTCGATTGTAGTTTCCATAGTTACAATCTTGGTTTCCTTGACCTTGGAGCAAATTATCCTTGTTGGACCCTTGGGAGTTTTGACAAAGAAAACCCATCAGATCATTCACAACATAATCCTCCTCTTCATAGTAGCATTCTTCGAATGGTAGTGGGTTTCTAGTTAAGTAGTTCACTGTCTTTACATTCTTTGTTCAACCGCTCACATTCTTCAAAATAAACTCCACTCGGTCTTCATCTGGGATATCTCCTCCCATATCTTATCGGTAGGCTGGTTTTTTGTATCATGAATGGCAAATGTGTGCTCCACGTTTTATTATTTGTATAGATATTTTCCAACTTCTCCTCAATCTCTACATAGGTACATTCTCCACAGGAGCCACCAAAAATAGTGTGAAAAATTGTTTTATTGTTGTCATCTTGACATCTGTAGAAATACTCCTTCAGTGACTCATCATTAATGCGGTGATTCGGGACACCTCTTACAAATGAAATGAATCTTTCCCAAGAGCTACTCACCGACTCTCTAGGAAAAGCCACATAGTTGTTCACCTTATCCTTCTGGTTGAGCTTCATGGACACTGGTTAATACCTTGCAAGAACATATATTTTGATTTGTGCGAAGTATAGATTGAGTTGTAGAGAAGCTGAACCATACAACAACGTCTCCTTTAAGTGATAGAGGGAACACTTACAACCTAATTACATTCATGTCAAAATATGGTTGACCCACACAACTTTGGCAAACTACCCTCATCTTGGCTATATGAGCATGTGGTTCTTCCGATGGTAGTCCCGAATACAAACCCCTCGCAGTGAAAATTTACACAAACATACTCATCACCAGGAGTGCGTAGCCTTGGGGTTAGGGAGTAGGACAGAGGTCCATAAGAGTCTACAATGTTCTTGTTGCCCCTATCATGATCCTGAATTCGTGGGCCTAATGGAGGATGCACTCCTAATGCGTCTCCTAATTTATTTTCAATGAGAGTCTTGTTGTTTGCACAAACTAGTATTTGAGGCTGCAAGTCTACTTCATCTCCTATATTCCCTTTGATCGGGTTACTTGGGACCCCCTTATTGTCCATCATTCGCAATGTTTTGATTCATTTCGGGATCATAAGGATTGAATGGTTTCCCTCGGCTCGATATACTTGATATACACTAAAGCGAGACCTTGAGAGTGACAACAACAAAGTAAAACATAAAATTAGGAAATAGTTGACTAAAGTTCAACAACATAATTAAAATTAATCTAAAAGCCAAATTTCCCGGCAGCTGCGCCAAAATTTGATACGCTCAAATTAGACCTCTCTAAAGAAGAATAAGTGATCGTTATTAAGTAAAGAACCTAACTAGTAGGTAGTGGTTGATCCCACGAGCAATATGGTTTAAAACTAGCTTTAAACCATTATTATATCTTTTTGGTCAGGTATTTCTGAAACAGTTAAGTAAAGGGGGGTTTGTAAACAAATTCCTTTAATTACGTAAGTGTCAAGTGAACAAAATCTAACTTTGGTTGTTATCAAGATGAGAAAATAACTAGGGTGACTATGTTCCCCACCAGTTCATAATGCGGTACTCCTAGTAATATCAATCATTTCCTAGTGTATCACATGCAAAGTGATAAGTTATGTATCTATAAATTCTTGGTCCAACATCTAGAGAATTTCCCTCGGCACCTTTGTCGGACTATGTGTGTATAATTTGCTTACCGTTACCATTATCTAATAATAGACATCGCATTAATGTATGACTTAGTTTACACCCTCGCTGTCACAACCGGGTTCACACCCTAGACATAACCGGCGTCGTTGTCCTCTTTAAGGACTAATACTAGCCCCTTAGTCTCATGTCCTTACATTCATAGGTTGAAATTGGAAAAAAAATTAAAAATTTTCACTACATCTAGTAGGGTGTTTACATAGACCTCTAAATATACATAATATAGTTGTATCGAGTATAGATAGAACCTTAGTATGAGAAGGTTAGATAGAGTTATACTTTTATTGCACAAACATATATATAACATAGAAGATAGTCTGAAAGATTGTCTAATCTCATACCATCTAAACGAACATAAAAATTTGGGCATATCCCTACTTCAAATGAAAAAAACCACATATAGGCTTATATACGTCGTACACAAATGAAAGTGGAATGAACATAAAAGTCTTAGAAAACAAATCAACTTCCTAAGAAAGATACTCGCATCGCCTTCAGAAAGTGAAGACCTACCCACTTGGATGATAGAGAATATCCAAGCCTTCTTCAAGTCGTCTAAAATGATCCTTCAACGACCGGAACCTAAAATATTTGGAAAAGAGGAAAAAAATGGGGTTAGCACTTCAGATGTACTAAATATGAAGCCAGATGCATATATAAGAGCAAAATATGCTAAAAAGGTACATTTAGTCAAAACAATCTATTTTCCCCTTTTGAAAGTGTAATGCCTAATCAAGAAAGTCATACCAATCAACCAAACATGCTTACTAACTTAACAAGTAATATCTATCCCAACATACTTGAACCCATGATTTACTACAACCCTATCATCAATGAATAACATCACAAGCATGAATAAGCGTTAACCATATCATAATAAGCAAGACAACTACTCACGAATCCTTATCAAGTCAACACGTGCAATGACCAAGCAAATCCCCATAACCTTACTAAAACAAGTAGCTTCAACAAGAAACCAAAACCAATTCCAAACTTCACATAATATAACATTTAGATATACATTTCATGTTATTTTTACAATATAACCCAACACATATACATAAGTGAACTAATTAACATATAGTATCAATAATTTGCACATTCATCATATACATATCATATATCATCAAAACATAAGCATATCTAAGAACATCCTCCTAAGACTCCCTTCAAAGCTAACTAGTTCAATGCTTAGGTAGAGTGTCATGCCCCTACCTAGACTAAGCAAGACACCTTAGGTAAATCCTAGTTAGAGTTCAATCCTTTAATTCAATTTAGCCTTCCCCTAACCGACATAGACCACATGAGCTAGTGTGGAATCCGTTGTCATAAGACCCTACACCGAAAGAATCTGGACTACTTGCCAAAGTAGAACCAAAACATAAAGCATAGCAACTACGTGGATCCACTAGCTAGTATTCCAACGGAGAAAACATAGTATAAGAACTAGGACATATATTTGGGACTCTCTTTATGCTCCATGAATTATAGTCTCCAATCTCAAGATTAATTTTGTGCTCTTACCTTCCCTTTGTGGGAAGGGACACTCCCCAATCTAGTTCACTCGGTGCTAAGATAGAGTCCCTTTTTGAAATGACTTTAAGCCTTTAATTATCAATCATAGCTTTGTTTAGGTCATAGGGTCTATCCCTTGTACAATCATCATCATCAATATCTCAATAAGAATTGTATAAGTATCAATTATTTCATCACAATTCATATAGGTGATGTTAACACATCACATATCACTTCATATTAAGGCACATTGGTATATATCACCATCCTTATTGCATTTACATCTTAATCAACCTCACAACCATAATCAAGACAATTTAATTCAACATAATACTATCCAATCAATCCTATATAAGGTATACTCCAATAGAATGATCATGACTTAATCACAATTAACCACAAGTTCAAGTAAGGAATAGGTATTACAAGACTTACCAAGTCTTCTTCATAGTTCATCATAAGGGTGTAACCATCAACCCATAATTCAACCCAATTTATATGTTCAACATGATAATTCAATATTCAACATAATAACAAGACTAAAATAAACACTATTGCACAATTCAATACTAGATCATAGCTTAAAATAAGATGCCTAGGCCAATTCACCTTCTAACCTAGATCATCTTCTCAAGAATAGCATGAAAGACTACAATTAACTTCAATTTATTAATGATTATTTAAACGACATCATCTAATAGTGATTTAACCCATAATCAAGACAATTGAATCAATCACAATCCAATTTACATCAAGATCAAACTTAGGGTTAAGGGTTAAGGATAATAATCTTCAATTTGAATCAAACTATCACAATTTATCATAATCAAGTCAAAATAAATTTTAACTCTCCATTTTATCCTAAAGAAACCATAAATAACTCAGATCACAACATCAATTTCATAATTGGATGAAACCCACATGAAAACTCGACTTTTTGAAATACTTTGAAGGGGCCCTTTGAGAAATGAAGTCTCAAAGGTTAATTAGATCACATACCTTAAAATTTGATGAAGATTTAATGATGCATTCTTCCATTTACAGCCCCAAATCTTTTCCCTAGCTAGTCTTCAATGGTGTCTTCCAATAGAATGAAAAATGAGAGAAGCAAAGAGAGTTTATTTTGGAGAATTGTATTTTAGATTAATAAGGGTTGGGGTCTTTGCATGGGGTGTTAAAATAGTTAATTAATATTCCTTTAATCCATAAATAACCCCTTAAGCCCCTAATTAATTAAATTAACCAACATTAAAAACATTTAGGAAAAGTTAACCGTCACAGATGAAATCCCGTCCACGGGCCCTCTGTGAGTCAATGGTTGGTCCATCCCTCCGTACTGTACAACCGTCGTCGTGCAGGCAGAGGATTCCTCCATTTTTCTATGTGTTTGTCGACGGTTGGCAAAGGTGCCCCGTCGATCCATACATAGATCGTGGCCTTCATCTCGTCGATGCACACTGCCTAGAAAATGTTGACATCAACTTGCAAGTGTCCTCCTCAATGTCCCTTCATTAGTCCTAGGGGAGTGATACCTAGACGTTTCAACCACGAATCACCTCAAACACATGTTTTACACCCTTGTACCTAATTTCATTGATTTTCGACTCCTAAAAGCTAGTCAAATAGGCTAAGGTATGCTAGTACCCCTTAGAACTAGTTTCCAAATGTCATGGACGTTCTTGGACATTTTGGTTCTTAAAATTCCTCAGTGACCTATAATAATTAAAATAGGTCCTAAAAAAGTTATTAGACCCCATGGTACCTATTTAGGCTTGAAGACTCGTCTAGGATTTCAAAGTGTTACATAATCCCCCCTTAGGAACATTCATCCCAGAATGACACCAAAACACTTTGAAGGAAGGAATAGACTCAAGTCTAAAAGCCCAACCAATCAACAATATCAAAATAACATAAATCATATCATTTCAACAAGGCAATTCCAAAACTTCGCACATAAGGCTTAAACACTTAATCATGAGATATTTTCTTCTCATAATACACATGAGCTCAACATACATTATATGAGTCAATTAGCACAAGTTCAACTTATCAGTAGCTCACATAACTTTTCAGTAAGACTCACCACGTCAAAATCTACAACATAACTCAAATAAACCAGAAAGACAAAAGTTCAAGTATTAGGTACCAAATTTCCTGCAACTTCATTGTAATGCAACTTTCAAAACGCACATTTTTGTAAGGCTTCACTAAAAATCATTAAACTTCAATTTTTTTGTCATATGTATATTATTAAAAAGAATAACTAACCTTCATTATAAAAAATATGAGGGTAACAGGACATCATGCCGGCCTCGGCCTATCATGTAGCACACTCAACCAAATTATTTTTCCATAACACTTTTACGGAAACCACCTCTTTATTCCTTAACTTCTTTACTTGTCTATCATGAATTTGAAGCGGAACCTCCTCATAAGAGAGGTTATCCTTGACACCAAGACCCTCAATAGTAAGAATGGACTCATGATCACCGATACACTTCTTCAACATTGAAACATTGAAAACTGGATGAATAGAAGCCTATTAACTAGGGAGTATATATTCATAGGCAACTTTGTCTACGCTTTGCAAAATTTTCATGGGGACCCACATAAAGAGGACTCAACTTCCCCTTCTTGCCAAATTAAACTACCCCTTTCGTAGGTGAAATTTTCAAATGCACTTTATCACCTTCTTCAAACTCCAAATACCTTCTCCTATGATCGGCATAAGACTTTTGCCGACTATTGGCTGTTTGCAACTGGTTCTTTATGATATGAACCTTCTCTAAAGTCTTACAAAATCAAATCGGGACCACGAAGTGAAGGCTCACCCACTTCAAACCACCCTATAGGAGACCTACAGCTCCTACCATACAAAGCTTCATAGGGAGCAATAGAGTTGGATGAATGAAAGCTATTATTATAGGAAAACTCCACCAAAGGAAAAAGTTTATCCCAATTACCTTTAAAATTAATAATACAAGCCCTAAAAGTATCCTCTAGGGTTTGAAGAGTGTGTTCCGCTTGACCATCCGTTTGGGGATGAAAATGGTACTGAACTTCACTTTAGCACCCTACCCTTTATGGAAAGACCTCCAAAACCTAGATTTGAATTGTGCACCCTCGATCCGATATGATGGATAATGGAATACCATGGAGACACACAATCTCATCTATGAAGATCCTAGCATAATCTACCGCCGAATAAGTAGACTTGACGGGAATAAAGCGAACGGACTTTGTCAACCTATCCACAACCACCCATATAGAATCATAGGACTTTTGAGTTCGAGGTAAATCCACTACAAAGTCCATATTGATGTCTTCCTACTTCCAAGTAGGAATTTGATCTCTTGTAATAATCCACCCGAATTTTGATGTTCGGCTTTTACTTGTTGGCAATTTGGACACTTAGCGACAAACTCCGCTATGTCCTTCTTCAAACCGTCCCACCAATATATCTCCCTTAGGTCATGGTACATTTTTGTCAAACCCGGATGAATGGAGTAGCGGGAGCCATGGGCTTTTTTAAGGATCCATTCCCACAACCCATCTACATCGGAACACACAATCTCCCTTGGTATCTTGACACATCATCCCCCTAAGGAAAATGAATCATTTAACTTGACGAGAACCGATTCTTTCAATCCCATTAATGGTTGATCAAGGTTTTGTTTGGACTTCACCTCAACCACTAAATATACTCGTAGTTATGATGGACTATAGAACCCCCATTTGGAGAACGTTCCAATTGCACCCCCAACCGAGACAACCTATGAACTACGTTCCCTAGGTCTTTCTTGGCTTCATAAATGTGGCATACACTACCCATTGTCATAGGACTTAGGGAATCCACCACCATATTAGCCTTGCTGCGGTGATAGAGGACACTCATATCGTAATCTTTCAACAACTTTAACCACCTTCTTTTCTGGAGGTTGAACTCTTCTTTTGTAAAAACATATTGGAGACTCTTATGGTCGGTAAAGACATCAACATGAACCCCATACAAGTAATGCCTCCATATTTTTAAGGAAAACACCACGGCCGCTAACTCATGGTCTTGAGTGAGATAGTTTTTGTCATGTACCTTAAGTTTCTTGGAAGCATAGGCTATGACCTTTCCATGTTCCATAAGAATACACCTAAACCCACACGGGATGCATCAAAATACATAACAAACCCTTTCTTACCCTCAGATAAGGTCAACACCGAAGCGAAAGTAAGCCTATCTTTCAATAATTGGAAGCTTTTATCACATGCCTCGACCACTCAAATTTCTTACACTTCTTGGTCAAAGTAGTAAGGGGAGATGCAATGGATGCAAAACTATCCACGAACCTCTGATAATAACCCGCTAAACCAAAAACTTCTAATGTTGATTGGAGTCAATGGTCTGGGCCAAATTTACACCGCCTCCGGTTTCCTTGGGTCCACATGAACTCATTCACAAGAGATGATATGCCAAAGAAATGCCACTGACCTAAATCAAAACTTATACTTGCTATATTTGGAAAACATGATGTTCCTTGAGGCATTGCAAAACTACACTAAAATGACCTACATGATCAGTCTATATACCAAGATATCGTCAATGAAGACAATGAAAAATGAATCTAGCTAATTTCAAAACACCTATTCATTAGGTCCATCAACACTGTCGGAGCATTAGTGATATCGAGTGCCCATACATAGTTCGAAAGGACATCTTTTGTACATCCTCACATCTCACCCTAAGTTGGTGATACACCAACTATCACACCCAGAGAGTAAACCAAGGATGAGACTGGAGTCGTCGTCCTCTCAGAGGGCTCAAACAAGCGTCTTGGCATTCGTCATAACATGTAATCAGTTATAATTTGCGGAATATTAAACACTTCTACATTCTACTTGAAATATACTTAGACTTCATACTTATCATTCATAAACCATACAACATTCTAAGAAATAGTATCACATATATAAAACCATCTATAGAGAGCAAATATGGACTAATAAATACATAGTCAATATGAGGACCTACTAAGACTTGTAAAAAGAGTTCCAAGCTTCTTCAAATCGGCCTCCTTAACTTCAATGGCCGGAACCTAAAGTTATACTAATCTAAAGTTATGGGGTTAGTACACCACATGTACTAAGTATGGGTATATGCACATAACATATAAGGACATGCATGAAAAAGGATCATTTTTCGCTTCATTAAAAAAAACATGCTAAGTTATGTGAACCTCTTCAATGCACATACCGTACAACCTATGCAAGTCAATGATTCCATCAACATAAAGAATGATTATAATTAAAGAAAAATTATCATAGAGTCATGTTAACTTTTCATATTCAATAGATCATATAACATAGAATAAAAAGATACTTACCAATGATTCATCCCTAACCTATAAGTGCAATGGTCACGTGAAGCCCCATAACCCAACAAAACAAAGTAGATAAGATAGGATACAATAAGGAAAGCTTTTCTTCATATAACTTGTAACATAATTAGTCATCACTTTATATAGGAATATAACCCAATAACATATTCATCATAGTGACCAACATCATATAAAAGTATCATCATGTATCATAAACATAAACTTTTCATGTTGTCATATTTCATACGAACAATCTTCTAGGACTTACCTTAGAGTCAACTTGTCCAATGTCTAGTTAGAGTCCCATACCCCTACCTCTAGTAAATAGAATTATCAAGTAACCCAAGTCAATGTTTATTTACTTGTCTTTAATTTTACATGAGGGAACATATGCCTTAACCGACATAGACCATGTGAACTAAACATGGAATCCGGTATCATAAAACCACATACAGAAAAAGGTGGTCTACCAGTCAAAGTAGAACCTAACATGACGTAGCTTTCTAAGTGGATCCACTAGCTAGTATCCTTTGGTGGCAACATAGGTCAAGAACTAGAAGATGTATTAGAGACTTATAGTTCCACATTACATAACAGACTCAATATCTTGAGAGTCATTGTGAATCTACCTTTCCACTAGGGAAGGGATAACTCTCATATCTAGTTCATTGGTGCTTAACATAAGTCCCTTTCTTGAAATAACCTTTAAGTTGTATTTTATCACAAACTTATCATAGGTCATAGGATATTAACTCCTTGTATAAACATATTCATGAAATCTTTGTGATTAGTTGAGAATTTCCCTTCATCATAACCCTTCGTATGTGAGATTAACATAACATAGTCATCTTATGTAAAGCATCCAAGAGAATATAATAGCTTTCATTTTTTATTCTTATCATGAACTCACATTTATCATGTTCATAGACCAGCATACTCAAATATAAATATATACATACTTCCATAACATATCATCATAAATTTATAGGCTAACATAAACATTGGAGAGTAATCACACTTACATAACTTACCTTTTGCTTCCATTAACTTTATTCATACCATATTCATAACCATACTTAGTGAAACACTCAATAGCATAATCAACAACAAATCATCAAATCACATACACGATCAATGCATAATGTAGGGTAAGGAAAAAAGGTCATTTAAGAACTCATTCTAGTCATATTTTCAAATTACTAAGGTTACGTGTCATCAAGCAGGGGTATAACCCATTTGAAACCAATAAATTGATATTATACATCCTTCACACGAAAATACATCCTTACAAGTCAAATTAATCATAGAAAACAATTGCTTTGCATCAAAAAAACATAAATATGGAATTATGAAGAAAACCCGTTTTGTAGAGTAAAAACCCTAGTATTTGAAGTTCTTGAAAACATATCTTGAAAGTCTTGGGGAAAGTTATCCTAAGAGTGAAAAACCCATACTTATAGATGAATAATCCGCGAAAATTAGATGAAAAAATTGAGGTCTTAATCTTCTTCCTTAAGCTCTTCGTGTTCTTCAATGGATTTTGAAGAAGAGAGTGTTTTTCAGAGAATGAGAGAAATTTAGTTTGTTATGGTTTTGGACGTGTAAAAGTGGTGTAAAACTGAACAAATATCATTATATAGTAGTCCTATGAATTACCCAAATGACCCTCCACCTAAATAGTTCTTCTTAATAAGTTAAATTACAAAAAATACGATTTTAACGATTCTGGAAAGTAGCTGCATGTCGCGGGGCTATATCCCATCATTTTTATTAAATTTTGTAGTTAAGGCAGTGAGGTCCATGTCAGACTTTCATTGCGATGCTTCCTCTCAAATATTGTGGCAGAACACCTCGTGTTCAGCACGCGTTACTCACCACACATCCACATCTTTCGTGCTCGCGGGCTGCCAAGCAGCCTACCCACGCATGTTTGGGTCCTTCCCAAGGACCCTTTGGGTGATCCTTGGGATGTTACCGGATGTTTGGAACCTTTATACTACATACTACCCAAAAAAGGTCACTTTACAAGTTTGGACTTCATTTGACACCTCAAAACATTCACCAAACATAGGGACGTCAACTAGTTGAAAAATAGCTAATTTCCAGACGTCAGGGTCTTTCTTAGTCATTTTGGATATAAATTTTTCAAAATGAGTTTATTATATTAATATAGGCCTAGAAACATCATTTAAAACATTGTTCAATGGATTAACCTCTAGTCTAAGTCATGAAATTTCTGTAGTGTTGCATTATCCCCCCCTCGAAACATTCATCCCTGAATGACACTAAAATATTTTTGAGGTAGAAATAGACTCAATAATATCATAAAAACAAATCAACAACATAAAAATCATAAAGAGTCACAACTCATAGGAGTATATCACAACTCCTTACAACACATATCATAATTGTAAGACCCCAAAACGAGATAAGGTTTCCAAAGACTAACATGTTTGTAATAAGGTTCTCAGGTCCTAAAATGACTTATAATATGGTTTATATGCAGTGTGTAAAGTTTAATGTTATTTGGATGTCGAACGTCAAGGGACAACTAAAACGTTTGACGACTAGTAACCTATGTGCCTCATGTGTCCATGTGTATTTATAGACTGTATGTCATGAGATTATTAAGTAATAAAATGATATATAATGATTTTTAAATATGGTATATGTAGTCTCTATAATTTTGGATGTCAAACGACAAAGAACGTCCAAGGCATTCGAAAGATAGCCCTTAAGACGCTTAACGTGTGTCTTTATGGAGCCTAGCTGTTTGGACGAGTTGCAGGTGTTTTATTTGAGTTAAACTTATGTGGAAGGTATAAAAATTATTTAAGGTTTTTATGTATGTTGGAAATGTCTACGACTTCTAAAGGACCCCACAAGAAGAACTCATGGCTGGTCGAGACACTGCCTTGGCAGTGTTAATTGACGGACCAAACGATGGCGTGTTGGTCAACCAACGGCCCGTAGGTGACGTCTCGTCTATATGTACTTATCAGGAGACATATTAGCCAAAATTTTGGCTAAGTACCAGTCAACAGAAGCCCAAGTACTGCTAGTAGACTGACCTACGACCAAACGATTGCTCCATCGATGGTGGCGTGTAAACTGGTGCCTGATTCTGTTTCATTTAAGAGGTGAATGGGAAATTTACCCCACATCATAAAATTATTATAATAGGTTTATTTAGCTACTTTTGGGTGTATATAAGTCATCTAACACGTGAAGAACCCATTACAAATCCTCTCCCACGAATTGAACCTTTTCCCTCCAAAAATATTGTCCCTAGAAACCACCATTGTTGGTGAAATTAAAGAAAAGCTTTGATATTGAATTTCCATTAATGAATCATAAATTTTTAGAGGTTTTCAACTAGAAAATGGTATGGTGATCCTTCATCTCTAGTTATCCTTTCATCTAGAGAGTTAATCTCAATGCTTTCAAAAGAGTTTGCATGAGCAAAGTTCTCCTTCTTCAAGCTAGCCATGGGTTCTTTTTTAAATTGATTTCAAATGAATCATATGAATGCATTGATGATTATCTACTGATTTGGAGGTAATTTCAATCCTATTGCATGATGAACCCATGCTCTTTTACAAACTCGATTTTAGCCTATTTATGACTTTATGATCGTGATTGTATGCATATAAATTTGAGATTCAATTGTGTTAATATGATTATATCTAATTTTTAGTATGTATATGACTAATAACCCATGTAAGTGAAATTGGTTGATGGTCTATGTCGTTTTACCTTCTAGTATGTTAATGTTTTGTACTAGTTTAACATGACCTTGTAGTAGCTTATGCTTTACTTCATTTATGATTATGGAACCTTAAGATACTTCCATATACTTGATTTATTAATAAAAAGTAGTTAATGGTCAATGATGACAAAAGGCTAAAGGATTGGTTAGGATTCCTCTTCTCTTCTACTTCTCTATATCTTTATAGTAATGTTGATGAAGCCTTGTATGGCATTGTATGGTATGGTCCACTTATGGTGGTGGTGTTTACTTTATTGTCATTATATATGTTTTTACCATTGCATTGACGACAAATTGATGAATATATGAACGTGTGCTTACGATGATACTATGAGAAGATTATGCCTACTTTCCTATTCTAGTTTTGATCTAGGATATATATCTATTGTATGAGCATGTGTATATACATGTTAGGATAAAATATAGGTGCTAAAATTGATGATTAAAATGGTTAATAATCTCTTATCTATGTACCCCTAGCACAAGTTAGGAGTCTTAAGTGAATTGTGAATTTGACATGTCTCCTATGCTATTGTGTGTTGTGTGGTTTATGCTTGATAGAATATTATGGACTAAGAGGGTGGATGCATCAATGTGTGGTTGATAGCCATTATTTGATCATTTTGACCAATTTACACAAACACCACACAGTATGCATGCTTACAATGTAGTGAATATTCATCATGTCTAATGAAAACTTGTTTTCATATTCACTAGTGTCTACTACAATGCATGTAAAAGTATATGTATGTAAAGTATGTTATGTATTCCTTAGTTGGATTAATTTATAGGTGTACTAGTATAGGCAAGGTATGGAACTTTGCCTATGCATTGCCCATGTGTACCTTGATAGGATAGTTCTAGTTTTGGTTTCCATATGTATGAATATGAATGTATGAACATGTGTGAATTAAGGTGTTATGTGAAAGGGTTGATCAAATATATGTATACACACACATGTATGAAGCTCTAGTCATGAGAGGGGTCTCGAATGGTGTATTCACGTGTACCTAAACTAGATGATGCTTTACATATGCTATGTTCATGTGAAGGGAATCTATACATGATTTAGGTTGATGAACTTTCATCTATGACCTATGAGTTAAGAAAATGTGGGGATGACTATCCTAAACCTATGTTTTATAAAGTGAAAATATAGTAAAGGCTTTTTCAATAAAGGGAACTTAGCTTAGCACCGAGTGAACTTGAATATGGGTGTGTGTTCCTTACAATGTGGTAAGGTAGGTCATTACAAATCTCACGAGGTGCATAATCACATTTTCTCAATTGGAACAAAATGGGTTTCCCTAAGTGAATAACTATAATTCCTAATCTTAGAATAAAAAGAGTTTTCACATGTATCTCTAAGTTCCATAACTATGTTTCCACCAGAGGATACTAGCCAGTATATCCACCTAGAAAGCTATGTCACATTTGATTCTAATTTTGCCAGTAGACCACCTCCTATCGGTGTGGGGTTTTATCAAACTAGAATCCATGTTTAGTATCACATGGTCTATGTTGGTTAAGGTTATAGTTTCCCTAAAGTAAATGGACAATGGAAGTAAATGACTAGGTCCCTAACTATAATGACTTAGGGGAGGTTACTTAGGATAGGTGGAAGTAATGAAACCATGAAGACATTACACAAGTAAATCCTTAGGAAGTTCTAGAAAGGTGTTCTAATGAATGTCACTATGTATGTCTTCCGTATGCGTGATATTGTAGTATTTTTCTACATGTTATGAATATGTGCATGATATGAGTCTTTATACATGATGTTGATCTTGTTGACTGATGTACCGTGGTTTCATGGTACTTCAAATGCTTTTTCTTTAAGTTTAGCGTGTGTCTAAGGCTTCTTTGAAGTAGTTTTAATGTATTTTTCTCTGTGGTTGCAGAAAAAATGTCTAGAATGAAAATGCTAAAGATTGTGCTCAAATTTGCAGAAGTAATGACCGATAGAACCATCGATTGTTCGTCGACTCATCAACGATCCGAAGGTGGCAACCATCGTTAGAAGATTTATGTTGCAAAGGAAAGATAAGAGAATTTTGACTAAGTGCAGGGCTATGGAAGGGATGAAGGACCGTCCTGGAAAAATGTTGGTGTTAACAGAATGTTGCCGCAGTACCTGATTTTTAAAAAATTCTAAATATGGAGCAACGACGTCCATCGACAGAATAGGTACATTGAGGACTGTCATTTGGGTCAGTCGATGGTAATAAAATGATGGAGAAGATAGCAGGTGAAAAAGAATTGAAGTATGGACCGATGCAGGCATGGATGATCTGTAATTCCCTCGATGGTCCGTCCGTAAGGTCATCGACTTGAGACATGTTTTGGATAAAAGTTTTCCTTATTTAAGTTTCCCTTTATTTTTAGGACTCAGTTATTATAAATAAGACTAAAAACCTCGTTTTTGGGGTGATTTCTTTGTTAATTTTGAGATTTGTATTGTTGGTTGTTGAACATTGGGTTTTAGAAAATACTTCACTTTTCTGGAATCGATTCTTACAATATTTTTAATAATTGAAGTGATTTTCTACATTTTCTTCAAACTGGTTAAAGTAAGGACATTTTCTCCTTTTTAATCAATATGAATTGTGTAATTCTTGACATGGTTAACAAAATTAACAACTAGGGTTGTGGGAACCATGGGTAACTAACAAAGTAGAACTAGTTAAAATAACAATTCTAGAATAGTGTCTTGCATGTATTCATAATTCTTTCTTTTAGAAGTCTTTTAAACGGTGGACAATGTTAGAACCTGCCTTGTTGCTACATGCCAGACAAAGGAGGTAGATAATAAGAAAAGAATTATGAACGTATCTTTAGTTTACACTATCTAATAGGCTAGTATCAATTGGTGCGAAGAAATGACTAATCCATACAACGATTATGATGCATAATATTAGGTAAAAGGTAACGTTGAGTAAAGTATACACACGTAGCTAGACCAAGGTGCGGAGTGAAATCCACTAGTTCCCGGACCAAGGAATTAGGATATATAACTTACCACTTTGCATGCAAGATACTAGGACAGAGTTGTTATTACTATGGTTACTGTGTTATGAACCTATGGGGAACGCTTACACCCTAATGTCTCTCATCATTTGATAAACATCAAATATTTGAACTAGCTACTTGTTTACTTAGAGTTAATTAATTACTTTTGTTACACAAAGTCCCCCCTTTATTTGTTTGTTTCAGGAAAAGACTTGACTAAATTGAAGTAATCGTAGATTAAAGTTAAGTCTAAACCTTTTTCCTTGTGGGATCGACCCCAACTTAACATTTGGGTCCTTTACTTGATACAACCCCTTATAATTCTTTACATAAGTATACTTTGAGCGTAACAAATTTTGGCGCTGCTGCAAGGGAAACTGCCTTTTAGATTAACTTTAGGACATTACCAAAATTTTAGTCAACAATTTTTTGACTTAAATTTTTCTTTTTTTTATTTTTATATCTCGCAGGTCTAGCTTAAGTGTATGCCAAGTACACGGATTTGAGGAGAACCAATACTTGCACTTGATCCAGAACTAAACTTCACACTTCTCTTAATGAATATTCAAAACAATCCTGCTTATATCGATGATAATATAAAACTTTTACTTCCCCCGCAGGTTGATGCTCATAATCGAGTGGTTGTGGTAACTAGTAGCTTGATGTAGATGCTCACCACTAGAGGTTTGTTTTCGGGGCTACCATTTGAGGATGCACGTGCTCACATCGATAAACTAAGGTCGGTGTGTAAAAGTTGTGTAGAGAGGCCATACTTCGACATGGATGTAATTGGATTAAGTGTTGTCTCTCTCTCACTGACGGGGGAAGCCGCATTTTTGTTTATTGGGTTGCCCTACAATTCAGTCTATACCTTGGAGAAATTGAGGGATGTGTTCCTAGCAAGGTATTACCCGGTTTCTAAAAAGCTAAACCACAAAGATAGGGTGAACAACTTTGTTGCATTACCAGGTGAGTCAATAAGGAGTTCTTGGGATATGTTCACCTCATTTTTGAGAACTGTCCCAAACCACCGCATTGATGATGAGTCACTAAAAGAGTACTTCTATCAGGGACAAGATGATAATAATAAAGCAGTGCTTGATACAATTACATGTGGTTCTTATGGGGAGTGTACTTATGAATAAATCACTGAGAAGTTAAAGAAAATCTCTGGAAATAATAAGCTTGGAGCACTAGGAAGCGGATACTGCGAGAAACACTTCTGCAGTGCAAGCTTCACATAACCAACCAGTAGATGAGATTCGTGAAGAGATGGCTCAAATGAGAACTGAGCTTGGGTTGGTTTTAAAACATGTCACAGGGGGTGGATAGAAGGTAAATACGGTGAACTATTTGGCTAAACCACTTCAATCGATTGGTGAGTACTACTATCAAGAAGATTCTTATGCGGTGAATGAGAAGACGGGGGGTGTCGGCCGAATGCCCAAGGCTCCAATAAGAAAAATTGATGCCAAGGTCAAGGAAATCAAGGTCGGAACTATGGGAATTACAACTGATAGGGTCACTATGTTCGAGATGGCAACTACAACTACGATAAAACCTTCAATCGGGGTAACTATGGTAACAAAAACGATCAGAGTGGGCCCTATGTTCCACCTCAAAATCGGAAGTTGCTCCTAGAGATGGTTGAGGTAGTATGTCAGGAGAGGATATGTTGCAGAAGATGATGAGAAGGTTTGATGCTAGTGATGAGCACGACAAAGAGTTGAGTGGTGATTTAGCAAATATTGGGAAAAAAATTGATGCACATGCAATCTCAATCAAGCATCTTGAGTTGCAAATGGCCCAATTGTTCTTCTACTTTGAACCCACCCCAACAGGGTACTCTTCCCAGTAATACTGTGTAGAATATAAAAAATGATAGAGACCGTATGGCGGTCACTAATTGAGGGGGTAAGCAGACCATGGATCAACATATTCCATCTAGCATCGAAGATGAGAAGAGAGGAGATTATGAGATAGACGAAGTTAGTGATGAGTTGGTTGATAAATCGGGGAAAGAAGCTGAGACATCCCAAAAAGTGACCCCCATTCCTAGACCACCACCTCCATTTCCGCAAAGATTGCTGAAAAAGACTAAGGATGGTAAATACCGACGATTTATTACGATGTTGAAACAACTTTCCATCAATGTCCCTTTGATAGATGATCTTGAACAAATGCCCGATTACCCCAAGTTCATGAAATATATGGTCAATAAAGAGAGATGGGATAGTTTTGAGGATGATGATTGGATGCAACAATGTAGTGCTATTTCTACAAGGTCTCTTTTGCAAACAAAAGAAGATCCGGGTGCTTTCACTATCCCATGTATAATCAGGTTTTACACTTTGCTAAAGCATTAGGTGATATTGAGTAAATAATAAATCTCATGCTTGTCTCTATTTATAATAAGTTGGGTTTAGGTAACCCAAAGCCCACTGCGATGCGGCTACCGATGGTCGATTGAACGGTGAAGAGGCCTATTGGGATAATTTATGTGTACTAGTAAAAGTAGAGTCATTTATTTTTCCAGCCGATTTTGTTATACTTGATTGTGAGGTGGACTTTGAAGTGCGTATTATTCTTGGGAGGCCATTCCTTGCAACCGGTCTTGCCTTAGTTTATATAGAGAAAGGGCAAATGAATTTTTAGTTAAACAATGAATAAGCGATTTTCAAAATTTGTTGGTCCATGAGGCAAAATGATGACCTCCAATTGGTATCTGCGATATCCTACAAGGTTGAGAGTTCATCCGAGGTACAAATAGAAGAGCGTCTTGGTGTTGAGGCACTAGCGGCAGTTATCATGAATTTGGATAGTGACTGTATTGAAGAGTATGGGTCATTGGTTGTGGCCCTGATCAAGGTGATGTTCAATTCAAACCAAATAAGTTGGATTTAGATATGAAGCATCACTAGTCTCGACCTGCGAAACCATCGATTGAGGAGGCTGTAAAATTTAATCTTAAGGCTCTACCACCTTCTCTTAGGTATGTTTCTTTAGGAAGGTGACACTTTGCTGGTAATTATTGCATTGAATATGCAACAAGTAGAGTGTTTGGTTGAAGTGTTAAAGAGGCTCAAGAGAGCTATCGGATAGACTATTGCGGATATAATTGGGATCCCTCCCGGTATTTGTTCACACAAAATCCAACTCATGCCGGATCATAAGACCAATATAGAGAACCAGAGACGTTTAAATCCACCTATGAAAGAGGTAGTGAAGAAGAAAATTATTAAGTGGTTTGATGCGGGAGTCATATATTCGATCGCTGATAGTTGTTGGGTATGATCTTTTCAGTGTGTGCCCAAGAAAGGGGGAGTGACTATGGTCCCTAATGAGAAAAATGAGCTTGTTTCAATGAGGCCTGTGACCGGATGGAGAGTGTATGATTACTGGAAATTGAATGCATGGACTGAGAAAGACTTTCATGGATCAAATGTTGGATAGGCTTGAAGAAAAAGAGTGGTATTGTTTTCTTTATGGTTATTCGGGTTACAACCAAATATCTATTGGCCCATAAGATCAAGATAAAAACACTTCTACTTGTCCTTATGGAAATTTCGCGTTCAAGAGGATACCCTTCGGGTTGTATAATGCATCGGCTATTTTTTCAGAGATGTATGATGTTCGTATTCTGTGATATGGTAGAGGATACCATTGAGATATTTATGGATAATTTTTCTATTATTGGTGACTCGTTTGATCATTGTTTGAATCACTTATCCAAAGTTCTCAAAAGAGGTGAAGACTGCAACCTTGTGCTAAATTGGGAAAAATGTCACTTTATGGTGAAAGAGGGTATTATATTGGGCCATTGCATCACGGAGAAGGGTATAGAGGTTGAGCTAAAGTCGAGGTGATAGAGTGACTTCCTCCACCCATCTCTGTAAAAGGTGTGAGGAGTTTCCTTGGGCATGTGGGTTCATCAATGATTTTTTTAAAATTGCACATCCTCTGTTCAAGTAACTTTACAAAGAGTGTATATTTTATTTTGATGAATCCTATCTTAAGGAATTTGGTGAGTTGAAGGAGAAATTGGATTATGCGCCCATTATTATTTCCCCGGATTGGAGCAACCCATTTGAGGTGATGTGTGATGCTAGTGGGGTTGAGCTTGGTGTTGTTTTGTGTCAAAGAAGGGATAAATCCTTCACCCCATTTACTATGCCAGTAAAGCCCTTAATGAAGCCCAAAAGAACTACACTATGAAAAAATTAGATCTCCTTGCGGTGGTCTTTGCTTTAGAGAAATTTCACTCCTATTTTCTTGGCACAAGAGTTATAGTGCATACAGATCATTCTGCCTTGATATATTTGATGGAAAATAAGGATGCAAAACCGAGGTTGATTCGTTGGGTATTACTTATGCAAGAATTTTGGTTTGAAGTGAAAGGTAGAAAAGGGACTGAAAATCCAGTTGTCGATCACTTGTCCCGACTAGAGGATGAAGATATGCAAGAATTGGGTGAAAAGTCTTAAATTGATGATACTTTTCTTGAAGAGCGTGTATTGGCCGCTTCTCAAGACTTGATTCCATGGTTCATTGATTTTGTGAATTACATGGCTAGTGATATCGTCCCATCGAACTTGTCCTCTCATCAAAGGAAAAAGTTCATGCATGATGTGAAAAATTTCTTTTAGGATAAGCCATATTTATATAGGAGTTTCGCAGATGGGATTATTCGGCTTGTGTGCCAGAAGTCGAGATGTTTAGTGTTTTGGAAGCATGAGACTCCTCGCCTGTGAGTGGGAATCATAGTGGTATTCAGAAATACCATAAAATTATTCAATGTGGCTACTATTGTCCAAACATCCACCAAGATGCTCATGAGTTCGCCAAGGCATGTGATACATGCCAATGAGATGGAGGTGTTTCTAGACGGCAAGAACTTCCATTAAATCCCATTTTTGTAATTGAGTTGTTTGACGTGTGGGGTATTGAAATTATGGGCCCCTTTTTGAGTTCTCATGGAATGAAATATATTCTTATGGTGGTTGATTATGTGTTAAAATGGGTGGAATCCATAGAACTTGCAAATGATGAAGGGATGAGTGTCACCGCATTCTTGAAAAAGAACATATTTTCAAGATTTGGCACCCCAATGGCCATTATTAGTTATGGGGGATCACACTTCTGCAACAAGTTGTTCAACGGGTTGTGGGTTCGCCAAAATGTGGCCACACCATACCATCCTCAGACTAGTGGGAAAGTTGAGGTGTCAAGCAGGGAAATCAAGCATATTCTTGGAAAAACTATGAACGTGAGTAGAACGGATTGGTCAAGGAGGATTGATGATGCTATTTGGGCGTACCGGACAGCTTACAGGACGCCCATAGGTATGTCTCCATACCAACCAGTATATGCGAAGGCTTGTCACTTGTAGGTTTAGTTCGAGCATAAGGACAAGTGGGCAATCAAGAAATTGAAGATGGATTGGAATGAAGCAGGGGAACAAAGGTTGAATGGGTTAAATGAGGTTGATGAGTTTCGCTTGAAGGTATATGAAAGTTCAGCCCTCTACAAAGAAAAGATGAAGAAGTACCATGACCAAAAGATTGAGAAGCGAGATTTTGTGGTTGGGGATTTGGTTCTTTTGTTAAACTCTAGGTTGCACTTGTTTTCCGGCAAACTCAAGTCCAAATGAACTGGTCCATTCTTGATCACCCAATTTCTCTCATAGAGAATTTTGTTGGAGAATCAGGAGGGTGTAAGGTTCAAAGTGAACGGTCAACAAATCAAATTCTACCTTGGGCATGCTGAGAAGGAGAATGAAGTGATCGAGGCATACCATATCTATTATGTCTGAGTAATGAAGAGTCCTGCATCATGTCGCGACGTTAAATATGGCGCTGATTGGGAGGCAACCTAATATTTATCCTTTAGCCAACAATAGGTTTTTTGTTATTTTAGAAGCGTAGTTGCATTATTTATGTTTTTCTAACTTAATGTCACGTATGAATTTTCTCTTATTTATTTTTTTAGAAGTGTTGGCTAGAGAGTAAACTAGGGACCAAGCCTAAAAAAAGTCCAGAAAATACAAAAAGATTAGTTTATTAGGTGTTCAATGTGCAGAGACAAAATCCTCAGAAATCTATAGAAAATTGGTCTTGTGCACTAATAGGCGGACCAATCGACGGACCGTCATCAAGTAAACGGACCATCGGTATGATCCGTCGATCCCAGGTTTGCTTCACCTACCACCCTATTTTATATTTTTTATGAATTGGGAACAATTTCAAGATCTTTTGTTGGGGGTGAGGTAAATTGAAAAAGAGTGCTAGGGTGAAGTCTGAATAGCCGATCTCACAATCCTCTTTTGTTGTTTTCTTGCCTGTGTTCTTTTTCTCCAAGAGACTGGTTATTTTAATGTTGAACCGGCACATTGCTATCTTTGTACATACTATAGTTATGACATCTGAAGCATGATAGGGCATGGTGAATGATGAATGTGTGTCTCTATACATAGCATAGAGATACACCACTACATGAACCGGAATCTAAAAGCTCGAACTAGGTGTTTGATAATCTGTTAGGGTAATGAGGTGTTAAGTAAGTGTGACGAAAGTTGAATATTCCACCGTTGGTACGGATCTAGAACTTGCCCGGTTAGTCCTTCTAAAAGTAATCAGTGATAGACAATTAGGAAAGGATCATGGGCCCTTTTACAAAGTTAGCAAATGTTTAGAACTATTAAAAGAAAACCAAATAAAATTAATCCCTTCTTGATCCAAATGATTTGAGCTTAAAATGGACCTTTTTTTCCACCCAAATTTATCTTTTCTGTGAACAATGTGTTGGCCCTGGTCCCTCCTTGGACATCTGTACCTTAGCTTATACCAAAAGCATAAGTTGAGGGTGGAACAACCTCGTCTTGGCCCTGACCCAACCTTGGGTATTGTTTATCTTAACTCATGGCAAAGCCATGAGTTGAGGGTGGTATTATAATGAATGATCCCGAAAGTGGGGTTGAAAGAATAAAGAGAGATAAAGAAGAAAAGAAAAGCGACTCAAGTAAAGTTGAAATCAAGTGAAAATTTGAAAAGAAAATAAAAAATATTAAAAGAAGATTCATTTACACAAAAGAAGAAAGAAAGGAGAAAATCAAGGCAAATGAATATAAGAAAATTAACAATAGGGCGGAATAAATGATGAAAAGATAGGACGCTTAGACGTTATGTCAATGAGGGAACAAGTCAATAAAATGCATCCAAATGTACCCTACCTGACCCTGAACCTACGTGAAAAGTTAAGAACGTCCTATCGTGATACTGAGAGTCTAATATGGTGAACCTAAAGCAGTGAGTATATGGGAAATCCTATGGCGACAAACTATTAATGAGATGAGAAGTAGCTCTTAGAGTGAGTGTTAAAAAAAAGTCCTTATACTCGAACTGAAATAATTTTCTGAAAAAAGAGGATATTTTTTTTAAAGAAAGGACACAAATTGCAATACTGGAAATTTGGCACCTTAGTTACAAATAAAAGAGGGGAGGTGTCGGTGCGTGATGAGTTTGTGCCATGGTATGATCTATATGATCGATCCTAATAGTGATATCATGCTAAACATAATGAAAATAATCAGGATTTATAGTGAGATGATTGGGAAAACTAAACTAAGGATACTTTTGTACAATTGTTTTTGTGATGAGTGATAGTATGTCGTGTGAGGACAAACAACCAATTTAAACAGAGGGTGTTGATGTACCATGGTTTCGCGGTACTTTAAATGCTTTCTCCTTAAGTTTTGTGTGTGTCATAGGCCACTTTGCAGTAGTTTTAATGTATTTTTATAGTGTGTTTGCAGGAAAACTGTCCCATTAGAAGATGCTAAAGACTGTGCTCAAAATTGTAGAAATAATGATCTACGGAGCGATCGACGGTCCGTCGACTCATCAACGGTCTGTAGGTGGCAACCGTCCTTTCAAGATTTATACTGCTAAGGAAAGATCAGGGAATTTTGACAAAGTGTGGGACTACGGACGGGATGACGGTCCATCATCTTATCGACGGACTGTCCTGGCAAACCATTGTTGTTAATAGAATGTAGCACATTACCTGATTTTTAAAAGATTATAATTATGGATCAACGAAGGCCATCGATAGACCATAATTTTGGTACTTCGATTGTAACAGAATGATGGAGAAGGTAGCAGCAGAAAAAGAGTTCAAGTATGGACCGACGGAGGCATCAACAATGCATCGTTCCCTCGACGGTCCATCGGTGCGGTCGTCGACTCGAGATGCATTTTGGATAGAAGTTTTCCTTATTTAGGTTTCCCTTTATTTTTAGGACTCTTTTATTATAAATAGGACTAAAAACCTCATTTTTTGTGTGAAACTCATTGTTTATTTGGAGATTTGTTTTGTTGGTTTTTTAAATTGGATTTTGGGAAATACTTCACTTTTCTATAATTGATTATTACAAACTATGGAAACCATGGGTAACTAACAAAGTAGAACTAGCTAAAATAACAATTCTACAATAACGTCTTTCATGTATTGATAATTCTTTCATTTAGAAGTCTTTCTAACGTTGTCCAATGTTCGAAATCGCCTTGTTGCTACTTTATAGACCAAGGAGGTAGATAGTAAGAAAGGAATTATCAACATAGATTTAGTATGCACTATCTAATAGGCTAGTGTCGATTGGTGAGAAGTAATAACTAAGCCATACGTCGATTATGATTCTTAATATGAGGTAAAAGGTAAGTTTTAGTAAAGTACACACACGTAGCCGGACAAAGGTGCCGAGTGAAAATCACTAGTTGTCGGACCAAGGAATTAGGGATTGATAAATTACGACTTTGCATGCAAGATACTAGGAAAGAGTTGTTATAATTGTGGTTACCGTGTTATGAACCTATGGGAAACACTTAAACCCTAGTTTCTCTCATCATTTGATAAACATTAAATATTTGAACTAGCTACGTGTTTACTTAGACTTAATTAATTACTTTTGTTACAAAAAATCCTCCCATTAATTGTTTGTTTCTGGAAAAGACTTGACTAATTAGAACTAATCGTAGATTAAAATGAACTTTAAACCATTTTCCTCGTGGGATCGACCCCAACCTAACATTTGGGTTCTTTAGTTGATACGACCACTTATACTTCTTTAGGGATGTATAGTTTGAGTATATCATTAACTATATGATGAAGGTCATGCTTGACATAAACCTCCTCTTACTATGTTGATATATGACTTGGACGTAAAGCCTTGTGGTCTCATGATAGGTTTAGTAAGTGTGTGTGAGGTTATGGGGCCTTACATGTACATTGCACTAGTAGACATATAGTTTTTACTTAACTATGTCCTTATAGTTTTTACTTAACTATGTCTATGTTGTACTATACTTCTATGATGTTATGTGTTGTCTTGCGTAAATGATATGTATGTTTTCTTGTGATATTAAGGTGATGCATTGCACCAAGTATCACTAAAGGGTTACTTGGGAACTTAATGAACAAAAGAGAAGATGCTTCACTATTAAGAGAAAAAAGGCTTATTGTAATGTGCCTTAAGAATGCAATAAATTCTATATGTGATCTTATGTGATGTTTGTCCTTTTAATATGTTTATATGAAATATGTGAATAATATAAATACTACTTTTTACAGGTTTTATAAAGATTTACTCAAAAAGGTATGAAGTATGATTTCAAGAAAATGTCCTTTTTCGATGCATGTTTTTACATGGTTGCCCTGCTTAGTGCATTCTTGTACTAATCCCATTCTCCTCTACTTTTTACACAAAGTGTAGGTTATGGATGATTAATGGATGTCTATGATTGAGGAGATTGATATGTGATTCCCAAGCTCAAGGAAAGGGGTCCTTAAGTTCCAAGGATTCCCTACTCATGCCTTAATGTAAAATGTTTAAAGATTGTCTAGTTATGTCTTACGTTTTAAGGGTCCTGTCCCTAATGTATTCTAATATTGTTGATTTTAAGATAAAAAAGAGACTTAGAGTCTAAATATGTATTATGACTTATATTTAATGCATAGATGAGGTTCAGTTTCAAGCATATGATGTGCTATGAAATGTTTTAAATTTTCCACTAAATTTACTTTGTCAATGTGATGAATGATAACTATGGGCTTGTACAAGACCTCCGAGAGGTCAAGTCTGCCATGTTGCTTCTAGAGGTTGCTCAGTGGATTTACAACATTAGAGAACGTGGTTTTTAAAGTGGTTTAGGGTCCAAGAAGTCTCATATTGCCACGTCTAGTAGAGTCTTGTATCATTGGTTGTGAGTCGCGAAACATCAAATGGTACGAGAGGCTATATGATGATAGAGTTTCCCTTTTCATCATTCGCATATCGTGCCATATAACTCTACTCTATAAGATCTCTCTCTCTTATGTTTTCTTGTCCCGTAGTATTTTAAATTTGATTGCTTGGATGAGGTTGTTCCCTATGCTTGAGGGACAAAAGTTGAGTTTAAATGCTTATCTTGGTTTTATGGTTTGAATGAGTATATGTGAAGGTGAATTTTTGCATGTTTTGATGATGTGATGTCATTTATGGCTATACATGAAAACTTATGTGAAATAGCATGTTATGTTGAAAAATGTATGTCATGATATAGTTAAAACATGTTAGGAGTTAATATGGTTAAAATAAATTCTTTTGGAATGATGTGTTCCTCTATGGTTTTGCATGATAGTAGCCTTAAGCTACGATTTGAACTTCAAATGCTTAGTTACTACATATGGAAGCATGCTACCCTTAGATTTTTTACTTAAAGGTGTTCCATGTTTCCTTGTGTATACATGTGGTCCATAATAAGTTTCATAGTATGGATTAGAGTTCTTTGTATAAACATTTATCCTAGATGAGATGATAGCATACTTGTCTTGGTAAAGTTTGTATGTCATGTTGTCATTCTTTTCCCATCAATTGTGTAAATGTTGCATTTTTGGAATTTGAAAACATGCTCACTGTAATGATAGGTAGTTTACTGTAAAATTTTTGGGAAATCAACGAAACTGTTCTTTGATGAGATGTTGTCGAAATGTGTATAGAATTGGTACATATGGACATGATAATGAATGTAAAAACAGACTTTCTATTTTGAATGACGAATGAGAGACTTATGTCATGATGAGCCGTAGAATTGTTTCTAACTTGTTATTGAATTGAGAGTCCCTTGATGTTGTGGAACTGATGTTTCCCTAGAATTAGGGTAGTACTCTTATCTTTGTAGGATGATGATGTGGGTTTGATTGACATAGAAGTTACCTTACTTTAATGTTGAAAGAAAAGAAAGAGTTCTTTAAGGCTAAGTCTCCTCCACAGTTTCCCCTAATGATGTATGACCTTGGTATCCATTATATTGTATGAAAACCTTATGTGGTTAAATGGTATGACCAAAATTGATAATTGAGGATTAGGTGATAAGGTTTAGAATACCTAGGTTGACTTAATGTAAATTCCTTCTAAAATTGTAACCACTTTTAAGTGATGAAAATAAAGGTTGTTTAGTTAAGATACTCTTAAGGTTGGGCTAAGTTGCTCTTAAATTGGGTCTACCCTAAGTGGGGGATTGTGATGGAGTACTAAGGTTGTAAATATTTTCTACAATTGATTTTTTGTTCTTACTTGAAATTGAAATAATGAATTCTTAGTAAGCTTGTTCATGAATAGAGTCTTGCATAAAGTATGAATTCCATCAACTTTATATGTTTAGTATGTATTGATTGGCATTACCTTGATGATATTGTGGAGATTCCACAGTGCATGAAAGAATGTTTTTGATAAAATCCATTTTTGCTTATGTTGATTTACACCATGATATCCTAGTTGTGCATTTGACTTCATGAGATAAGATAAGAAGCATGACAATAGTCGATTATGAGGTGAAATGTTTAGACTTATAACTAAAAATTTAGTCTCTTTCAAATAAATGTATTGGGTCTCTTGAAAATTATGTGACTTGTATTGTTTGGGAAGCATAATTGTAGGCTCATTCTTGAAAAGTGAAAGCATGTTTAGATAAGTGCTCATGTGTGTGCCTATGATTTGTGTGATTCTTCTCAAAATATGTTTACTGTGAAGGTGAGTTTTACGTTATAAATTTATATTTTGTGAAATTTCTTCCTATTTGTTGTGATGTACTTGGTATGATCTACAATTTAAACTTCACTAGGAAGGAAACACGAGCATGCCTAGGTTCAAAATTTGAGAAATCTCGTTTTCAGAAGAAATTGACCTTATACCTTGCTTAGGTGTGAAATCATAATATATACAAGTAAGTGTGTTGTTGATAAGGACATTCCTCCATGGACACCACTAAACATTGTATAGTTGAGTATGACCTTCATGGCACTCGGTGTAATTAATGAAGATCTTTGTTGATGCAATTAACTCAAGTCTATGTGTAATGAAATATTAGTGCCTACCTCTTTTGAGTATTTTTGAAATATGCCTATGTGTGGACATTCAAGATTATTTCTTACTTAATTGAGGTGTAATGACCATGTTATGATTAGGAGAAGGATGTTCCTCCTATGAGAATAATAAGAGCCTTTGTGTTTAATGCATTAAAGAGTGAGTGAGTAATGGTTTTGCTTTCTTGTGTGCAATAAGTGCTAAAATGTATTGATGTTGTCATAAATTTTATGTAATTTTATCTGATGCAATTATTTCCTTGTTGTGGTTAAAGAGTCCTAAGTGTCATTCGAGGACGAATATTCCTAAGTTGGAGATATTGTAAGACCCATAAATGAGATAGGGTGTCTAGAGCCTAACATGTTTGTATTAAATTTATATTTTCCTATAACTACATCTAATATGATTTAGAGGTAGTGTGTGATGTTTGAAGTGATTTGGAAGTCGAACGTGAAGGGACGACCAAAACGTTCAACGACTAGCCGCCTATGTGCCTCATGTGTCCATGCGTGTTTATAGACTGTATGTCATGAGCTTCTTAAGTATTAAATTGATTTATAATTATTTTTAGATATTTTATATGGAGTCTCGAGAAGTTTGGAGGGAAAACGACCAAGAACGTCCCAGGTGTTTCTTCATGGGGCCTAGTATGTTTGGATGAGTTGCAGGTGTTTATTAGGGTGAAACTTTTGTGGAAGGTCTAAAAATTATTAAGGTTTGTATGTAAGTTGGAAATGTCCACAACTTTTAAAGGGTTGTATTTACATTGGAAACGTCCGGGTACAACTTCTAAAAGGCCCCGCAAAAGGCCCCACAAAAAGGACTAAAGGTTGGTCGAGACACTGCCTTCGCAATGTCAATCGACGGACCAAACGACGGCCAGTTGGTCAACCAATGTCCCGTAGGTGAGGTATCGTCGATTGGTACTTATCTTGGGAGGGTCTCAAACCAACATTTGGCAAAGGAACAGTCAACGGAAGTCCAAGGACGGCCAGTCGATTGCTCCGCGATGGTGGCATGTAAACTGGTGCCTGCGTCTGTTTCATTTAAGGGGTAAATGGGAATTTCACCCCACGTCCTAACCTGATTCTAATAGGTTTATTTATCTACTTTTGGGTGGATATGAGTCATATAACACGTGAAGAACCCATTCCAATCCTCTCCCACTAAATGAACCTTTTCCCTTTAAAATATTCTCCCTAGAAACCACCATTGTTGGTGAAGCTCAAGAAAATCTTGGAGATTGGATTTCCATGTATAAATAATCAATTTAAGAGGTTTTCAACTAGATAAAGGTATGCTTATCCTTTATCTAGAGTTATCCTTCCATCTAGAGAGTTAATCTCAATGCTTTCAAACAAGTTTGCATGATCAAAGTTCTCCTTCTTCAATCTATCCATGGGTACTATCTTAAATTGATTTTAAAAGAATAGTATGAATGTATTGATTATTATATAATGGTTTGGACGTGATTTTCAATCTTATTGCATGATGAACCCATGCTCTTTCACAAATTCTATTTTAGCCTAGATCTTGTTCTTATGCCTATCGATTTGTGATTCAATTATGTTAATATTATTATTTCTACTTTATAGTATGTATATTGATTTATAATTGTTGATGAATTATCCATGTGAATCTATGTATGAAGATTTGAACAAAACTAGCCTATGTTTTATGTGTTCACTGTAAGTTTGGATTCATGGTAATTGTTATAAGATTTTAATTAGGTAAAGATCATTGTAGCTACTGTATTAACTTGATATTCTGAATAAATTGTGAGTATGAACCTTTACTGATCGAATCAAAGCAATCTTGGTAAGATTTACTACATGTTTTAGCTTATAGATTGATGATTTTAGCATGCTTATTATGAGATTTAATTATGTTAAAATTATGGTTTGCTACTTCCTATGATGTAATATGATTATGAATTATATTTAATGGATATAAGGTTTATTAATGCATGATATTTTGAATAGGATTAAAATATGTAAATCTATCCTGCATGAATTCCTAATATGAAGCATGTTAGAATGATCTAGAGTTTATTGGCAAATGTAGTAGCATCTCGTCTAAGCTATTATTTCTTGAAGCTACTGCCCTAGATTTATGATACTGACGAAATATGACTTATACTCAATGCACGTGAAATTGGCTGATGGTCTATGTCCTTCTAACTTCTAGTATGTTAATGTATTTTAATAGTTGTAACATGACCTTGTACTAGCTTAATCTTAACTTCAAGTATGTTTATGGTACCTTAAGATACTTTTCTATACTTGATATATTGATAAAAGAGTATTAATGGTCAATGATGACCAAAGGCTAAAGGATTGGTAAGGATTCCTCTACTCTTCTACTTCACTATTTCTCTATAGTAATATTGTTGAAGCTTGTATGGCATTGTGTGGTATAGTGCACTTATGGTGGCTGTGTTTACTTATTGTCATTATATATGTGTTGACCGGCCTTGAAGGCAAATTGATGAATAAATGAAAATGTGCTTGTGATGATACTATGAGAAGATTGTGCCTACTTTCCTATTGTAGTTGTGATCCAGGGTGTATGGCTATTGTATGAGCATGTGTATATCCATGTCAGGGTAAATTATAGGTGCTTCCATTGATGTGTAAAATGGTTAATAATCCCTTACCTATGTACCCCTATGTGAACTCATGAATATCACAAGTTAGGAGTCTTTAGTGTAATATGAAGTTGACTTGTCTCCTATGTTATTTTGTGTTGTGTGGTTTATGCTTGATAGATTATTATGGTCTAAGAGTGTGGTTGCCTCAATGTATTGTTGATAGCCATAGTGTGAGTATGTTGACCAATGTACACACACACTCACACATTATGCATGCTTACAATGTAGTGAATGTTCATAGTGTCTAGTTAAAGGTTGTTCTCATATACACTAGTGTCTACTTCTATGCATGTAAAGTATATGTATGTGAAGTATGTTATGTATTTCGTACAAGGATGACTTGATAGGTGTACTAGCATGGGGAAGGGTATGATACTTTGCCTATGCATTGCACATGTGTACCTTTATAGGATAGTTCTAGTTTTGGTTTACATATTTATGAAAATATGAATGTATGAACATATGTGACATAAGGTGTTATGTGAAAGGTTTGCTTACATATATGTATACACACACACATGAATGATCTAGTCAAAAGAGGTGTATTGAATGGTGTATTCATGTATACCCTAAATTAGATGATGCTTTACATATGCTATGTTCATGTGAAGGGTTTCTTTACATGATTTAGGTTGATGAACTTTCATCTATGACCTATGATTTAAGCATATGAGGGGATGACTCGCCTAAATATATGTTTTATAAAGTAAAAATATAATAAATGCTTTTTCAATAAAGGGGGAACTTAGCTTAATTAACACCGAGTGAACTTGAGTATGAGTCTGTGTCCCTTCCCAATGTAGGAAGGTAGGTCACCATAAATCTCATGAGTTGGATAACCACAATGGGCATAAATAGGGTTTCCCTAAGTGAATATTTATAATGCCTAATCTTGGCATTAAGAGGGTTTTCACATGTACCTCCAAGTTCCATAACTATGTTGCCACCATAGGATACTAGCTAGTAGATCCACCTAGAAAGAGATTTCACATTTGGTTCTACTTTGGCCGGTAAACCAACTCATTTCGATTTGGGGTTTTATGACACTGAATTCCATGTTTAGAATCACATGGTCTATGTCGGTTAAGCCTATAGTTTCCCTAATGTAAAATGTACAATGGAAGTAAATGACTAGGACCGTAACTAGAATGACTTAAGGGAGGTTACTTAGGATAGGTGGAAGTAATGAACCTATCTAGACATTGCACAAGTAGATCCATAGGAAGTTATATGAAGTTTTTCTAATGCATGTCACTTTCATGTGTTCTTTATGCATGACATTGTAGTATTTGTCTAATTTTTATGAAGATGTGCATGATATGAGTCTTTATGCATGTTGTTGATCTTGTTGACTGTATGAGGAAAGTTTTTTATTGACATAAATGAAGTGGTCTCCTCTTACTATGTTGATATATGACATGGATGTAAAGGCTTGTGGTCTAATGATAGGTTTAGTAAGTATGTGTTATGTTATGGGGCCTTACATGTCCATTGCACTAGTAGACTTAGATTGGGGGCATGAGTTAGGTTTTATAAGGTTCTATGTGAAGTGAAATAAGTATATGTGCATAATGACTAGGAGTTCACCGCAATGTCCTTATAGTTTTAACTTAACTATGTCTATGTTGTACTATACTTTTATTATGGTATGTGTTGTCTTGATTAGATGATTTGATGTTTTCTTGTGGGCTTAAGGTAATGCATTTCACCAAGTACCACAAAAGGGTTACTTGGTAAGTTAATAAACAAAAGAGAAGATGGTTCACTATTAAGAGAAAAAGGGCCTACTGTAATGTGCATTAAGACTGCAATAAATTCTATATGTGATCCTATGTGATGTTTGGCCGTTGAATAAGTTTATTTAAGAATGTGAATGATATATATACTATATTTTAAAGGTTATATAAAGATTTACTCAAAAAGGCATGAGGTATTATATAAAGAAAATCTCCGTTATCAATGCATGTTTTGGCATGGTTGCCATAGATAGTGAATTCTTGTACTTATCTCATTCTCCTCTACTTTTTACACAAAGTGTAGTTTATGGATGCTTAAAATAAAGGGGTCCTTATGTTCGAAGGATTTCCTACTCATTTCATAATGTAAAATGTTTAAAGATTGTATAGTTATGTCTTACGTTTTAAGGGTTGTGTCCCTAATGTATTATAATTGTTTTGAGTCTAAGATGAGAATGAGACTTCGAGCCTAAATATGTATTTTGACATATATTTTATGGATAGATGAGGTTGAGTTTCTAAAATATGATGTGCTATGAAAAGTTTTAAATTTATCGCTAAATTTACTATGGCAATGCGATGAATGATTTTTATGGGCTTGTACAAGACCTCGGAGACGTCAAGTACACCATGTTACTTCTAGGGGGTGCTCCCCTGATGTGACAATAACATTACACATAGCACTAAATTGATGATACACAACATATAAGAGATCCATATTCATAGCAAAATGAGGAATTTGCTTCTCAACCTTATCATAAGCTCAAAATGAATCAAAGAGTCATCATGATATCGTTCTTCTCAAGATGGCAACAAAACAACAAAATATCAACAAAACATTGGCATACATGTTTCACATAAGTGCAAGAATAGAGTATGAAAAAATTTTCTTAAAACTCTAGTTGCTATTATCTTTTACCAAACCTGCACCTATTTAGAAAAAAAGTCAATTTCATGATCATGCAATACTTTCTCAATTAAGATGAATGTCTAACCTTAAGGAGTAAAGAGATGAGGGTAGCGGGATATCATGTTGTCTATAGCCTCCCATGGTGCACCCTCAATAAGATGGTCCCTCCATAGAAATTTTACAGAGGTAACCTCCTTGTTTCTCAACTTCTTGACTTGGTGATCTAGGATCTCAACCGGAACCAAGAGATTCTGATCAACCCCTAAACCTTCAATAGGTAATATAGACACTGGGTCACCTATGTATTTCTTGATCATAGACACATGAAACATCGAATGAACTGAAGCTAGTTCACTATATAGTTTTAACTCATAGGCAAACATTCCAATTCGTTGCAGAACCTCATAGGGTCCAATTACCGAGGACTTAACTTCCGCTTCTTACAAAACCTCATCACCCCTTTTGTAGGTGAAATCTTCAAGTAGGCATTATCACCTATTTCAAACTCAAGATATCTTCTTTTATTATCGGTATAAGACTTTTGCCAACAATATGTTGCCTTCAATCTATCTCTTATGATTCAAACCTTCTCTATAGCTTCATAAATAATCTCTGGAACCAAGGATTGAAGACGCACCAACCACAAACCATCCAACCGGAGATATACACCTTTTACCATATAGTATCAAAAGGTTCCATGTAAATGCTCGAATGATAGCTATTATTATACGAGAACTTGATCAAAGTCAAGTGATCATCCCAACTTCCCTTGAAATAAATGACACAGGCTCTTAACATTTCCTCAAGGGTCTGAATGGTACGTTCGGCTTGACCATCTCTCTAAGGATTACAAATGGTACTAAGTTTTACTTGAGTATCTAAACCATTTTAAATAGACTTCCGAAAAGGAGGAGTGAATTCGGAACCTCTATCCGAGATGATGGACAAAGCAATCCCATGAAGACTCACAATCTCATTAATGTAGATCCTTGCATAATATTCAGTTGTGTAAGTGGACTTAACATGAATAAAATGGGCATATTTGTCAACCTATCCACCATAACTCATATAGAATCATTTTGCTTTCAGGTTCGAGGCAACCCAACAACAATGTCCATATTGATGGATTCCCACTTCCAAGTAGGAACATCAATTTTTTGGGTTAACACACCCGGTTTGAAATGCTAATATTTCACTTGTTGGCAGTTTGGAAACTTAGCAACAAACTCTGCGATGTCCCTCTTTAAACTATCCCACCAATAGACCTCTCTAAGGTCATGATACATTTTGGTGGACCCGGATGTATATAATAGCGAGAACCATGATATAACAACCCTAAAAATTGATATGCTAAGTAATGTTTAATGTGTCTAGAATGCCAACGAATAGACCGGATTTACACGGATCGATACGCGTAGAACAAGACCTCTAAACCCTTGCAAAATCAATTCCAACTAACTCGGGGAGTTAATTAAGCTAGGAAAGGTTGGGTCCATCCATTTAGGGCTCCCTAATATGATGATTTACTCGGATGAGTCTTTACTAGACTTAAAAAGGGGAAATCATAAGTTTAGAGGGTCTAGGGGTAAAATGGTATTTTTCCAGGATAAGGGTATAATCGTAATTACCCTTGATAATTGATTAATTATTTAACTAAAAAGGTGGAGGGGCATTTTGGCTAGAAAGGGCCAAAATTACCCGTTGACCAAAAACTTTCTCAACCCGGGTTCGAACCTAGGTGGGAGCAATGATTTAACTTGATTTTTTATATTGGTCAATCAATTTATTTAATTAATATTTAAATTACTGATCTAAAAAAATGAAAATCAGATTATTATTATTAATTAATTAATTAATGGGGCGGTTTGGGTCGGTTCAACCCGGAGGGACCCATTTTTGCGATGGGGACATCACGTGTTAGAACCACGATGGAAGCAACATTTCAGTTGGTTAAATTGAGGTTTATAATCTTATTTTATAAGGGCATTATGGTTTTTTTTACTAAACTAATTAAATCAGATTTTCAAAGTTTGAAAGAGTCCTAGTTGACTTAGTCTAAACTACTTCACCTAATCCTAAGCCACTAACGTCTTTCACGTTTATATCTCTCTCCTTCACGTCTATCTCTCTCTCATTTCACACTTTCTTTCTGGCTGCCAAACGTGAGAAAAAAAAATCAGAAAACAAAAGTTCTTTAGACTTGAAGAACTTGCATGCAAAACACAAACGAGAAAGCAAAATGTAATACGCTAGTCTGATAAGGTGCGAGTGTCGTGATTGGACGGACATGACTTTGGAGAATTTTTTGCCAAAATGTTCAAGTGTTGAACAACATTGAAATAAGGTATGGTTTCTCTCCAAGACTCCTTTCTCCAAGAGAATTTCCTTTCCGCGAATTAAACGAATTTTGAAATTAGGGTTGTTCCCGTTTTTGTCGAACACCTTGTCCCTAGTATCCTTCTGATTTCAATATGAAATAGGTTATAGACCATGTTGTTGGTACGTTTTTTCTGTTAGTTTAATTATGAAGGGTTATTTTCGGATAATGTGTTCATGATTATGTGTTTGGAATTGTGAGCATGTTAATTTATGCAAACTAAAAGTATGTGAAAACTTATGTTTGTACAAATGTTTGTGTAAATCATGATGTACAAAAGTAGTGTCATGTTGCTGGATTTAATAGTAATTCTTGGCTGAATATAAACACGAAAAGTAAACATAATGATGCTCAAAATGATTCATTAAACGTCCTAATATGTAATGTACAAATGATGATAACAAGGAGCAGAAAATAGTGAATAAATTTCCAGCATTTGGTAGGTTGGGTTCGGCCAATCAAAGTGGTATAAAATTCAATGAATAATGAATGTAAAATAAGTGAAATCACTAATGTTTGAAGCAAAAAATCATTACATGAAAGCTACAAAAAAAATCAACAAAAGATTATGAAAAAAATGGATTGGAGGAGACAAAATTTCCAGCTTGCTGGAAATTGTAGTCTCGGCCAACTTTTAAAAAAATGAAGTTCGTTTAATTTTTTTTTAAATGTGAGGTCATTGGAGATTGAACCCATGACATCACCAAATGAAAAATTTATAAAAATTAAGTTAGAAAAATGAAAGAAAAAATAGATGTTGTGAGTGGGGATTGAACCCACAACCTCTTGAAGGGATGAGAGAGTTAGGAGAAAAATAAAGGAGAAAATAAAATGTGGAGAGTGGAGATTGAACCCACAGCCTCTTGAATGGATGAGAGAGTTAGAGAAAAATAAAGGAGAAAATAAAATGTGGAGAGTGGTGATTCAACCAACAACCTCTTGAAGGGATGAGAGTGTTAGGAGAAAAATAAAGGAGAAAATAAAATGTTGAGAGTGGGGATTGAACCCACAACCTCTTGAATGGATAAGAGAGTTAGGAGAAAAATAAAGGATAAAATAAATGTAGAGAATGAGGATTGAACCAACAACCTTTTGGATAGGTGAGAAAGCTAAGAGATAAATTTAAAGAAAAGAATAATGAGCTTGTGGGGGATTGAACCCACAACCTCCTTGTCTTAAAACGAAAAATGAGAGAAGAAAAAGAAAGAAATATTATGGGGTTGATGGGAATTGAACTAGAGTCTCCCATATCTAAAAGATGCAATTATAAAGTTTAAAATAAGACTAAGTTTTGTTCGATGGATTAGAAATTGGGTTCTGTTACCTAAATTCGTATTGACGCATAAGTCATACGTAAAAAACCATTTAATGACTGTTGTCTCTAAAGATCGAAATCAATATATTGGCATATGTACAAGACACATTAGTCTTGTACCACATAATCTTGGGTAAACATGTGTCACTTAGACAAACTATGAATGAAGCCTCATGGCTTGTATGTGTGGACTCATAAGTCTAGAATACGTTTAAAAGTAAGTGATCCTAAGATATATGTGATAAAATGATGTATCCCTAGAAGGGTTAAGTAAGAGTGTGCTATACACTAAATATCCAAGTGCATTGGCATATGGATAAATGAATATTCACCTGAGGGGGTGAGTAATTATGAAAAGAAAATGTGTTAAAGTTAATGAATGAGGTGACAATATCATAAGAGGATAATGTGAAAGAAGAGCCAAGTACATTGGCATATGGATAAATGAATATTCACCTGAAGGGGTGAGTAATTATGAAAAGAAAATGTGTTAAAGTTAATGAATGAGGTGACAATATCAAAACAGGCTAATGTGAAAAAAAAGAGAAATCTCAAATGAGCCTAAGTAAATGTTATCAAAACAAACTCACCTATGAGAGTGTAAAGTTAATGAAGATACTAGTCTCTATGAACACTCTAATAAAAGTATTGAAGTTGATGTATAATTAATACTAATGATGAGATGAGAAATAATCTAATGAGCTACGATGTCCTTATGCTAGAAGCCAGCTTCCATGATGTATGAGTGTAATGTAATGGAACTTTATGCTGAGCACCGATACGCTAGCTATGAGCGGTGATGCCTTCCTTCGGGAAGGGCGGAGGTTCATGTGACTCTAATGAGATGAGACTGTCCGGCATGCCGGGTATGGGTCTCCTTATATCTCCTAATATTTGAACCTATATTGCCAATATAGGGATCTAGGAGGGTTCAATACCTTATATACGCTAGCATGTTTTGGTTCACTTTGGCCAGTGATTACACCTATTTTCGGTGTGGAAATTACACATTGGATTTCATGATGCTCACATGATCTATGTTGTTTAAGGATCAAATTCCCAAATAAAGAATGAGGTCAGCCACAACGAATGCACATAATGAAATGATGGATACCAAAGGTGTTAGGATAGGATAATCAAGAGGTGAGCTATACTTTAGTAATAACACTAGGTTATTATTGGTCATTGCACAGCGAACCCGATGAGAGTCTTAAACTAAATCTTAGGTATTATTGGTGGCTGCACTAGTATTTGAAAGAATGAAAATGAAATATATACGAATGAATGAAGCAGACTCTGTGTTTATTAAAGAAGTCTCCCTAGTTGAGGTCCCATATGTTGAGCCTCATTTTAGTTAGTCCTAATGTCAAGTCCATGATTCAAAGGTCTCATAGCATATGAAAGAATGATTTGAACTACGTGATATGATATATGCAATATGTTATGTGTTGGTTGCAAAATGATAAGTATAATGATCCATGTTACTCTTATGGCATGACTTTTCTAATCCAAATTTGGCAAGTCCACTGACTTGACTTTTCATAAATCATGTTTTCAGGAAAGAGATATTCTTTGTCATGCATGTCCTTGGTGTGTACTTGCATATACCCATGCTTAGTACAAGTGTATACTAATCCTATACAATATCTACTTCTAGGTGCAGGAAAAGGTGGACGTTACAGCTTACAGTACGACGTTGTAGCTATCTATACGTGGAGCATTCATCCGGATTTTGTAGGCCCTCATGCATTCGAGGATGCTTGCCAATTATATTCTATCTTAGATATAGGTTTGACTTAGTGGAGTATGTTCTACTAGAGTTTCTTTGTCATCTTATTTCAGACATTGTATTGGTGCCATTTCGGCAAGTATAAACTTAATGTAGTATGGAACTATTTCTTTTATTTAATTATCTTATTATTAGAAGGTTGATTGTGAACGTTTATGAATTTAAGTAAAATGTATTATATGAATGTTAAGTAACAAAAAATTTCAAATTTTCCACTTAAATTAACCTTAATGAAGTAACGATGACGTATGTAGGCTTGTCTGCGACCTCTGAGATGTCAATGACTCCAGTCTCGTCTAGGGTCTAGACTCCGGTCGTGAAACCTGAGCTTCTTCTAGAATTACATTTCTCAAATCCTCAACATGGGGTACACATAATATCCCTTGGTACCTAAGAACACCATCCCCCCTTGGGAGAATGACTCATTGAGCTTACCAAGTACCGATAACTTCATCTCCATGAATAATGGATCAAGATGCTGCTTATTTTTCACCTCCACCACTAATGATGAGTCGGAGTTATGATGGACCATGAATCAACCATTTGGAGAATCTTCTAACCGCACACCTAACCAAGCCAACCTATAATAATCTCTCACACGTTCTTTCTTCTCTTCCTCCACATGAGACACACTACCCATAGTCATTCGACTCAAAGCATTTGCAACCAAATTGGCCTTGTCGGGGTGGTAAAGGACACTCGTGTCATAATCCTTCAACAATTCTAACAATCTTTTCTATCGGAGGTTCAACTCCTTTTGTGTAAACACATATTTAAGACTTTTATGGTCAGTAAGCACATTAACATGCACACCATACCAGTATACCTTCATATTTTCAAGGCAAAAACTACAGCGGCTAGCTCAAGATAATGAGTTGGGTAATTCTTCTCATGAACTTTGAGTTGCCTAAAATCATAAGAAATCACCTTTCCATGTTTCATGAGGACACATCCCAAGCCCACTCGGGAAGCATCACAATACACTACAAAGCCTTTATTGCACTCCGGTAAGGTCAACGCCAGCGGAGGTAAGCTTGCATTTCAACTATTGAAAACCTTTATATCGAGCTTCTGACCACTCAAACTTCACCTTCTATTGGGTTAAAGCTATCAAAGAAGAAGCAATGGACAAAAATCTATCAACAAAATTTTCTATAGTAGCAGGATAGACCCAAGAAATCCTTACGTTTGTGAGAGTCAAAGGTCTAGGCCAATTTCTGACCGCATCCGTCTTCTTTGGATCAACTCTACACCATCAACAGAGATAATATGGCCATGAAAATCAACCAACCCTAACAAAAATTAACACTTGATAAATTTTGCATAAAGTTGGTATTCTTTGAGCACTTGCAAGGCCAACCATAAGTGACTCTCATGCTTATCTTCAATCTTGGAGTATATCAGAATATCATCAGTTAACACAATCACAAACGAGTCGAGGTAATATCGGAACATTCTATTTATTAGGTACATGAACGCCGCCGGGGCATTCCATAACCCTAAAGACATAACTAGGAATTCATAGTGACCATATCTAGTTCGGAAATCTATCTTGGCAACATCTTCAACTCTCACCCTAAGTTGGTGATATCCCGATGTTAAGTCAGTCTTGGAAAAGTAATTAGTACCTTGGAGTGGATCAAATAGATCATCAATCCTAGGGATATGACACTTATTCATTATAGTTACCTTATTGCGTTGGCGATAATCAATGCACATTCTATAGGATACATTCTTATTCTTAACAAACAAGATTGGAGCACCCCATTAAGAAATACTAGGTTGAATGAAACCCTTGTCATGTAAATCTTTGTGTTGGAGCTTCAACTGTATCAATTCCAACGAAGCCATCCTATATTGAGGAATTGAAATGGAATTCGTATCCAGTAACATATCAATGCAAAAGTCAATTTACCGTTCGGGAGGAACTCCTGGAAGGTCAATAGGAAAAACCTCTGGGAATTCTCTCACTACAAGGACTGACTCAATAGAAGGAAATTCACATTCTAGGTCCTTAACTCTCACCACATGATATAGACAACCCTTGGCTATCATCTTACAAGCCTTCAAACAAGAAATGATTTGACCCCTTCGCATAAATTTCTCCCTTTCAACTCTAGAATAGGTTCATTAGGAAATTGAAATTTCATTACCCTTGTTCTACGATCTATGAAAGCAAAACAAATATGAAGCCAATCCATACCCAATATGATAACAAAATCAAACATGTAAAGTTCTACTAAATAAGCAAGAGTAACTCCATTGGGCAGCATCACAAGACATTTTCTATGGACTCTTTTTGCAACTACAGAGTCACCCATCGGGGTACAAACTTAAAAGGGTTCAATCAAAACATCAGGAAGTACATCAAACTTCCTAGCTACCAAAGGTGTAACAAAAGAAATATTAGCACCTTGATCAAGTAATGCATAGACATTAACAGAGAAAACTTCTAACATACCTTTCACAACGTCGGGAGAGCTTTCTTTTTCACCCCTAGTCTTGAGTGCACAGAAACGGTTCCTTTTTAAAGCTTCAAAAATATGATCTCTTGGTTGAGCTTGACCATTCCTCTTTCCTTGGATTCTCACATTAGGACAATTTTTCACCATATGGCCACCCTTGGCATAACCATAGCAACTATTAGTCCTAACAAGACATTCACCCGCATGTTTCTTACCACACTCAGCACAAGTTGGTCAATCTATTGGTGGATAAACATTTCTCCCCTTTTGACGTTTAGGATTATAACCACTATTGTTGTGATTCTTGCTAAAATTAGAAGGAATATGCTTTCAAAACCTCTTGTTAAACTTAGTCTTTTCTTGAAAATCAAGCCTACCCTTAGAAAAACCACTTACAAACACTTTGCTTTCTTAGCTTCCCTATTTCTCTTCTTTAGACGACTTTCCTCAACCTGTTGAGCATGAACCATCAACATAGAAAGACCAATATTGTCATGAAGCATTGATGCACGACATTCTTCTTTGAGCACTTCAGACACAACCGTTACAAAATGGCTCATTTCATCCGTAGCATTGGAAACCAAAAAGGAAGCATATTTGGAAAGCTTAATGAATTTCAATGAGTATTCCTTAACACTAATGCCTCGTTGACGAAGGTTTATTAACTCCTCTACCTTAGCTTCTCATTTTTCCCTTGGAAAGAATATTTCAAGAAAGGCCTTTTTAAAAATGTCCTAAGTCACGGGACTATCTTCTAAAGCCCGATAATCCTTCCACTGATTGTACCATGTCTAAGCCACGTCCTTAAGTTTATATTCAGCAAACTCAACCTTCTTAGTAGTACTCACCCCCATGGAAAGCAAGATCTTGTAGATCACATCAAGGAATTCTTGGGGGTTTTCATCAACTATTGATCCAAAGTACATGGAAGGATTCATCCTCGTGAAGTCTCTCAAACGGCTAGCCATAGTACTAGCTTGTTGGTTCTCTCGAGGAACAACCTCCCTGTTAGCTTGAGACGTGATGTCTTGAGCTTGGGGGTGATGTCTTGGTCCATTTGAAGTAGGCTGCCCTCACCTCACCATCCGTCATAGTCGAAGGATTTAATGGAACTTGATCATTTGCAGCAACTTACACTTGAGGCGCATTTTGATTGCCTTGTGGATGAACTCCCACAATCACGATCTCTTCTCCTACTCTTCTGACGGCTGTCCTTCTTATGTTCATTGCCTATTACCACAAGAGAGGGATTAGATGCTAAATGAAAAATACTTTCAAAATTCTAAATGCACGACATAGGAGTATCAAGAAAAGAAATGTTTTCTAGCCATCATATAGCCTCTCATCCACAATCGTGGTGCGCTTCACAACCATGAACAAGACACTAGGTAACGTGGTTTAGTGAGAATTTATCCTAAGGATATTTAACCTCAGGCTCTGCTACAAAGCTTGTCACACCCGGATAGTACACCCTGGTTGAGACCGGCGTCGTCGTACTCTCAGAGGACTCAGACGAACCTCTTAGCATTCGTCACAACATGTCATTAATTAAAATTTGCGGAAAATTAAAAACTTTTACATTCTACTTGAAGTATACTTAGAATTCATACTTACCATTCATAAACCATACGATATTCCAAGAAATAGTCTCACATATATAAAACCGTCTAGAGAGCACAAATCTGGACTTAGCCAACACATAGTCAATATGCCATATAGGCCTTAATACAAAAGAATCCAAAGAAAAATGATGGAAATGGTATATTCCTAATATCTACTAAAGTCTTCATAAGTGGGAAAATAAATGATATTGTCCGAACATGAGGACCTACCAAGACTTGGAGGAAGATTTTCAAGCTTCTTCAAATCGACCTCATTAACTTCAATGGCTGGAACCTACAGTTGTAGTAATATAAAGTAATGAGGTTAGTATGCCAAATGTACTAAGTATGGGTATATGCACATAACATATAAGGACATGCATGTAAAAGGATCATTTATCGTTTCATAAGGAAACTTGCTAAGTCATGTGAACCTCTTCAATGCACATACCATAAAACATATGAAAGTCAAGGTTTCCATAAACATAGAGCATGATTATAATTAAAGACATATTATCATAGAGTCATGTTAACTTTTCATGTTCAATAGATCATATAACATAGAAAAAAAGAAACTTAGCAATGATCTTATCCCTAACCTACAAGTGCAATGGTCATGTGAAGCCCCATAACCGACAAACTAAATAGATAAGATAGGAGATCATAAGTAAACATTTGCTTCGTATAACTTGTAACATAATTATTCATCCCTTTATAAATTAATATAACCCAATAATATATTCATCATAATGACCAACATCATATAAGAGTATTATCATGTATCATAAACATATCCTTTTCATGTTTTCATGTTTCATAAGAACAATCTCCTAGGACTTTCCTTAAAGTCAACTTGTGCAATGTCTAGGTAGATTCCCATACCCCTACCTCTACTAACTAGACTTCTCAAGTGACCCAAGTCAATGTTCATTACTTGTCTTTCATTTTACATGGGGGAACATACACCTTAACCGATATTGACTATGTGAGCTAAACATGGAATCCGGTGTCATAAAACCGCACCCCAAAAAAAGCGTTCTACCGGCCAAAGTAGAACCTAACATGACATAGATTTCTAAGGGGATCCACTAGCTAGTATCCTATGATGACAACATAGTTAAAAAACTGGGAGATGTATTAGAGACCCATAGTTCCACATTACATGGTAGCCTCATTCTCATGAGATTCATTTTGAACTTACCTTCCCGCTAGGGAAGTAACATCTCTCATATCTAGTTCATCGGTGCTTAGCTTAAGTCACTTTCTTGAAATAACCTTGAAGTTTTCTTTTATCATAAACTTATCATAGGCCATAGGAGATTAACTCCTTGTGTAAACATGATCATGAGCTCGTTGTGATTAGATGAGAATTTTCTTTCATTATAACTCTTCCGATGTGAGATTAAGATAACATAGTCATCTTGTGTAAAGCATACAAGAGAATATCATATCTTGCATTTTCGTATTCTTATCATGATCTCACATTTAGCATGGTCATAGCCCAACATATTCACATAGAAACATCATAGATACTTCCAAAACATAGCATCATAAATTTATAGGCTAACATAAACATTGGAGATTAATCACATTTAGAAGACATACCTATTACTTCGAATAACTTTTTTCATCTTACCATATTGATAACAAAACTTAGTGAAATACTCAGTAGAATAATAAAGAAGAACTAATCAAATCATATACAAGATCACTGCATAATGTAGGGTAAGGAAAAAGGGTCATTTATGAATTCATTCTTGTCTAATTTTCCAATCACTATGCTTACGTGTCATTAAGAAGGGGTATAACCCATTTGAAACAAATAAAGTATAATACACATGCTTCACACGAAAATACATCCTTACAAGTCATGAACTCAACAATGCATGCATAATTAATCATAGAAAATAATTGCTTTTTCATCAAAGATCATAAATCTGGAATTATGAAGAAATCCCTTTATGTACAGTAAAAACCCTACTATTTAAAGTTCTTGAAAACATATCTTGAAAAGACCTATTGGGGAAAGGAATCCCAAGAGTGAAAAACCAAACCTGATAGATGGAGAATAAACAAAAATTGGATTAAAAACATGAGGTATTCACCTTCTTCCTTATGCTCTTCTTTTATTCAATGGAGTTTGAAGAAGAGAGTGTTCTTGAAAGAATGAGAGAAATTTAGTTTGATCTGGTTTTGGACGTGTAAAATTGGTCTATAACTTACCTAATATCAATATATAGTCCTCGTACGAATTACCCAAAAGACCCTCTAGTTAAAAGGTTCTTTTTATATGTTAAATTACCACAAATACGATTTTAATGATTCTGGGAACTAGCTGCGCATGCTGGGATAAACCCCTTCATTTTTATTAAATTTTTAGTTAAAGCAGCGAGGTGCGTTTCAGCCTCGCGTCGCGAGGCTGCCTCTCAAATCTTAATGTAACATTCTAGAAAATGTACTTGTCTAGTGAAGAGTCTAATAGGTTTTAAGAATATGTATTAGGGTACATATGCATCTAAATTCCAAAGATGGAGTGATATTGGGCATGTTAGAAATTATTTGCTTATGGGTGTTAGCCAATTTCTATGTATTAACAAGTAACTTTATTATACACTTTGATGGTCAAATGTTCCAATACAATATTGTTCAGGAATCGTACTTGCAATGAAGACCCTAAGCTAATATTTGTGATTTCTTAGTTTACACACATTAGGTACAAGGCAACCAAGCTAGGTATCATAGCACATGATCATTTAAAATGATCACATAGATAAGTACTGCCCAAGGACATAGTGAGGATCCTTGGGACCAGAAGTAAACCTCCCAAGTGCAACTATAAAGTGCACAGTTAAAAAAAAAAAATATCAACAGATGTGCAAGCACATGTGCTACCAGCCTAGAGTCCAAGCGACCAAGATAAACTGATTCGGTTAGGGCGGTTAGGAGGCTGCCACACGTCGGGTCAAGCCACGTAGGGCCGATCTTCCTAACAAATCCTACGATATAACAAACTTCTCTAACTAGATTACTAACCTAGGACTAATTAAAATGAACTAACTAGTGTGGCCGAAATTTCAAGACCTAACCGGGTGACACTAGTCGGTAGCTAACTAAGGAAACATCCTAGTACCTAACCTAGGATGGTCCGAAGGGGTTTTTTATGGTCCTAGTGACCTAGGGGTGCTTTAGTAATTACCCTAGGTCACTTAGTTAATTAAAGTAGCAACTTAATTAATTAATTTAAATTCACGATCAAACCCAAAACGCTTAGCAAATTTTCGGAATTGGGCTAAGTCAAATGCTCTCCTTTATTTAGTCAACTTAGGAGGGGCATTTTGGTAATTACCTGATTGATTTATTTAATTATGTTAATTAGCCTAAGTTGAATCAGTCAATATTCAGTTCCTATGACTTAGACTTACGTTTATCTAGTAGAAACCCACGACTTGAAAACATTGAATAAACGTAAGAAAAATAGAAATATACTCTTGATTCTCCTTAGGCGATTTCAAGGCAATTCTTCAAGATTATTGTGCAAAGTACAGGGTTATCTTCATAGATTCAGTTCTATATTAAGGTATGGGTTTTCTCTCTAGGTTTCCTTTCCCCATAAGGATTTTCAAACGTATTGAATTCAAGAAAACCGAAACTAGGGTTGTCCCCAATGAAATTGTTGAATGTTCATCTCCCTAGTTCTCCCTATTCCGATTATTGTGGTATGTACAACATAAATCTCAAGCATGTTGTATGTATGTGGTGCTCACTAATCATTATGTGTAGGTTTCTGTGATTTGATGATGTCGAATGAGACCTCTAGGTTAGAGTCTTATTATTAGAGTATCATTTTACATGAGATAAGAAATATTGTAATGCCTAATTTTGTTTGAGAAGATGAAACTGTTAAAGGTCGTATATGAAATTCAATTTACCGTTGAAAGGAATGAAGGATTCGATTACTCTGTGTGTTCACATTAGATATGTTTGTAAGTGTTTGTAATGCAATTTTTCCAAGAAGAAATAAGATGAAAGCTAGTTAATGAATCTTCAATGCCAAATCAACATTATAGCTTTGCCAAACTAAGCACTGAATTGTTATTATAAGCTAATCAAATGTTAAAAGTTGGATTGCTTAAAATGATGATATTACTATAGTATATACATGAAGTTAATTGACTTGGCTGTTGATAATATCATGACAAGTGTTTAGTGAAACTTTGGTTTGTGCCAATAAATTGGGCAGCAATATTATTTTCAAAATATGTAATAGAATTGGCGAATGACTAAGTCATACGAATCTTATATGGACTATGTAAATTATGATTTTTCTTGTAAGGCTAAATATATGTTAAAGATTGAATTGAAAAGATGTAACTCAATGAACTCATAACTTAGGGTATGCCTATGATTGGGACAAGTCCCAACATACCCTATCTAAATGAACTTGTGGACATAGTAGCACATTGAATAAGTCCTTATAACTTTCATAACGAATGGTACAAGACTATCAAATAACATTGAACAAGATAAGGCGAGTAATGAAATAACTAAAAGCTTATGAGTTATGAAATTTATCTAGAATGGGATGTTAAAGGAAGTGACACAAGTCTCACTTGCACCTAAATAGTTATGTTAAAGATACTCACATAAGAGGGTCTAAGAAATCGTGAGACAAGTCTCATTCACACCATAACGATAATGTAAGATTTAAGTTCACATACATCAAGTATGAGTCAACTCTAAAAGTTGTTAAGTCTGACAAATTGAGCTAAGCACCGATAGACTAGTAATGAGCTTGTTCAAGCACATGTAAGCCTCATAAGATGAGACTATCACCAAGGTGGATAAGGGTCTCCAAATTCTCATAGTCTTTGAACTATGTCGCCAGCATATGTTACTAGATAGTGGATCCAGCTAAGAAACCTAGAAAGTGTTCGGTTTCACTTTGGCCAGTGAACCACCTCTTCTCAATGTGGGGAAGTGATATACCGTGGTTTCACGGTATTATTAATACTTTTTCCTTAAGTTTAGTGTGTCCAAAAGCCTTTTGTGCTAATTTTTATATAAGTTTCTCTTTGTTTTGCAGGAAATCTGTCTAAAGCTGAATGCGGATATTTTGAGCGAAGAAATGCAGAGGAGACCACCTACGGAGCTTATGACGGTCCATCGTGCTTGTGATGGTCCGTAAGTGGCAGTGTAGTGCAGCTGCTGAAAGAAGATGGGGAAGTCTTACCAAGTGTCGGATTACGAAGCTTGTGACGGTCCATCGTGGCTATGACAGTCCGTCTGGCAGGTTCATCGTGAAGTACTGAGAAGTGATCCCAGTACCCAGATTCCAAGAGTTGAAGTGTTTCAGAACGAAGACTCTCGACGGACCGTTGTGCCTATGACGGTCCATCATACTTGCCGTCAAGGGGAATGAAGAGAGAAGTAGAAGAAAATGCACAAGTATGGGACGACGGAGTCCATGACGGTCCGTCGTGACCACGATGGTCCGTCGTGAGGTCCATCGACCCAGCCGCGTTTTGGCAGATTTCCAGCAATTTGAATCCTTGTTTGATTAGGTTTTTGTATTTTTATAAATAGTTCAAAAAAACCTCGTTTATGAGGTTAGACTCTATGAGATAAGACATCAGATTTTTAGACTTTGTGTATTAGTGTTGGAATTTGAGATTCTTGCAATTGATTTTTTGAGATTAATCAAGCAAACTTTGGATTTTATTCTTTGTCATTGAAGTAAGTACATGAATTCGTATTTAATATATTTGAATATTTTGTTTATGGGATATGAGTAACTAAACTCTATAACTAGGGTTGTGGGAACCATAGGCGAATAATGAGATAAACCCTAATTAAAATAACAATTCTAGATTAGTGTCTTGCATGTATTAATAATTCTTTCGTTTAGAAGTCCTTTTAACGGATGGCCAACGTTAGAACTCGCCTTAATGCTACTTGCCGGACCAAGGAGGTAGTTAATAGGAAAAGAATTATTAACATAGATTTAGTGTAGACTATCTAATAGGCTAGTATTGATTGGTACGAGGTAATAACTTAGTGAAATATCGAATATGATGCTTAATATGAGGTCTGGATAAGGGTTAGGATAACAAACACGTAGAAGGACAAAGGTGCGCAGTGATATTTTCTAAATGCCAGACCAAGGATTTAGAAATACATAACTTATCACCTTGCATGCAAGATACTGGGAAAGAATTGTTATAGTTAGAGTTATCAAGTTATGAAACTGTGGGAACACGTGCACCCTAGTTACTTAGATTAATTGATTAAAACCCAACATTCAAAGCTGTTAAGTGTCTCTTTCAAGTTTGTTATTTATTTTCACTCATTTAGAAATAGAAAACCCTCTTTATTATTTTTACTTTCCAAGGAAGTCATTGACCAAACAATAGTAATAACAGGTTAAAGTTAAGTCTAGACAATTTTCCTCGTGGGAACGATCCCCACCTCACTAATTGGGTTATTTACTTTACACGACCGCTTTACTTCTTATTTAAGAAGTAAGTTTGAGCGTATCAAATTTTGGCGCCGCCGCCGAGAATCTAGCTTTTAGATTAACTTGAACTTATTACTATAGTTTAGTTTATATTTTCTTGATTTTACTTTGTTTTAGTGTTTTTGAATTCTTTTCAGAACTATCCTCCTTGTATGCCAAATACACGGAGAGGAGAGAACCCTTGTTTCCCTACGATCACGAGTTAGAGCGTACACTGCGCAATATGAATCGAAACTTGGGAATAAATGATGAGGATCCGAACCAGAACATCCCAGCTCCGGTGGATGTTCATGGTCAGATGTTACCTGATGCTCCAGGTGAACATCAACAGAAGAGACAAAATCCCGTTCCACGGCCTCAAGCATACTACAGAGGGTATGATAACAGAGCATACTCGGATGGACCCTTTTCCAAAATCAGACCGTTTAAACTCCCCAACCCCTCATTTAACCCCCATTACTTCATTATTTCTCCCATTACTCTTCCCTTCTCAACTTCCACAATCTATTCCTCTACCAACCACCCATCATTGCCCTCTCACAATTCTCCAAAGCCCTAAAGTGTTATCTACTAGTGGAAATTGCTGCTGTGAGTGTCTATCTTGCCACCGAGTACTTGTGCATTTGTTTTTCTCCATTTCTAAGGTATGTGTCTCAAATTTATACTTATTTATCTTGCATTTTTGTTTACTAGTTAGTATTAAGCTTAGTTCCTCATCGTATTTTGTTTACTTTATATGATTCTGTCTAACCTAGGTTACAAATGTTCGAAATTGCCATGTTTACCACCCTAGACATAGGTGCTTTTGCATTGCTAATTCCCTAGGTAGTTGGGTTAGACACATGTAGGTACAAAACAATACAAGGTTGATGTGGGTTCATGGAGGATTCTTAGGGTACCTTTAGTTCTGTCAGTGTCATTCAGAACGAGACCCCGATGACGGACCGTCGTACCCACGATGGACCGTCATAAGGTCCATTGCAAAAGCCCTAGCACCCAACGGACACATGTGACGGATCGTCGTACTCACGATGGTCCGTCCTGCACAACCGTTTTGGTTGTCAGAGACCCAGTTTCTTAGGGTCTCTCTATTTTTTCCCAAGTGTTCCTTAAGGGACACATGTGATGGACCATCATCTTCACGACGGTCCATACTGCACAACCTTTCTGGTTGTTAGAGCCCCTGTTTCTAAGGGTCTCACTTTTCTATGTGTCCTTCAACGGACCAATGTGACGGACCGTCGAACCCACGACGGGCCGTCCTGCATGACCGTCATGATGGTCAGAGACCCCTCTCCTAAGGGTCTCCATATTTTTTCTCAAGTGTCATACGACGGACTGTCGTACGTGTGACGGTTCGTCCTGCACACACGTTCATGCTAGACAGGTACTCTCATTTAGGGATCTCTATATTTACATAGTCTTAGTAAAACACGACAGACCTCACGACGGTCTGTCATAGTCACGACGAGACGTCACCAGGCCCGTCGTGTGGCACTGTTTCTACAGCAATTACATACTATTTTCACTGTTTTATTTCGTATGTTTTCGCTTGTCTTGTTTGCCACTACTCGTACTAATAGTGATCCTTTGCAGGTACTATCTACAATGGTACCCAAGCAAGACCGAACCTACGCACATGGGCGATCAAAGTCTGTCGCCCCGTCTGCACGCATGATCATCGGCTCTGATGATGAGCGGGACCCTGAGTATGTGCCCCCAGGCACTTTCTCACCTTTCCGTGCTGCACGTGCTCCCAGAGCTACACCTAAAAAGGTGGCGTCCGGCGTAGTCACTGCCTCCCAGTCTGAATAGGAGCGCACACTGACTGGCACACCCTCTAGGTCAGCCATAAATGAGGAAGGAGCGTCTGGCTCCTTAGGAGTATTATGGTCCGAGGAAGCCTCTGGCTCTGCTGAGGTTCCAGCACCCGCCACTGCTGCAGCGTCGGCCTCGTCTGATGAGATTGACAGTTCATATACTACATCCGGCTCACCAGCTCAGGTCCCCACTCCAGCCACTAACCATCCCAACCGGTGGTGTGTCGACGGGCAGTTTCAAGTCTACTCTAACGCCAAGTTCCTGAATGATAAAGGAGTGATAACTCGAACACTCACTTTGGAGCGGCGGGTACTTACAAGGAGTCTCCCGACGATGTCGGAGATCCACAACCTCTTCACAAGGCATCACTTGGAGTGGACAGCACGTCCGTTGGGGCGATACAACAAAGAAATGGTACGAGAGTTCTATGTATCCTAGGTAGCTACTCTCTGATCACAGATCAATAAGCGGGGTGCCCCCGCTAAACAGGCCCCACTGGAGCAGGTCCGAGTCGGGGTTGTGCAGGTTGACATTTCCCTGCCAGCCATTTGCCGGTTTCTATACGGCGAGAGTATTGATGCTACTGGGACCCCCCTCACTGCCGAGTTTGACAACCGCTGGCAGATAGTAAATGATGGCAAGTTCTTGCGCGAGCAAGCACTGAGAGAGACCACCAAGAGGTGGATGGCCTTGCACCTGTCAGTAGATGGAGAAGGGTGCCGATTGGGTCACTGAGCCAAAGGGGGCCTTCAAGAAGGCCAACCTCACGTTAACAGCAAAGTTCTTGTGGCAGCTTGTCCGTCACTGCCTTTACCCCACAGCTACTGATAACATCGTTACCTGGGATCGAGCAGTGTTGATGGCGGCGATGATAGACGGATTCGAGGTGGACTTCGCATGGCTTCTCCAGGCAGTCATCCACGAGAGGGCATTCAAGGTCGCTACTACCTACCCTTTCCCGTGCATGATCTTTGCCCTTTTCAGGTCTGCAGGTGTGCTTGTATTGCACGTAGATCAACTTAAGACCCCGCAGGGCACTATGGATGTCGGCTTCATCAGAGACGAGGCCAATGAGTTGGCTCCACACAAAGGGCCCCGTCTAGAGCTTCCCCCACTTGCTAATGATCTTGCTGATACGGTAGCCCAAGCCCGCACAGCTACACATGCGTCCACTAACACTACCCTGGTCGAGTCTATCCAGGGTAGTAGCACAGCCCTGTCTCCTCTCGCACAACCCCTCTACCGGCACAGGTCCCGCTTGCAAGGGTACGAAAACTAGAGGCACAAATGGCCACTCTTCTGCATCATATCTAGCCGTGGATGCAGAAGTCGATTACTAAGTCCGAAGAGCGTCTAGAGAGGAAGATGATGTAGTTTACAGAGCGGAAGATCGGTGAGGTTAACCAGCGCCTGGACGCCTTTGAGTTGAGAGTGCTAGCCCGACCAGCCCCTCCGGTGGATGTGTCGACTCTTCAGGCTGCAGTCGACAGTCTTTGTGAAGACATCGACACGATATTAGAGGCTAGGGTGCCAGAGTCTGAGGCATCGTCTATCGAGCCTGCTGAGGACACCGTACAGGCGGCCCTTTTTGCTACTTCTTACATTCCACCACCTCCTCCTCGAGAGAGTGCCAAGAGGCGTAGTGGTCGAGCAGAGGACAAGGCGCAAGCACAGAGGGAGAAGCGCCGAGATATAAAGGCTGCGAAGAGAGCCCCACTTGCATAGAGGAGGCGCTTCGACTGAGAGCGACTGAGTTAGCGGCTAGGGCGTCTAGCTCACGCACTGTGGAGATAGCAGGAGGCACTACTGATGGTGCGGATGTTGCTGAGGACACCACTGAGGGTGTCCAGATTGCAGAGGACGTGGGTTATGGGGAATTGGACCCACCATCTTGCTGATCGACGGCGCTTTGCGCCACAGGTTTGTTTCACCTACCACTCTAGTATTTACATTTTTATGCATTGGGGACAATTGCATGGTTTTTTGTTGGGGTGGGGTAAATGGATAGTGAGTATTAGGATGAAGTCTGAGTAGCCCAATTCACTATTCTCTTTTGGGGTTTTCTTGCCTGTGTTCATTTTTCCCAAAAGACTGATTACTTTTTCTGTTGAACCGGCATGTTTATATCTTTTGTACATAGTTTTAGTTCTGGAGCATTATGGCTAAAATGATATCCTGATAAACTGGAAAATAACGCATGACTATGCATAGTAACTGATAGTTGTGTGGCTCTAAGCATGAAATAGAGTTGCAGCATTGCATTACCCTAAGTCTTAAATTCGAACTAGGTGTCTGATAATCTGGTATAGTGATGAGTTGTCATGTGAGTGTGAGGAAATTTGAATAGTCCACTATTGGTACTAAGCTAGAACTTGTCTGGTTAGTCCTGCTAAAAGCAAGCTGTAATAGACAATTAGGAAAGGATCATAGGCCCTTATTCAATATAGCCCATTTCTAGCCTAAATGAAAGAAACCAAATGAAATTTATCCTTCTTTGATCCAAATAATCTGAGCTTAAAATTAGACCTTTCTTTTTCACCCCAACTGATCTTTTCTGGGAACAATGTGTTGGCCCTGGTCCCTCCTTGTACATGTGCAGCTCAGATTATGCCAAAAGAATAAGTTGAGGGTGGCTAATGCATAAACAACCTTCGTTGTGGCCCTGACCCAACTTTGGGTATTGTGTACCTTGACTCATGGCAAAGCCATGAGTTGAGGGTGGCTACTATGAGGAATGCTCTGGAAAGTGGGGTTGAAAGAATAAAGAGAGAGAAAGAACAAAAGTAAAGTGACTCAAGAATTAGATTAAAAGAAAAGTAAATAAAAAGAAAAAAAATTAGTGGTAAGAATTCCACGTTACAAATACGAGCAAGAAAAGAAGAGAGTCACTTACACAAATGAAGAAAGAAGAGAAAATAGCAATGGAAAGAATATGAGAAACTGGGTGAGATAAAATGACAGACAGTTAAAGGTTTAGCCCATATGTCAAGGAGGGCAAAAAGTCACTAAAGTATACCAAAATATACCTTACCTGACCCCGAGCCTATGTTACTAGCTAAAAAAGTCCTATCGTGATCCTAAGGGTTGTATAGCGAACTTAAGGCAGTGAAAATAAGGGCAAGCTTATGGCAAAATGTATGTATGAGTGTTACTTTGTTCTGAGATTGAGTGTTGAAAAGTAATCCTTGTACTCAAACTGAAATCATTGTGTGAAAAGGGAGGATTTTGTTTTAAAGTGAGGACACTAGTTGCAATACCATAATTGTTAGCACCTCGGTCAGAAATTGAAGAGGATAGGTGTTTGTGCATGGTGAGTCCGTGTCATGTTCTGATCCCACAAAATTCAAGCCTAATAGTGATAGCATGCATAGATTTGATGGGATTAATCGGGATGGATAGCCAAATGATTGCAAAGGATAAAACATGGATACTATTGTACAAAGATTGTGTAGTGAGTCATAGTGCGTCGCTTGAGGACAAACAACGAATTTAAGTTGAGGGTGTTGATATACCGTGGTTTCACGGTATTATTAATACTTTTTCCTTAAGTTTAGTGTGTCCAAAAGCCTTTTTGTGCTAATTTTTATATAAGTTTCTCTTTGTTTTGCAGGAAATCTGTCCAAAGCTGAATGCAGAGATTTTGAGCGAAGAAATGCAGAGGAGACCACCTACGGAGCTTATGACGGTCCGTAGGTGGCAGTGTAGTGCAGCTGCTGAAGGAAGTTGGGGAAGTTTGACCAAGTGTGGGATTACGAAGATTGTGACGGTCCGTCGTGGCTATGACGGTTCGTCCTGCAGGTTCGTCGTGAAGTACAGAGAAGTGATCCCACTACCCAGATTCAAAGAGTTGAAGTGTTTTAGAACGAAGACCCTCGACGGACCGTTGTGCCTATGATGGTCCGTCATACTTTCCGTCGAGGGGAATGAAGAGAGCATCAGAAGAAATTGCACAAGTATGGGACGACAGAGTCCATGACGGTCCGTCGTGACCACGACCGTCCGTCGTGAGGTCCTTCGACCCAGCCACGTTTTGGCAGATTTCCAGCAATTAGAATCCTTGTTTAATAAGGTTTTTGTTTTATTAATAAATAGTTCGAAAAAACCTCGTTTATGAAGTTAGACTCTATGAGATTAGACATCAGATTTTAGACTTTGTGTATTAGTGTTGGATTTTGAGATTCTTGCAATTGATTTTTGGAGATTAATCAAGCAAACTTTGGATTTTATTCTTTCTCATTGAAGTAAGTACATGAATTCGTCTTTAATATATTTGAATATTGTGTTTATGGCTATGAGTAACTATACTCTATAACTAGGGTTGTGGGAACCATAGGCGAATAATGAGATAAACCCTAACTAAAATAACAATTCTAGATTAGTGTCTTGCATGTATTTATAATTCTTTCGTTTAGAAATCTTTTTAACGGATGGCCAACGTTAGAACTCGCCTTAATGCTACTTGCCGTTCCAAGGAGGTAGTTAATAGGAAAAGAATTATTAACATAGATTTAGTGTAGACTATCTAATAGGCTAGCATTGATTGGTACGAGGTAATAACTTAGTCAAATATCGAATACGATGCTTAATATGAGGTAAGGATAAGGGTTAGGATAGCAACACACGTAGCCGGACCAAGGTGCGGAGTGAGATTTTCTAGATGCCGGACAAAGGATTTAGAAATACATAACATATCACTTTGCATGCAAGATACTAGGAAAGAATTATTATAGTTAGAGTTATCAAGCTATGAACCTATGGGGAACACGTAAACCCTAGTTACTTCGATTAATTGATTAAAACAAAACATTCAAAGCTGTTAAGTGTCTCTTTCAAGTTCGTTATTTATTTTCACTCATTTAGAAATAGAAACCCCCCTTTATTGTTTTTACTTACCAAGGAAGTCATTGACCAAACAATATTATAACAGGTTGAAGTTAAGTCTAGACTATTTTTCTCGTGGGAACGATCCCAACCTCACTAGTTGGGTTATTTACTTGACACGACCGCTTTACTTCTTATTTAGGAAGTAAGTTTGAGCGTATCAAATTTTAACGCCGCTGCCGGGGTATCTATCTTTTAGATTAACTTGAACTTATTACTAGAGTTTAGTTGATATTTTCTTGATTTTACTTTGTTTTTGTGTTCTTGATTTCTTTTAAGAACTATCCTCCTTGTATGCCAAAAACACGGAGAGGAAGAGAACCCTTGTTTCCCTACAATCACGAGTTAGAGCGTACACTGCGCAATATGAATCGAAACTTGGGAATAAATGATGAGGATCCGAACCAGAACATCTCAGCTCTGGTGGATGTTCATGGTCAGATGTTACCCGATGCTCCAGGTGAACATCAACAGAGGGGACAAAATCCCGTTCCACGGCCTCAAGCATACTACAGAGGGTATGATAACATAGCAGACTTGGATGGGCCACTTGTCTTGCCCCCTCTACCCACAGGCCACACTTTTGTGGTAACTAGTAGCCTGATGCAAATGCTCACAGCCAGAGGTTTGTTTTTAAGGCTACCTTCTGATGATCTACATACCTATATAGCTCAGGTAAGGGACGTGTGTAAAAGTTGTGTGGGGAGGCCTGATTTGGATCTAGATGTAATAGGTCTCAGAGTGTTTCCTCTCTCACTGACGGGAGGCTGCTATGTGGTTCACTGAGCTCTTATACAACTCAATCTTCACTTGGAACCAATTAAGAGATGTCTTCTTAGCACGCTACTATCCGGTCTCCAAGAAACTAAACCACAAAGACAGAGTGAATAACTTTGTGGCACTACCAGGAGAGTCAGTTAGTAGTTCTTGGGATAGATTCACCTCATTCTTGAGAAGTGTTCCAAATCACAGTATAGATGATGAGTCACTGAAGTAATACTTCTATCGGGGACAGGATGATAACAACAAAGCGTTGTTGGACACTATAGCAGGTGGATCTTATGGAGAATGCACTTATGCTGAGATTGCTGAAAAATTAGAGAAAAATCTCCCGGAATAACAAACCTTGGAAATACAAGGAAGTCAGATACAGGGAGAAACACCTTCGCAGTACAGTCCACTCATAACCCAGCCAAAGATGAGATTCAGGAAGAAATGTTTCAGATGAGAACTGAGCTTCGGTTGGTACTAAAACATGTCAAATGGTTGCAGAAAAGATAAATGTAGTCAACTACTTGGCTAAGCCACCACCTCCTAATGATGAGTTCTATTATGCGGAGGACACTTATGCAGTAAATGGGAAGATGGGGGGTTTCCGACCAAGCGCCCAAGGCTCAAATCATGATAATTTGCGCCAATGTCAAGGGAACAAAGGTCGGAACTATGGTAACTACAACCGTGAGGGTCATTATGTCCGAGATGGAAGTTACCACCGCTACAACAACTTTAACAGGGGAAACTATGCTAATAGAAATGACAGGAATGGTCCCTATGTCCCTCCTAAAAATTGTGAAGTTACTCCTAGGGATGGTGGAGATAGTATGGCGCGAGTTGAGGATATGTTGCACAAAATGATGAGGAGGTTCGACACTAGTGATGAACACATTTAAGAGTTGAGGTGTGATTTAGCTAGTATTGGGCAAAAAGTTGATACACATGGAATTTCGATAAAACAGATCGATTTGCAAGTGGCCCAATTATCTGCGATAGTGAACACACAGCAACAGGGCACTCTTCCTAGCAACACTGTCCAAAATCAAAAGAATGATGCGCACTGTATGGCAATCACTACTCGGGGTGGTAGGCAAACCATTGACCCACCTATGCCATCTACTGAGGAAAATGTGAGAAAGGATAATGATAATATGGTAAAGGGTAGTGGTGAAGCAGAGGGAAGTAATGGAAAAGATGCAGAAGTACCTATCAAGGTAATTCCCATGCCTAGGCCACCACCACCCTTCCCTCATAGATTAGTGAAAAAGACCGAGGATGGTAAATACCAGCACTTCATAACAATGTTGAAGCAGCTCTCTATCAATGCCCCTTTGGTAGAAGATCTAGAACAAATGCCCGGTTATGCCAAATTTATGAATGCTCTGGTCACCAAGAAAAGATCGGTCACTTTTGAGGATGATGATAGATTGCAGCATTGTAGTGCTATTGCTACAAGATCCCTGGTACAAAAGAAGGAAGATCCCGGTGCGTTCACTATTCCTTGTACAGTTGGGTCATTACATTTTACGAAAGCATTATCTGATCTGGGGGCAAGCATAAATATCATGCCCCTCTCAATTTACAAGAAGTTGGGTTTGGGGGATCCAAAACCCACTGCGATGCGGCTACTGATGGCCGATCGGATAGTGAAAAGGCCCATAGGGATACTTTATGATGTTCTAGTAAAACTGGAGTCATTCATCTTTCCGGCTGATTTTTTTATTCTTCATTGCGAGATCGATGTTGAAGTTCCTATTATTCTTGGGAGGCCATTCCTTGCTACAGGTAGTGCATTAGTTGATATGGAGAAGGGACAAATGACATTTCGGTTGAATAATGAAGAAGCGACCTTCAACATTTGTAGGACCATGAGGCAGAGTTGTGAGCTCCAATCAGTATATGCCATATCCCACAATGAAAAGATGAAGAAGGACACTGAACAGAAAAATGCAAAACAAGAGTTTATGGTTGGGGATTATTACTTGTAGACAGTTCTTGGGTGCCTTGTCTTCCGGGCAAGCTCAAGTCAAAATGGACTTGCCCTTTCCTGATTACCCAAGTATTCCCTCATGGAGCAGTTGAGTTAAAAGCCAAGGAGGGAATGCGGTTTCAGAGGAATAGAGATAGAATAAAACTCTATTTTAAGCATAAAGCATCGGGGAATGAAGTGATAGAGTGTAACGACATGTTTAGTCGTTTTGAGCAGCAGATTTTATTTCTGGAAAAATTGGGTGGGACGACGGATGTAACGACAAACCGTCGTGGTCACGACGGCCCGTCGAGGAGGTTTCGTTCCATGACACTTAGAATTCTTAAATTTGGATATTAAAATTGACTCTCTGTAATCTGGGACGGACCTGCAGGACGTGCCGTCACAGCTACGACGAACCGTCGTGAGGCACCGTTTCAATATACTTAGGAATTCTGAAATTGGGTACTGAAAATCAACTCTCTGAACTTCGTGACGTAATGTGCAGGACGGACCGTCACATATGTGATGGACCGTCACAGTATTCATGGTGAAAAAATAGAAGTCCTGGCCCTTACGACGACCTTTGTGACGGACCGTCGCAGGCACGACGGCCCATCACAGGTTGCGCAAATCCCAGGCAGAATCGGATTTCTTCACACGTTTTAAGGGACGTTTTGGACTATTCTTTCCTTAATTATAGATTTCGTGGGTTTACATTAATAACTCAAATTCTTGAGGGATAAAAGAGGTAACTTTGGGTTAATTAGTGGGGTATTATTGTCATCTTTTACACTTAATTATATGTTAATTAGGGTAAAGGAAAGAGGGTTTGAATAAGAAAATAGAAAGAACAGGAGAGAGAGGGAATTGGACGAGAAAGAGAGAAAACGAAGAGGATAGCAAAGCTTTGGGGAAAATTCTTGCTTGATCCATTCTTCGGTGGAGGTAGGTTATGGTTATTTTACGATATTCGTAGTAAACTCTTAATAGCGAATGATATGTGTTAGTAATATTGTAAACACTTCTATATGCTTAATTGTATGCTTGCATGAATATGAATATGAAATTGTGAATAAATAAGCATGATGAAGCTATTGAATCCCAAATCATGAAAAGAAACCCTAATCTACTTTGTTAATGATGATGCCTTGGTATAAAAGAAGGCTTGATGAACGAAAGTGGTGAGATTAGGGGATCGGGTGCCACGTTCCGGTACCAGGATAAGGATAGAGGATCGGGTGCCACGTTCCGGTACCAGGATAGAATGAGGATCAGAGTGTCACGTTCCGACACCAGGATAGTATATGGATCGGGTGCCACGTTCCGGTACCAGGATAGAATGAGGATCGGAGTGTCACGTTCCGACACCAGGATAGTATATGGATCGGGTGCCACGTTCCGGTACCAGGATAGTATATGAGGATCGGAGTGTCACGTTCTGACACCAGGATAGTAGATGAAGCGGAGTGTCACGTGCCGACACGAGGGGAATAAAGATAATGAATCTTGAAATATGTTAATGAATTCAATCTAATGAATCTAATTCCCAAATGAGTATGACATTGAGGCTTGAGTCCTCATGGATGAACTTGTTAGTGCTTATTGATGATTTTAGTACTTGTTGTTGCTACATGTTGAGTATTATAGTTGATTTATGATATTAACTGATATATACTGTTTTCTATTTTGAGTTGGCCGATGATACTTACTCAGTACTTGTGGTTGTACTGACCCCCTACTTTTATGTTTTCTTCTTTCTTATTTGTGGAATGCAGCAAACGTTCCGTCAACTTCAACTCAACAGTAGATCTAGCCAGTCTTCACGACCTTCGGAAATTCAGGGTGAGCTAATGCGTCTAGCTTGGACTGGATCTTCTTCTTCAAGTCTTGATGCCTTGAACTTCCGGCATGGACTAGCTTTTATTTGTCTTAGCTTCTTAGACGTTTTTATTTTAGTAATTTGAGGATAGATGTTCTTGTGATGATGACTTCCGGATTTTGGGGATAATAATAATAGTTTTGAATTGTTTTATAAATGAGTTTAAGTCTTCCGCATTATTTTCTGTTGATATATCTTGAAATTTTAAGGTTTAGATGGGTTGGTTCGCTCACATAGGAGGGTAAATGTGGGTGCCAGTCGCGTCCCCGATTTGGGTCGTGACAAACATGGTATCAGAGCATTAGGTTCATTGGTCTCATCACACAAGAACGAGTCTAGTAGAGTGTTAAGGAACGGTAGGGGGACGCCTTTACTTTTCTTTGAGAGGCTATAGGACTTTAGGAAAATTGCATTCTTTCATTCTTTCTTTCGTGCTACTACTTGAGTCCAATTGGTATCTAGGTGATACAAATTGGTATCTGACCATCTTCACTCTATTTTGCAGATGGTTAGAACTAGAGCAACGACCGCACCAGCAGCAACAACGGCAAGACAAGAAACGACTGAGCCAGCCACTGGGCTGTGGCTCGAGAAAGAACAGCGGCAAGAGGCCGTGGAAGAGGTCGTGGGAGGACGTCCTCTAGAGGAAGAGGACGAGCACCTAGTCCATCTGATGCTAGGACGGTGACTCCTCCACCGACTGAGGAGGTAGTAAGAGAGGGTGGGGAAGGGAAACTGAACAAGAGCAGAATGAGGAATTGCCACCCCAACCTACCCCAGAGATGATCAATCAGATTCTTGCTTATCTTAGCGGGTTATCTGATCACGGTCAGGCACCTCCAGTGGTTTCTGCACCAACACCTCCGGTTTCAGAGGTACGACATGCGGCTACTATGGCTCCCCGCATGGATGCCTCATTTGAGATAGGCACATTTCCACGTCTTACTACTGGACCGATAATGACAAACGATCAGCACGAACTTTTCAGTAAGTTCTTTAAATTGAAACCTCCAGTCTTCAAGGGTGCAGAATTTGAAGATGCTTATGATTTTCTGGTTGATTTTCATGAGCTACTACACAAGATGGGGATAGTAGAACGGTTTGGCGTTGAGTTCGTAAGCTATCAGTTTCAAGGGAACGCCAAAATGTGGTGGCGATCACATGTCGAGTGTCAACCGACAGAGGCCACACCCATGACTTGGGCATCCTTCTCTACCCTGTTTATGGAGAAGTATATCCCAAGGACTTTGAGAGATAGAAAAAGGGATGAGTTCTTGAGTCTCGAGCAAGGTAGGATGACGGTTAACGCATATGAGGCTAAGTTTCGTGCTTTATCAAGGTATGCCACCCAGCTTTGTTTCAGTCCACAAGAGCGGATTCGCCGTTTTGTGAAGGGGTTGAGGTCAGAATTGCGGATTTCAGCCTTACAGGTAGCGGCTACGGCAACATCCTTTCAAGAGGTAGTAGACTTTGTGATAAAAGTGGAAGGAGTGAAGCCAGATGACTTCACCACGACATCGACGTCAAAAAGGTTTCGAAGGGGAGGTGAGCTTAATGGTTCTTACTCTAGAGGACAGAGCTCTGGAGGCTACTCAGTTCGACCAATTCAGTCTTCACTACAGACTGTAGTTGGGGGTCCACCTCAGACCGGTCAACATTTCTCTGAGGGGCCAATGCGTGAACCCACAGAATGTTATGGATGTGGGGAGATTGGACACATTAAGAGGTATTGTCCAAACCAGAGTTACAGAACCCCACTAGCTAGAGGTAGGGGTGGTTATGGAAGAGGCCGTCATTCTGGAGGACGTGGTGGTCGAGGTAATGGTGGTCACCACAACGGCAGAGGTGATGGGCAAACTGGAGCCACTACGACACAACATGGTAGGGGCAATGGACAGACGGGTGATAGGGCTCATTGTTACGCTTTCCCTGGGAGATCTGAAGCGGAGGCGTGTAATGCTGTTATCACAGGTAATCTTTTGGTTTGTGATTGCATGGCATCTGTATTATTTGACCCTGGCTCCACGTTTTCATATGTATCTACATCATTTGCTAATGGTCTAAATTTACATTGTGAATTACTTGATATGCCTATTCGTGTTTCTACTCCGGTGGGTGAGTCTGTGGTAGTTGAAAAGGTATATAGGTCTTGTTTTGTGAACTTTGTGGGGAGAAACACTCATGTAGATTTGGTTATCCTAGAAATGGTTGATTTTGATGTTATTCTTGGTATGACTTGGCTTTCTCCGCAGTTTGCGATCCTGGATTGTAATTCCAAAACTGTGACGTTAGCCAAGCCTGGGACAGATCCGTTAGTGTGGGAGGGTGACTACACCTCCAATCCGGTGCGTATCATCTCCTTTCTTCGTGCTAAGAAAATGGTTAGTAAAGGGTGTTTAGCTTTCTTGGCACATCTCAAGGATGACACTACCCAAGTACCTTCGATTGAGTCGGTTTCGGTAGTCTGTGAGTTTTTGGATGTGTTCCCTGCAGATCTTCCTAGTATGCCACCAGATAGGGATATTGACTTCTGTATCGATCTTGAACCGGGTACTCGCCCCATTTCTATACCCCCGTATAGAATGGCTCCTGCCGAATTAAGAGAGTTAAAGGCTCAACTTCAAGAGTTGTTGAGCAAAGGCTTCATTAGACCAAGTGCATCTCCTTGGGGTGCTCCCGTTTTGTTTGTGAAGAAGAAGGATGGGAGTTTTCGAATGTGCATAGATTACCGGCAGTTGAACAAGGTAACTATAAAGAACAAATATCCTCTTTCTCGCATTGATGACTTATTCGATCAACTACAAGGTGCTTGTGTCTTCTTGAAGATCGACTTGAGATGCGGTTATCATCAATTGAAAATACGGGCAGCGGATGTGCCAAAGACTGCTTTTCGGACTAGGTATGGGCATTATGAATTTGTAGTGATGTCCTTTGGTCTTACAAATGCCCCCGCTGCTTTTATGAGCTTGATGAATGGGATATTTATGACGTATTTGGATCTCTTTGTGATCGTATTTATAGATGATATACTGGTATATTCTAAAAGTAAGGAGGAACATGAGGAGCATTTGAGAATTGTATTGGACATGTTGAGGGAGAGAAAGCTTTATGCCAAGTTCTCTAAGTGTGAGTTTTGGCTAGATGCAGTGTCCTTCTTGGGGCATGTAGTTTCTAAGGAAGGAGTGATGGTAGATCCTTCTAAGATTGAGTCAGTGAAGAATTGGGTAAGACCCACTAATGTATCGGAAATAAGAAGCTTTGTTGGGTTAGCTAGCTACTACCGCCGCTTTGTCAAGGGATTCTCTTCTATTGCTTCCCAATTGACGAACTTGACTAAGCAAAATGTTCCATTTGTGTGGTCGGATGAGTGTGAGGAAAGCTTTCAAAAGCTCAAGACTTTGTTGACTACCGCACCTATCCTCACCTTACCGGTAGAGGGTAAGAACTTCATTGTTTATTGTGATGCATCCTATTCTGGCTTTGGTGCAGTGCTAATGCAAGAGAAGAATGTGATTGCTTATGCTTCGAGGCAATTAAAAGTGCATGAACGTAACTATCCAACCCATGATTTGGAATTGGCTGCGGTAGTGTTTGCATTAAAGCAATGGAGACACTATTTATATGGGGTTAAGTGTGAGGTCTATACGGATCATCGTAGCCTACAATATGTCTTTACTCAGAAAGATTTGAACTTGAGACAGAGGAGATGGATGGAACTACTGAAGGACTACGACATCACTATCTTGTATCATCCGGGGAAGGCGAATGTTGTGGCAGATGCTTTGAGTAGAAAGGCGGGAAGCATGGGAAGTCTAGCTCATTTGCAAGCTTCTAGACGCCCATTGGCTAGAGAAGTGCAGATTTTGGCTAATGACCTCATGAGGTTAGAAATAAATGAGAAGGGAGGATTGTTAGCTTCTGTGGAGGCAAGATCCTCCTTCCTTGACAAGATTAAGGGGAAGCAGTTTGATGATGAGAAATTGATCCGGATTCGAGATAAAGTGTTGCAAGGAGAGGCTAAAGAAGCAACAATCGATGAGGAAGGTGTGTTGAGGATTAAGGGAAGGGTATATGTACCCCGCGTCGATAATTTGATCAACACTATTCTGAAAGAGGCTCATAGTACAAGGTATTCTATACATCCGGGTGCAACCAAGATGTATCGTGACCTAAAGCAACACTTTTGGTGGAGTAGAATGAAGCGCGATATTGTTGACTTTATTGCCAAATGTCCGAACTGTCAACAAGTAAAGTATGAACACCAGAGGCCCGGAGGAACGCTTCAGAGAATGCCCATTCTTGAATGGAAGTGGGAGAGAATCGCAATGGACTTTGTGGTTGGTATTCCAAAGACAATGGGTAAGTATGACTCCATTTGGGTGATTGTTGATAGGTTAACTAAGTGTGCTCATTTCATTCCGGTCAAGGTGACTTATAATGCAGAAAAGTTAGCAAAAATCTATATCTCGGAGGTGGTTCGGTTGCATGGAGTCCCACTCTCCATCATATCAGATAGAGGTACGCAGTTTACTTCTAAGCTTTGGAAAACATTGCATGCAGAATTGGGTACTAGGTTGGACCTTAGTACCGCGTTCCATCCTTAGACCGATGGTCAGTCTGAGCGAACGATTCAAGTATTGGAGGATATGCTTCGCGCATGCGTGATAGAGTTTGGTGGCCATTGGGATAGCTTCTTACCTTTGGCAGAGTTTTCATACAATAATAGCTATCACTCCAGTATTGATATGGCTCCATTTGAAGCATTGTATGGGAGGAGGTGTAGATCTCCCATTGGGTGGTTTGATGCAATTGAGGTTAGACCTTGGGGTACTGATCTTTTAAGGGATTCATTAGAGAAAGTGAAGTCTATTCAAGAAAAGCTTCTAGCGGCGCAAAGTAGGCAAAAAGAATATGCAGATCGAAAGGTTAGAGACCTAGAGTTCATGGAGGGTGAACAAGTCTTGTTGAAAGTTTCGCCAATGAAAGGGGTGATGCGGTTTGGCAAAAGAGGTAAGTTAAGTCCAAGGTATATTGGACCATTTGAGGTACTAAAGCGAATAGGGGAGGTGGCTTATGAATTAGCCTTGCCCCCAGGGCTATCCGGAGTGCATCCGGTATTTCATGTGTCCATGTTGAAAAGATACCATGGAGATGGAAACTACATTATCCGTTGGGATTCAGTTTTGCTTGATGAGAATTTGACTTATGAGGAGGAACCGGTTGCTATATTAGATAGAGAAGTTCGCAGGTTGAGGTCGAGAGAGATTGCATCCATCAAAGTTCAATGGAAGAATCGACCGGTTGAAGAGGCTACTTGGGAGAAGGAGGCAGATATGCAAGAAAAAACCCACATCTGTTTACAGATTCAGGTATTCCTTTTCGCCATTGTTTTTCTTCTTTTGATCGTTCGGGCACGAACGATGGGTAAATTGGTATCTATTGTAACAACCTGTTCAGTCGTTTTGAGCAGCAGATTTTATTTCTTGAAAAACTGGTTGGGACGACGGATGTAACGACGGACCGTCGTGGTCACGACGGCCCGTCGAGGAGGTTTCGTTCCATGACACTTAGAATTCTTAAATTTGGATATTAAAATCGACTCTCTGTATTCTGGGACGGACCTGCAGGACGTGCCGTCACAGCTACGACGAACCGTCGTGAGGCACCGTTTCAATATACTTAGGAATTCTGAAATTGGGTACTGAAAATCGACTCTCTGAACTTCGTGACGTAATGTGCAGGACGGACCGTCACATGTGTGACGGACCGTCAAAGTATCCGTGGTGAAAAAATAGAAGTCCTGGCCCTTACGACGACCTTTGTGATGGACCGTCGCAGGCACGACGGCCCGTCACAGGTTGCGCAAATCCCAGGCAGAATCGGATTTCTTCACACGTTTTAAGGGACGTTTTGGACTATTCTTTCCTTAATTATAGATTTCGTGGGTTTACATTAATAACTCAAATTCTTGAGGGATAAAAGAGGTAACTTTGGGTTAATTAGTGGGGTATTATTGTCATCTTTTACACTTAATTATATGTTAATTAGGGTAAAGGAAAGAGGGTTTGAATAAGAAAATAGAAAGAACAAGAGAGAGAGGGAATTGGACGAGAAAGAGAGAAAACGCAGAGGATAGCAAAGCTTTGGGGAAAATTCTTGGTTGATCAATTCTTCAGTGGAGGTAGGTTATGGTTATTTTATGATATTCGTAGTAAACTCTTAATAGCGAATGATATGTGTTAGTAATATTGTAAACACTTCTATATGCTTAATTGTATGCTTGCATGAATATGAATATGAAATTGTGAATAAATAAGCATGATGAAGCTATTGAATCCCAAATCATGAAAAGAAACCCTAATCTACTTTGTTAATGATGATGCCTTGGTATAAAAGAAGGCTTGATGAACGAAAGTGGTGAGATTAGGGGATCGGGTGCCACGTTCCGGTACCAGGATATAGATAGAGGATCGGGTGCCACGTTCTGGTACCAGGATAGAATGAGGATCGGAGTGTCACGTTCCGACACCAGGATAGTATATGGATCGGGTGCCACGTTCCAGTACCAGGATAGAATGAGGATCGGAGTGTCACGTTCCGACACCAGGATAGTATATGGATCGGGTGCCACGTTCCGGTACCAGGATAGTATATGAGGATCGGAGTGTCACGTTCCGACACCAGGATAGTAGATGCAGCGGAGTGTCATGTACCGACACGAGGGGAATAAAGATAATGAATCTTGAAATATGTTAATGAATTCAATCTAATGAATCTAATTCCCAAATGAGTATGACATTGAGGCTTGAGTCCTCATGGATGAACTTGTTAGTACTTATTGATGATTTTAGTACTTGTTGTTGCTACATGTTGAGTATTATAGTTGATTTATGATATTAAGTGATATATACTGTTTTCTATTTTGAGTTGGCCGATGATACTTACTCAGTACTTGTGGTTGTAGTGACCCCATACTTTTATGTTTTCTTCTTTGTTATTTGTGGAATGCAGCAAACATTCCGTCAACTTCAACTCAACAGTAGATCTAGCCAGTCTTCACGACCTTCGGAAATTCAGGGTGAGCTAATGCGTCTAGCTTGGACTGGATCTTCTTCTTCAAGTCTTGATGCCTTGAACTTCCAGCATGGACTAGCTTTTATTTGTTTTAGTTTCTTAGACATTTTTAGTTTAGTAATTTGAGGATAGATATTCTTGGGATGATGACTTCCGGAATTTGGGGATGATAATAATAGTTTTGAATTGTTTTATAAATGAGTTTAAGTCTTCCGCATTATTTTCTGTTGATATATCTTGAAATGTTAAGGTTTAGATGGGTTGGTTCGCTCACATAGGAGGGTAAATGTGGGTGCCACTCGCGTCCCCGATTTTGGGTCGTGACATAGAGGCATACCATCTTGATGAAGTATGAGTAATCAAAGGTCCCCACTCGTGCCGCGACATTAAATCAGGCGCTTGTTGGGAGGCAACCCAATACTTATCGACTTTTTAGTAATGGTAGCATTTTTCTACAATGGGTTTTTAAATTTGCAGGAACATCAACAGGAAATTCTGCAGAAAATTACTCTGCAGCAGTCACTAACGGACATATCGATGGACCGTTGCGCCTGCGACGGACCGTCGTATGCATTCGTCGTACCAGGTACGTTTTTCTGTTATTTTGAAATTAGGGCACACATGACGGAACCATCGATGGGTCGTCACAACTGCGACGGACCGTCTTCGGGGAACCGTCGCGTGATTAATGATGTATACCCTACACGACCCGGCAGGACCATTTTTCAAAATCAGACCGTTTAAACTCCCCAACCCTTCATTTCACCCCCATTACTTCATTATTTCTCCCATTACTCGTCCCTTCTCAACTTCCACAATCTATTCCTCTACCAAACACCGATCATTGCCCTCTCACAATTCTCCAAAGCCCTAAAGTGCTATCTACTAGTGGAAACTGCTGCTGTGAGTGTCTATCTTGCCACCGAGTACTTGTGCATTTGTTTTTCTCCATTTCTTAGGTATGTGTCTCAAATTTATACTTATTTATCTTGCATTTTTGTTTACTAGTTAGTATTAAGCTTAGTTCGTCATCGTATTTTTTTTACTTTATACGATTCTGTCTAACCTAGGTTACAAATGTTCGAAATTTCCATGTTTACCACCCTAAACATAGGTGCTTTTGCATTGCTAGTTCCCTAGGTAGTTGGGTTAGACACATGTAGGTCCAAAACAATACAAGGTTGATGTGGGTTCATCGGGGGATGCTTAGGGTACCCTTAGTTCTGTCACTGACATTCAGAACGAGACCCCGATGACGGACCGTTGTACCCACAAGGGACCGTCGTAGGGTCCGTTGCAAAAGCCCTAGCACCATGTCCCAAACAGACACATGTGACGGATTGTCGTACTCACGACGGTCCATCCTTCACAACCATTTTGGTTGTCAGAGACCCTGTTTCTAAGGGTCTCTCATTTTTTTCCCAAGTGTTCCCCAACGGACACATGTGACGGACCGTCGTCTTCACGACGGTCCGTACTGCACAACCGTTCTGGTTGTCAGAGACCTTGTTTCTAAGGGTCTCACTTTTTCTATGTGTCCTTCAATGGACCAATATGATGGACCGTCGAACCCACGAGGGGCCATCCTGCATGACCGTCATGATGGTCAGAGACCCTCTCCTAAGGGTCTCCACATTTTTTCTCAAGTGTCCTACGACGGACCGTCGTACGTGTGACGGTCCGTCCTGCACATACCGTCATGCTAGACAGAGACTCTCCTTCAGGGTTCTCTATATTTATATAGTCTAAGTTAAACACGACGGACCTCACGACGGTACGTCATAGTCACGACGAGCCGTCACCAGGCCCGTCGTGTGACACTGTTTCTACAGCAATTACATACTACTTTCACTGTTTTATTTTGTATGTTTTCGCTTGTCTTGTTTGCCACTACTCGTACTAATAGTGATCCATTGCAGGTACTATCTACTATGGCAATCAAGCAAGACCGAACCTACGCACGTGGGCGATCAAAGTCTGTCGCCCCGTCTGCACGCATGATCATCGGCTCTAATGATGAGCGGGACCCTGAGTATGTGCCCCCAGGCACTTCCACACCTTCCCGTGCTGCACGTGCTCCCAGAGCTATACCCAAAAAGGTGGCATCCGGCGTAGTCACTGCCTCCCAGTCTTATGAGGAGCGCACACTGAACGGCACACCCTCTAGGTCAGCCACAAATGAGGAAGGAGCGTCTGGCTCCTTAGGAGTATCATGGTACGAGGAAGCCTCTGGCTCTGCTGAGGTTCCCGCACCCGCCACTGCTGCAGCGTCAGCCTTGTCTGATGAGGCCGACAGTTCAGATACTACATCCGGCTCACCAGCTCAGGTCCCTACTCCAGCCACTGACCAGCCCAACTGGTGGTGTGTCGACGGGCAGTTTCAAGTCTATTTCGATGCCAAGTTCCTGAATGATAAAGGAGTGATGACTCGAACACTCACTTTGGAGTGGCGGTTACTTACACGGAGTCTTCCAACGATGTCAGAGATACACAACCTCTTCACCAGGCATCACTTGGAGTGGACAGCACGTCCGTTGGGGCAATACAACAAAGAAATGGTCCAATAGTTCTACGCTTCCTAGGTTGCTACTCTCCGATCACAGATCAATAAGCGGGCTGTCCCCGCTAAACCGGCCCCACTGGAGCAGGTCCGAGTCCGGGGTGTGCAGGTTAACATTTCCCTACCAGCCATCCGCCGGTTTCTATACGGCGAGAGTATTGATGCTTCTCGGACCCCCCTCACTAACGAGTTTGACTACCGCTGGCAGATAGTAAATGATGGCCAGTTCTTGCGCGAGCCAGCACTGAGAGACAACAAAGAGGTGGATGGCCATGCACCTGTCAGTAGATGGAGCGGGTTCTGATTGGGTCACTTAGCCGTAAGGGGCCATCAAGAAGCCAACCTCACGTTCACAACAATGTTCTTGTGGCTGCTTGTCCGTCACTGCCTTTCCCCACAGCTGCTGATAACATCGTTACCTGGGATCGAATTATGTTAATGGCGGCGATGATAGCCGGATTCGAGGTGGACTTTGTATGGCTTCTCCAGGCAGTCATGCACGAGAGGGCATTCAAGGTCACTACTACCTACCCTTTCCCGTGCATGATCTTTGCCCTTTGCAGGTCCGCAGGTGTGCCTATATGGCACGTAGATCAGCTTAAGACCTCGCAGGGCACTGTAGACGTCAGCCTAATCAGAGACGAGGCCAATGAGTTGGCTCCACGCTGAGGGCCCCGTCCATAGCTGCCCCCACTTGCTGATGATCTTGCTGGTACAGTAGCCCAGGACTGCATAGCTACACAGGCGTCCACTAACACTACCCCGGTCGAGTCTATCCCGGGTAGTAGCACAGCCCCGAGCTCCTCTCGCACAGCCCCTCTACCGGCAGTGGTCCCACTTATAAGGGTCCAAAAACTAGAGGCACAAAGCCGTGGATGCAGAAGTCGATGACTGAGTCCGAAGAGCGTCTACAGAGGAAGATGATGTAGTTTACAGAGCCGAAGATTGCTGAGGTTAACCAGCGCCGGGACGCCTTTGAGTTGAGAATTCTAGCCCGACCAGCCCCTCCGATGGATGTGTCGACTCTTCACGTTGCAGTCGAACGTCTTCGTGCAGACATCGACATGATCTTAGAGGCTAGGGTGCCGGAGTCTGAGGCCCCGTCTGTCGAGCCTGCTGAGGACACCGTATTGGCGGCCCTTTTTGATATTTTTGACATTCCACCACCTCTCCCTCGAGAGAGTGCAAAGAGGCGTAGGGGTAGAGAAGAGAACGAGACGCTAGCACGGAAGAAGGAGCGCCGAGATATAGACGCTGCAAGGAGAGCCTCCCTTGCTGAAGAGGAGGCGCACCGACTTAGAGCATATGAGTTAGAGGCTGGGGCGTCTAGCTCCCGCACTATAAAGATAGCAGGAGGCACTACTGATGGTGCGGATGTTGCTGAGGACACCACTGAGGGTGTCAAGATTGCAGAGGACGTGGGTTCTAGGGAACCAGACCCCATCTTGCTGATCGACAACGCTTTGCGCCACAGGTTTGCTTCACCTACCACTCTAGTATTCACATTTTTTTAATGCATTGGGGACAATTGCATGCTTTTTTGTTGGGGATTGGTCAATGGATAGTGAGTGTTAGGGTGAAGTCTGAGTAGCCCAATTCACTATTCTCTTTTGGGGTTTTCTCTCCTGTGTTCTTTTTCCCCAAAAGACTGATTACTTTTTCTGTTGAACCGGCACGTTTATATCTTTTGTACATAGTTTTAGTTATGGAGCCTGATGGCTAAAATGATATCCTGATAAACTGGAAAATAACACATGACTAGGCATAGTAACTGATAATTGTGTGGCTCGAAGCATGAAATAGAGTTACACCATTGCATTACCCTAAGTTTTAAATTCGAACTAGGTGTCTGATAATCTGGTATAGTGATGAGATGTCAAGTGAGTGTGAGGAAATTTGAATACTCCACTATTGGTACTGAGCTAGAACTTGCCTGGTTAGTCCTGGTAAAAGTAAGTTGTAATAGACAATTAGGAAAGGATCATAGGCCCTTATTCAAAATAGCCCATTTCTAGCCTAAATGAAAGAAACAAAATGAAATTTATCCTTCTTTGATCCAAATAATCTGAGCTTAAAATTAGACCTTTCTTTTTCACCCCAACTGATCTTTTCTGGGAACAATGTGTTGGCCCTGGTCCCTCCTTGGACATGTGCACCTCAACTTATGCCAAAAGTATTAGTTGAGGGTGGCTAATGAATAAACAACCTTCATTGTGGCCCAGACCCAACTTTGGGTATTGTGTACCTTGACTCATGGCAAAACCATGAGTTGAGGGTGACTACTATGAGGAATGCTCTGGAAAGTGGGGTTGAAAGAACAAAGAGAGAGTAAGAACAAAAGTAAAGTGACTCAAGAATTAGATGAAAAGAAAAGTAAAGAAAAAGAAAAAAAAATTAGTGGTAAGAATTCCACGTTAGAAATACTAGCAAGAAAAAAAGAGAGTCACTTACACAAATAAAGAAAGAAGAGAAAATAGCAAGGTGAAAGAATATGAGAAACTGGGTGACATAATATGAGAGGCAGTGGAAGGTTTAGCCGATATGTAAAGGAGGGCAAAAAGTCACTAATGTATACCAAAATGTACCTTACCTGACCCCGAGCCTATGTTACAAGCTAAAAAAGTCCTATCGTGATTCCTAAGGATTGTATAGCGAACTTAAGGTAGTGAAAATTAGGGCAAGATTATGGCAAAAGGTTTGAATGAGTGTGACTTTGTTCTGAGAGTGAGTGTTGAAAAGTAATCCTTATACTCAAACTGAAATCATAGTGTGAAAAAGGAGGATTTTGTTATAAAGTGAGGACACTAGTTGCAATACAAGAATTGTTTGCACCTCGGTGAGAAATTGAAGAGGATAGGTGTTAGTGCATGGTGAGTCTGTGTCATGTTCTGATCTCACAAAATGCAAACCTAATAGTGATAGGATGCATAGGTTTGATGAGATTAATCGCGATTGATAGCCAAATGATTGCAAAGGATAAAACATGGATACTATTGAACAAAGATTCTGTAGTGAGTCATAGTGCGTCGCTTGAGGACAAACAACGAATTTAAGTTGAGGGTGTTGATATACCGTGGTTTCACGGTATTATTAATACTTTTTCCTTAAGATTAGTGTGTCCAAAAGCCTTTTTGTGCTAACTTTTATATAAGTTTCTCTTTGTTTTGCAGGAAATCTTTCCAAAGCAGAATGCGGAGTTTTGAGCGAAGAAATGCAGAGGAGACCACCTACGGAGCTTATGACGGTCCGTCGTGCTTGTGACGGTCCATAGGTGGTAGTGTAGTGTAGCTGCTGAAGGAAGATGGGGAAGTCTAACCAAGTGTAGGATTACGAAGCTTGTGACGGTCCGTCGTGGCTATGACGGTTCATCCTGCAAGTTCGTCGTGATGTACAGAGAAGTGATCCCAGTACCCAAATTCCAAGAGTTGAAGTGTTTTAGAACGAAGACCCTCGACGGACCGTTGTGCCTAGGATGGTCCGTCATACTTGCCGTTGAGGAGAATAAAGAGAGTAGCAGAAGAAATTGCACAAGTATGGGACGACGGTGTCCATGACGGTCCGTCGTGACCACGACAGTCCATCGCGAGGTCTGTCGACCCTGTCGCGTTTTGGCAGATTTCCAGCAATTAAAAATCCTTGTTTAATTAGTTTTTTGTTTTTTTTGTAAATAGTTCGAAAAAACCTCGTTTATGATGTTAGACTCGATGAGATTAGACATCAGATTTTTAGACTTTGTGTATTTGTGTTGGATTTTGAGATTCTTGCAATTGATTTTTGGAGATTAATCAAGCAAACTTTGGATTTTATTCTTTCTAACTGAAGTAAGTACATGAATTAGTATTTAATATATTTGAATATTGTGTTTATGGCTATGAGTAACTAAACTCTATAACTAAGGTTGTGGGAACCATAGGCGAATAATGAGATAAACCCTAACTAAAATAACAATTCTAGATCAGTGTCTTGCATGTATTAATAATTCTTTCGTTTAGAAGTCTTTTTAACGGATGACCAACGTTAGAACTCGCCTTAATGCTACTTGCCGGACCAAGGAGGTAGTTAACAGGAAAAGAATTATTAACATAGATTTGGTGTAGACTATCTAATAGGCTAGTATTGATTGTTACGAGGTAAAAACTTAGTCAAATATCGAATACGATGCTTAATATGAGGTAAGGAGAAGGGTTAGGATAGCAACACACGTAGCCGGACCAAGGTGCGGAGTGAGATTTTCTAGATGCCGGACCAAGGATTTCGAAATACATAACTTATCACCTTGCATGCAAGATACTAGGAAAGAATTGTTATACATAGAGTTATCAAGTTATGAACCTGTGGGGAACACGTAATCCCTAGTTACTTCGATTAATTGATTAAAACCCAACATTCAAAGCTGTTAAGTGTCTCTTTCAAGTTCATTATTTATTTTCACTCATTTAGAAATAGAAACCCCACTTTATTGTTTTTACTTTCCAAGGAAGTCATTGACCAAACAATAGTAATAAAAGGTTGAAGTTAAGTCTAGACTATTTTCCTCGTGGGAACGATCCCAACCTCACAAGTTGGGATAATTACTTCACACGACCGATTTACTTCTTATTTAAGAAGTAAGTTTGAGCGTATCAAATTTTGGCGCCGCTGCCGGGGAATCTAGCTTTTAGATTAACTTGAACTTATAACTATAGTTTAGTTGATATTTTCTTGATTTTACTTTGTTTTAGTGTTTTAGATTTCTTTTCAGAACTATCCTCCTGTATGCCAAATACACGGAGAGGAAGAGAACCCTTGTTTCCCTACGAACACGAGTTAGAGCGTACACTGCGTAATATGAATCGAAACTTGGGAATAAATGATGAGGATCCAAACCAGAACATCCCATCTCCGGTGGATGTTCATGGTCAGATGTTACCCGATGCTCCGGATGAACATTAACAGAGGGGACAAAATCCCGTTCCACGACCTCAAGCATACTATAGAGGGTATGATAACATAGCAGACTCGGATGGACCACTTGTCTTGCCCCATCTACCCACAGGACACGCTTTTGTGCTAACTAGTAGCCTGATGCAAATGCTCACTGCCAGAGGTTTCATTTCAGGTCTACCTTCTGAGGATCCACATTACCATATAACTAAGGTAAGGGCAGTGTGTAAAAGTTGTGTGGGGAGGCCTGATTTAGATCTAGATGTAATAGGTCTCAGAGTGTTTCCTCTCTCACTGATGGGAGAGGCTGCTATGTGGTTCACTGAGCTCCCATACAACTCAATCTTCACTTGGAACCAATTAAGAGATGTCTTCTTAGCACGCTACTATCCGGTCTCCAAGAAACTAAACCACATAGACAGAGTGAATAACTTTGTGGCACTACTAGGAGAGTCAGTTAGTAGTTCTTGGGATAGATTCACCTCATTCTTGAGAAGTGTTCCAAATCACCGTATAGATGATGAGTCACTGAATGAATACTTCTATCGGGGACAGGATGATTACAACAAAGCGGTGTTGGACACTATAGCAGGTGGATCTTATGGAGAATGCCCTTATGCGGAGATCGCTGAAAAATTAGGGAAAATCTCCCAGAATAACAAAGCTTGGAGTACTAGGAAGTCTGATACATGGAGAAACACCTTCGCAGTGCAGTCCACTCACAACCGAGCCACAGATGAGATTCGGGAAGAAATGGCTCAGATGAGAACTGAGCTTGGATTGGTACTAAAACATGTCACAGGGGGTGCAGAAAAGATAAATGTAGTCAACTACTTGGCTAAGCCACCACCTCCTAATGATGAGTGCTATTATGCGGAGGACACTTATGCAGTAAATGAGAAGACGGGGGGGTTTCCGACCAAGCGCCCAAGGCTCAAATCAGGATAATTGGCGCCAAGGTCAAGGGAACCAAGGTCGGAACTATGGTAACTACAACCGTGAGGGTCATTATGTCCGAGATGGAAACTACCACCGCGACAAGAACTTTTACAGGGGTAACTATGCTAATAGAAATGACAGGAATGGGCCCTATGTCCCTCCTCAAAATCGTGAAGTTACTACTAGGGATGGTGGAGATAGTATGGCGCGAGTTTAGGATATGTTGCACAAAATGATGAGAAGTTTTGACACTAGTGATGAACACATTAAAGAATTGAGGTGTGATTTAGCTAGTATTGGGCAAAAAGTTAATACACATGCAATTTCCATTAAACAGATCAAATTCAAATGGCCCAATTATATGCGACAGTGAACACACGGCAACCGGTCACTCTTCCTAGCAACACTGTCCAAAATACAAAGAATGATGCGCACTGTATGGCAATCACTACTCGGGGTGGTAGGCAAACCATTAACCCACCTATGACATCTACTGAGGAAAATGTGAGAAAGGATAATGATAATGTGGTAAAGGGTTGTGGTGAAGAAGAGGGAAGTAATGGAAAAGATGCAGAAGTACCTATCAAGGTAAGTGCCATGCCTAGGAAACCACCACCCTTCCCTCAGAGATTAGTGAAAAAGACCGAGGATGGTAAATACCGGCGCTTCATAACAATGTTGACGCATCTCTCTATCAATGTCCCTTTGGTAGAAGCTCTAGAACAAATGCCCGGTTATGCCAAATTTATGAAAGATCTGGTCACCAAGAAAAGATCGGTCACTTTTGAGGATGATGATAGATTGCAGCATTGTAGTGCTATTGCTACAAGATCCCTAGTACAAAAGTAAGATGATCCGGGTGCGTTCACTATTCCTTGTATAGTTGGGTCATTACATTTTGCGAAGGCATTATGTGATCTGGGGGCAAGCATAAATCTCATGTCCCTCTCAATTTACAAGAAGCTGGGTTTGGGGGATCCAAAACCCACTGCGATGCGGCTAACGATGGCCGACCGGATAGTGAAAAGTCCCATAGGGATACTCCATGATGTGCTAGTAAAAGTGGAGTCATTCATCTTTCCGGCTGATTTTGTTATTCTTGATAGCGAGGTTGATGTTGAAGTGCCTATTATTCTTGGGAGGCTATTCATTACTACAGGTAGAGCATTAGTTTATATGGAGAAGGGAAAGATGACATTTCGGTTGAATAATGAAGAAGCGACCTTCAACATTTGTAGGACCATGAGGCAGATTAGTGAGCTCCAATCGGTATCTGCCATATCCCACAAAGAAAATATGAAGAAGGAGACTAAACAGAAAAAATGCAAAACAAGAACTATGGATGGGGATTTGGTGCTTGTAGACAATTCTGGGGTGCCTTCTCTTCCGGGTAAGCTCAAGTTCAAATGGACTGGCCCTTAACTGATTACCCAAGTATTCCCTCATAGCAGTTGAGTTAATAGCCAAGGAGGGAATGCGATTTCGGAGGAGTAGAGATAGAATAAAACTCTATTTTAAGCATAAAGCATCGGGGAATGAAGTGATAGAGGCGTACCATCTTGATGAAGTCTGAGTTATAAAGGGTCCCTAGTCATGCCGCGACATTAAATCAGGTGCTTGTTGGGAGGCAACCTAATACTTATCGTCTTTTTAGTAATGGTAGCATTTTTGTACTAATGGGATTTTAAATTTTCAGGCACATCACGAGGAAATTCTGTAGAAAATTACTCTGCAGCAGTCACTGACGGACACATCGACTAACCGTTGCGCCTGCGACGGACCGTCGTATGCATCCGTCATACCAGGTACGTTTTTCTGTTATTTTTAAATTAGGGCACACACGACGGAACTAACGACGGGTCGTCATAACTACGACGGACAGTCGTCGGGGAACCGTCGCGTGATTAATGAGGTATACCCGAACCGACCCGGCTGGACCCTTTTCAAAATCAGACCATTTAAACTCCCCAACCCCTCATTTCACCCACATTACTTCATTATTTCTCCCATTACTCTTCCCTTCTCAACTTCCACAACCTATTCCTCTACCAACCACCGATCATTGCCCTCTCACAATTCTCCAAAGCCCTAAAGTGTTATCTACTAGTGGAAACTGCTGCTGTGAGTGTCTATCTTGCCACCGAGTACTTGTACATTTGTTTTTCTCCATTTCTAAGGTATGTGTCTCTAATTTATACTTATTTATCTTGCATTTTTGTTTTCTAGTTAGTAATAAGCTTAGTTCCTCATTGTATTTTGTTTACTTTATACAATTCTGTCTAATAAAGGTTACAAATGTTCGAAATTGCCATGATTATCACCCTAGACATAGTTGCTTTTGCATTGCTAGTTCCCTAGTTAGTTGGGTTAGACACATGTAAGTCCAAAACAATACAAGGTTGATGTGGGTTCATCGGGGATGCTTAGGGTACCCTTAGTTCTGTCACTGTCATTCAGAACGAGACCCCGATGACAGACCGTCGTACCCACGACGGACCGTCATAGGGTCGTCACAAAAGACCGAGCACCATGTCCCAACGGACACATGTGACGGATCATCGTACTCACGACGGTCCTTCCTGCATAACTTATTTGGTAGTTAGAGACCCTGTTTCGAAGGGTCTCTCATTTTTTTTCCCAAGTGTTCCCCAACGGACACATGTGATGGACTGTCGTCTTCACGACGGTATGTACTGCACAACCGTTCTGGTTGTCAGAGACACTGTTTCTAAGGGTCTCACTTTTTCTATGTGTCCTTCAACGGACCAATGTGATGGACCGTCGAACCCACGACGTGCCGTCCCGCATGACCATCATGATTGTCAGAGACCCCTCTCCTAAGGGTCTCCATATTTTTTCTCAAGTGTCCTACGACGGACATTTATAACGGACCGTCTTACGTGTGACTGTCCGTCCTGCACACAACGTCATGCTAGACACAGACTCTCCTTCAGGGTTTTCTATATTTACATAGTCTAAGTAAAACACGACGGACCTCACGACGGTCCGTCATAGTAACGACGAGTCGTCACCAGGCCTGTCGTGTGGCACTATTTCTACAACAATTACATACTATTTTCACTGTTTTATTTCGTATGTTTCCGCTTGGATTTTTTGCCACTACTCGTACTAATAGTTATCCTCTGCAGGTACTATCTACTATGGCACCCAAGCAAGACCGAACCTATGCACGCGGGCAATCAAAGTCTGTCGCCCCGTATTCACGCATGATCATCAGCTCTGATGAAGAGCGGGACCCTGAGTATGTGCCCCCAGGCACTTTCACACCTTCCCATGTTGCACGTGCTCCCAAAGCTACACCCATAAAGGTGGCGTCCGACGTAGTCAGTGCCTCCCAGTCTGATGAGGAGCCCACACTGGCCGGCATACCCTCTGGGTCAGCCACAAATGAGGAAGGAGCGTGTGACTCCCTATGAGTATCATGGTCCGAGGAAGCCTGGTCTGCTGAGGTTCCCGCACCCGCCACTGCTGCAGCGTCGTCCTCGTCTGATGAGGCTGACAGTTCAGATACTACATCCGGCTCACCAGCTCAGGTCCCCACTCCAGCCACTGACCAGCCCAACCGGTGGTATGTCAACGGGCAGTTTCAAGTCTACTCCGACGCCAAGTTCCTGACTGATAAAGGAGTGATGACTCGAACACTCACTTTGGAGCAGCGGGTACTTACAGGGAGTCTCCCGACGATGCTGGAGATCCACAACCTCTTCACCAGGCATAACTTGGAGTGGACAACACGTCAGTTGGGTTGATACAACGAAGAAATGGTCCAACAGTTCTACGCATCCTGCGTAGCTACTCTCCGATCACAGATCGATAAGACGGCTGCCCCAGCTAAACTTGCCCCACTGGAGCAGGTCCGAGTCCGGGCTGTGCAGGTTGACATTTCCCTACCAGCCATCCGTCGGTTTCTATACGGTAACAGTATTGATGCTACTCGGACCCCCCTCACTGCCGAGTTTGACTACCGCCTGGCAGATAGTAAAGGATGGCCAGTTCTTGCGCGAGCCAGCACTGAGAGAGACCACCAAGAGGAGGATGGCCCTACACCTGTCAGTAGATGGAGAGGGTGCCGATTGGGTCACTGAGCCGAAGGGGGCCATCAAGAAGGACAACCTCACGTTCACAACAAAGTTCTTGTGGCTGCTTATCTGTCACTTCTCCAGCTAAACTCAATGAGTTGAAGTTTAAATTAAAAGATCTACTTCATAAGGGCTTCATCAAGCTGAGAAAATTCATATGGGGTAATCAAGTTTATTTGTTAAGAAAAATGATGAAACTCTTAGTATGTGTGTAGATTATCATCAACTCAACAAAGTCACTATAAAGAACAAATCCCTCTAACCCTCTACCCAAACTGATGATCTTTTTGATCAGCTCAAGGTTCAAGTATCTTTAAAAATGATCTTCGGTCAGGGTATCACCAGCTTAGAGTGAGACAAGAGGAAATTCCTAAGACTTCCTTCCATTCTAGGTATGGTCATCACAAGTTTTTTGTCATGTCATTTGGTCTTAAAAACGCACCAGCCACGTTTATGGACCTTATGAATAGGGTCTTCCATGAATACCATGATTTTTATGTCATAGTATTCATAAATGACATTCTCATATACTCTAAGTCCAGACCAAACATAAACAACATTTGAGAATTACATTACAAGTACTCATGGAACATCAATTGTATGGAAAGTTCAGTAAATATGAGTTTTGGCTCAAATCAGTGACCTTTCTTGGTCATGTTTGTGACCACCAGCGTGTTGAGGTCGATCCAAAAAAGGTTCAATCAGTGAAGAATTTTCTGAGACACCTCACTCCCACAGATATTCGGATTTTCTTTAATTTGACTAATTATTATCGCAGGTTTATGGAGTGTTTTTTCTTCTATTGCTTCGCCATTGACAGGCTTAGCAAATAATGGGGGGAAGTTTGAGTGGTCTGAAAAGTGTGAGAAGAGCTTCCAGATATCATAGACAGACTCACTCCAGCCACAATGCTTACATTGCTGAGGAGGGTGGTGAAGGGTATGTGGTATATTATGATTCTTTCGAGTAGGTTTGGGATTTATTCTTATGCAGGGTGTCAAGGTGATTGCATATGCATCAGGCAGTTGAAAGTCCATGAGAAGAATTACCTTTCCCATGATATAGAGTTAGCTGTTGTTGTCTTTTTTGTTAAAACTTTGGATACATTACTTGTATGGTGTACACATTTGATGTATTTACTGACTATAAATTCTTCAGTATGTTTTTCACAGAAAGAACTAAATCATCGTCAGAGAAGATGGCTGGAGCTGCTCAAGGATTATGACTTGAGTGTTCACTATCACCTAGGTAAGGCCAATGTAGTGGTTGATGTTTTGAGCCGGTTGAGCATTGCCAGTGTGTCTCATTTGATGATGAGAAGAAGGATATGGTTAAAGAAGTACAACCAATTTGTTAGATTAAGTGTACAGCTGGTGGATATACCAAATGGGGGTGTTACATTTCATTCCAGTTTTGAATCCTCATTGTTGTAGATGTCAAAGCTAAGAAGCATCTCGGCCCGTACTCATGGATTTGAACAACTCGTTGTTGAGTAAGATGAATGAGTCATTCTCACTAGGGGAGGATGGCGTGTTTAGATACCAAAGTATATTATATACCTAATATTGATGATTTGAGGCTAATATTTTGTTGAGGCTCTTGGCTCCATGTATTCTATCAATCCAGGTTCTGCCAAGATTTATCATGATCTCAAGGAAATCTATTGGTGGGAAGGTATGAAGAGAGATATCTTTAAGTTTGTGGAGGAGTGTCCCTTTGCCAACAGGTTAACACCATACACCTTAAGCCTTGGGTCTTACCCAGTCAATTGAGATCCCAACATGGAAATGGGAGGCTATTAATATGGATTTTGGGGTTATTCTGCCCATGACAAGGAAACTACAAGATTCCATTTGGGTCGTTGTTGACAGGATGACTAAGTCTGCACCCTTCATAACTGTGAAGTTTACTTAAAGGGACGAAGATTATGCCATGTTTTGTATTGAGGATATAGTGAGATGGCATGGGATCCCTTTATCTATCATTTCATATAGAGGAGCCCAGTTCAATTTTCATTTTTGAAGATCTTTCCTAAAGAGCATGGGTACAAAGGTGAATCTTAGTACTGGTTTTCATCCCCAGACGAATGGACAGGCAGATCGTACCATTAAGACCCTTAAAGACATGATGAGAGCATGTGGTTATTGACTTCAAGCGTTATTTGGGTTGATCACTTGTCCCTGATTGAGTTCTCTTATAATAATAGCTACCCTTCCAGTATTGGGATGTCACCTTTTGAAGCACTATATGGTAGGTTATGTAGGTCTCCAATTGGGTGTTGTTTGAGGTAGAATAGTCTTCCATCCTTGGATCTGGTCATGAATGAGGCGGTGGAAAAGGTTAGGATGATTAGGGATAGATTTGATACTACTTACAGTCATCAAAAATCCTATGCAAATAACAGGAAGAGAGATCTTGAATTTGAGATGGGAGATAAAGTTTACCTGAAGATATCACCAATGAAAGGGGTGATGAGGTTTGGTAAGAAAGGGAAGTTGATTCCAAGGTATATAGGTCCGTATGAGATCTTACAACGAGTAGGAAATGTGGCCTATGAACTTAAGTTACCACAAGACTTTGCTCCTGTGGCATCTAGTGTTTAACATTTTCAATGCTTAAGAAATGTTTAGGCGATCCAGCATCCATCCTCCCTGTTGAGGGTTAGGAGTTGATGAGAACCTTTCTTATGAGAAGGTTGAAGTTGAAATCTTAGATTGGTAAGTGAAGTAGCTGATGAACAAGGACGTTTCCACCGTAAAGGTATTATGGAGAAACGATCTTGTTGAGGGAGCACATGGGAGGTCGAGCCGATATGAGATCCTGTTACCCTCACTTGTTAAGTTTCTGAGGTTAGATATACTCTTCCTAAGTCTGGTTTGTTTAAGAAAATTTTAGTTTATAAGCGCATTAGTCGATTTGATGTTTTTAAGTGTATAATCGTGTGTCTTACACTTGCACTATATGACAAAAAATTAGTACATGCTTGCATTCATGTTATGTTTTGTACAACGTAGACATGATTTTTGTGTTGCATGAGTTATGGATGTGCATTAAGTTAAGTGTTTATTGAGAATGAAGTTCCTCAATCTCAAATATGAAGCTTCGGAGAAGCTTGAGTAATATGCATCATCCAGAGTAAGTGTGAATCAGAAATTCACAAAGAGTAAAGTTTCAAGTATGTTAATGTGTTTTCGAAATTACCCTCTTTGACTTAAAATGATGTGTAGTTTCATTCGGGGACAAATGTTCCTAGGGGGGGATAATGTATCATTAAAAAAAATGTACTCGTCGAGTGAAACCCTATTAAGTTTTTAAGAATAGCTATTAGCCACTACCTACTGTACATAGGAATCCCAGTACCCATATTGAGTAGTATTGGACATATTAGAAAATATTGGCTTAAGATTGTTAGACAATTTCTCTATAAAACATGGGTTATATATTAAAAATCCAAGCTTTCTAAGAAATATATCTGCAATGAAAACCCTAAGCTAAAAAAATACATATTAATTGTCAACTCAACATAAGGTCCAAGTGTCAAGCCTAGTACCATGGCACATGATTATTTAAAATGGTCATGTAGATTAAGAAGTGTCCAAAGACATAATGAGGATCCTTGGGACAATAAGTAAACATTCCAAATGAACTATCAAGAATAATTAGTTATGAAAAGTACAAGAAACACATGTACAATCACATGTGAAACCGGCCAGGGGGGGACAATGCGACCACCCTAACCGTATTCGGTTAGGGTAGTTAGGCGCAGGCATGCACACGAGTCAATCCATGTGGGGTCCAACTCCCTAAAAACCTCTAGACTCTAACTATTATTTTAAGAGAACTCAATCAAGGACAAGTGGTCATCCCAATTCCCCTTGAAGTCAATAACACATGCTCCCAGCATGTCTTCAAAAGTCTTAATGGTACGCTCTGCCTGTCCATCCGTCTAGGGATGAAAACCAATACTGAGCTTCACCTTTTGTACCCATGCTCTTTAGGAAAGCTCTTCAAAAATGAGAAGTGAACTGGGCTCCTCTATACGAAATGATAGATAAGGTATCCCATGCCAATCTACTATCTCATCAATATAAAACTTGGCATAACTTCGGTCGTGTAAGTAGACTTCACAGCATGAAGGGTGCAGACTTAGTCACCTGTCAAGAATGACCCAAATGGAATCTTGCAGTTTCCTGGTCCTGGAAAGAACAACCACACAATCCATATTAATAGACTCCCATTTCCATGTTGGGATCTCAATTGATTGGGTAAGACCCCAGGAAACCTAAGACCTAGTCGGGTGACACCAATCGTGCAACTAACTAACACAACAACCTAGTACTTACCTAAAATGTGTCCAAAAGGATTAGTTATGCTCCTAATGACTTAGGTTTACTTTGGTAATTACCCTAGGTCCTTAATTAATTAAATTCGCAACATAATTAATAAATAATATCATTATGTTGGCCAAAAAAACATAAAAATTCAAATTTGACTCAAGTAAAATGCTCTCTTATTTTTAGTCAACTTAGGAGGGCATTTTAGTAATAAACTAATTACTTAATTTAATTATCTTAATTATCCTAAGATGAATTAGATTATATAATCTCAATTGATTGGTAAGACCCCAGGAAACCTAAGACCTAGTCGGGTGACACCAATCGTGCAACTAACTAACACACAACAACCTAGTACTTACCTAAAATGTCCAAAAGGGTTAGTTATGCTCCTAATGACTTAGGTTTACTTTGGTAATTACCCTAGGTCCTTAATTAATTAAATTCGCAACATAATTAATTAATAAATATCATTATGTTGGCCAAAAAACATAGAAAAATTTCAAATTTGACTCAAGTAAAATGCTCTCTTATTTTTAGTCAACTTAGGAGGGGCATTTTAGTAATAAACTAATTAATTATTTAATTATCTTAATTATCCTAAGATGAATTAGATTATATAAGTTCATAAGACTTATACTCCACGTTAAACACTAGAAAACTCACGACTCAAATAGTACACAATCGTGAGATAAAAAGTTAAGCAAAACGTAAAAAAAAACATAAAAGTTCTCTTAGGCGATTTCAAGGTACTCTTCAAGGTTTTCGTACAAGGTGATCTTCCAGATTCAATTCTACATTAGGTATGGGTTTTTGTCTCCTAGATTCTTTCTTCAAGAGGCTTTTCAAATGGTTTAAATTAATGAATGTCGAAGTAGGGTTGTTCTCAATGCTATTGTTGAACGTCCATCTCCCTAATTATCCTTGTTTTTTATTCTATGAGTATATAGATGTAATCTCTAATATGTTGCTGGTATGTGTTGCTAACTGATATTTATGTGTA